>OX401417.1:17424492-17511992 GCA_947846245.1 Cerastoderma edule | reverse complement strand
AGACGATTCCAATGATGTGTTACTTTGCACTATTGGTTAGACCAATATTGCAATAAGATGAAATTTTTCTTTTTAATCAACGCAAAATGTTAGCATAAAGCGTTAAGTAAAACGATCTTAAAAACGGAAAAAAGGTCATTTTTATTAACATAACGCAATCAGTTTTATTGATACATTAAGTACACCAAATCATAGTCAATACTGTACCTTTATAATCATATTTGATGAATACAATAGTCATTATACATATATACATATTTACATTGATTTTATCAAAAATAACAACACAGAGAGGAAAACTGTGAGAAATGGCGAAAAGGGGAAATTGAATTGTAAATATGCAGAACACAAACTCGTGTTAGTTTGTCTTTTTGTCACATTGTACAAAGGCAATAAATAGTAAATCCCTTGCTATATTCAGAACCTCCATAGATTCACCTGGCTAATAAGACATCAACTGCTGTGACAATGGAATAGATGCGTCGAATGAGCCATTCCGACCACCAATACAATGATTTGTTTTCTTCGTGCATGTATCGTCACATTGGGTTTTAGATTTGGGTTAGTTTCATAAATGAAATAACCTAGAGGGGAGGATTTGGGTTGGTGCATTAGGCATATTTTGTTTGTCGCATGCGCTTACTTACGTATTGTAACCATGGTTACAAGCGATCTGGTTGGTAGAAATGACAGTTTGACAATAACATAAAAACTAATTGTTCAAACCTCTAAATATGTCTCAATGCAAAAATAAAAATCTGGAAAATGATTCCTTTATCAACTCATTTATATCTTTTCCAACGGAGGAGACGATTTTATGTAGAAACCAAAACACTTTTGAATTCCTCGAATTGGCATCACAATACTGCATATAAATGATTCCGGAATAAAGTCTTATCTCGACATATAGCATGTGCAAAATGGAAAAGTGTGCTTTGCAACCTTTGTCGTTTGTAACACAAATTAGGTTTTGTTTTCTATACCAAATAGTGTTACGATGGATTGACTTTTTGAGAATTCGCTCTTGTGTCATATTAGCAACAATATGTGATAATTGGACTCATTTCGAGCGGTCAGAAAACCCTCTGCACCTTCCCAACCGATCGGTTTTCCAGAAAAGGGTTCGATTTTTTTAGAAGCCCCAACAAAATCACTCTCATGTACGCATTGCTCCTTATCTCAAATGTAATAATGCAGATTCGCGGTTAATATAACATAAAATAGGACCATTTATTAAAGGATTCCATCCCAAAATGCTTACAATGCAGAACATATAATATTTTTTTTTGCACCCAGTATCCAGTTCGTTCTTAATTTGACTCGATTTCTGACATAGAAACGTTAGTTTAATATTAATACAAAGCTTTCTTATAGTGAAATCACACATTTTCGTTCATCTGGCAACAAAAGTTGTTTAAAGACGCTCCTCTTTTATACCAATTGAATAAATATTTGGATCTTTTCTTTTCGTATTTGCTACAGTGAAAGAAAGCATGATATCCACAATCAATAGTAAGCATGTCCATATTAATAAAACTGAAGTCACATACTCTTTCTTCTGTTGGTATATAACAAAGTCTTCCAATTTCAACTCTTTAAACTTGATTGTACGCAAGTAACCATAGTCTATAATATATCACTCTGACGCATAGACTTCCAAAATATTTTGAAACTATTGTGACATGAGAGTAAAAGTGCTCCTAATGAGCAATGTACTCTTATCTAACAAAAGTCACTACCTACGGAAACCCATAGAAACATTGAATACATCCTTCTTATGAATATTTATTCTCTGTTGATTTGTTCGACTTAAACGAGTATGACATCTCAACATTTGGAAATGAATGACGCGTATTCCATCAAATCAGATTGTGTTATAGGTAAAATTGAAACCAAAACTATTTCTGAAATATCAGAGACTATACAATTGATAGTCTTATATATTGTAATGAATCCCTTAAAAAACGATACGAAATACTATATTTGGAACGAGGGTTTAGATTTTGTTACACGCATAGTTGTTAAGACTCCCTATGTTTGAATTATTTATTTTCAGTGGAGCTTTGGAAGTTACGCTGAGAACTAAGTGGGTGGGTTTTCGATAAGAGCAAATAGTCTGGTCACATAAAACACACTCAAAACCGTTCATCCCTTCGACGTTTTCAAATAGTGAAATAATTAATATTTATAATAGATGATAACTTTCAGGCGTGTGGCGGGGCTTACGCACGTACGCAAGTGCAAGAAATAGATCAAACATACGTAAATACATATCGAGGGTTTCAAGGTAAAAGGATTTGAAAAAATAATCTTATGCGAGATTATTTTGCAAACCCTTTTACTTCAACTAAACTCATCTCAACTCGACTGGTATTCGGCAACAAAGTATGCCATCCATTGGCCATTTACAAAAGAAAAATCAAATATATGGCCACGACAATTACAAAAATCAACTAAGAAAAACAAAGTTAGTAAATCCGGACTATATTTCTAGTTCCAAGAAGGTATTAGTCCGCACAGTAAAGGCGGATGTATAATGAGTAATTGGTGTCAGACCGCTGTTTGTGTATCGATAAAGTACTGGCCCTCAAAAAGTGGTATGTAAATTCGATAGACTAACATGCTGAAGCAATTTAGTCCAAAAATACATATAAGTATATGATTATTGCATATAACTATTTATCAAATCACCCTAATATATCTATCCTCACATATATATTTGCAAAGAGAGATAGAAAAGAAGTTGTTAAAAGTTGTTTTCTAAAAGGTCATTACGTCTTCTCATAGCTAATTTGATGAATTTAGCAACATTTACCTGACTTTTTTTGTTTTTTATGAGAGAATATCAACAAATTTATGAACAACTTGAAACCCACGATATGTCTATCGGTATATTCGATCTTATGCATTTAACTTGTGTCATATTTTGTTTTCCGTGAAATCGGGTCTAAATTGGTGGTGATTGGTGTGCTCTTTGAAATAAAATCATATACAAACAATGTATTTCATAGGATTGTGTAACGTTCGTTGAGCGTTTATGCAAATTAGGAACCCAATGCATTGTTTGAGAGAACATGCTGGTATATATTTAGGCAACACAACCGCTCAGTGAACGACTGTGTTTATCACTGATCGGATGTGTTTGTGTCTTTGATAGGTTCATTTGCTTGGTTCGATACATTGGTGGCAGCGGTTGGACTAAGACTTCTCCTTCTCCTTCTATCGGAGTTGCCTTCCCCACGTGTTTCCCTAGAGCCGAGACTCGGGACGAGTCTTCTCGGAAGTCGGAGTTATGTAACGTTCGTTGAACGTTTATGCAAGTTAGGAACCTAAAGCATTGTTGATGAGAACATATATATATATATATATATATATATATATATATATATATATATATATATATATATATATATATATATATATATATATATATATATATATATATATATATATATATATATATATATATATATATATATATATATATAGACAACACAACCGCTCAGTGAACGACAGTGGTTTTCACTGATCAGATGTGTTTGTGTCTTTGAGGTTCATTTGCTCGGTTCGTTACAATTGTATTTCACGATATATGAATACAACAGTACAGAATCGTACCTACGTAAATCATTATTTCATGCAGCACGGCCTTGACATCCTAGTTCAAGTGCGTAGTATTCAAATAGTCTTAGCTACACCTCTGACATTCCTGCAAAGTGCAGTAAAATGGGAGGGCCTTAACCCATATAGTGCTGAAACCGACGTCATGCTTACGCAAACAGGTTAGATCCAGGCCAGCCGCCAAGTAAATTGTTGGGAAATGAGTTAACCCTTATAGTGCTGAAACCGACGTCATGCTTACGCAAGCAGGTAAGATCCAGGCTAGCCGCCAAATAAATTGGCGGCTGGCCTGGGACTAACCTGTTTGCTATTCTGAGGATATTTCCTCTACAAAATTAAGCGGATATTTAATGTTGTGGAAGCAGTCGACACAAAAAAGTATTTTAAGAAAAATACCCAGTAATCTAAGGGTAAATGGTTAGAGGGTATGGTGTTCATCTAGAAGATCATTGAGTGCATTTATTCAGCTTTTTTGAGAACTTCAAACAGACATAGATATTCAATTCTATAAGTTACAGCACTGTTGTCAGGGGATATTGCTTTAGTTCATTTTGGAATTTTTGATAATTCCATTAGACTAATAAGCCCATTAGGAACTTTGTTGACAAACATTTCAATTAAAGGGAAAACAAGAATGGACAGTGAAGTACAGGAAATCAAATTTTGCCAACATGACGATCCATAATGAGAATTGAAAAGAATGTAAATACTGCGATAAAATTTAATACATACAAACACATACAAACACATGCAAACACATACAAGCACATGCAAACACATACAAACACAAACACATACATGTACATACGAACGGCTTTGGCTGTTCAAACGAACACATTCTTATAACATACATATACAATAAGTATGAGATATGATCGGAGCAAGGTTTAATAGTTTGTACATAATAAGCGAGTCTTGTTAGAGATTATATGCAACATGAATCAATACATGATGCTATTCCTTTTTTTTCAAAAGCATGGAAAATAAATAATCCTAAATGTGTGATGATTTAATCACTTGTTTTAGCTATAAATGTAATATGTATGTAACTTTGTGTTAACTCACGATCACCGTTCACTATTAACTCCAAAAAAAAAACTGGCTGGTAATGAATTATTCATATCTAAAATACACCAGATTAGTTCAGTTCTTCTTTTCCATCAATGTTGTCTGGTCTTCAGTGGCCAGGCCTTGTCTGATTTGTCGGTAGCGGGTCCAAGTCTAAATACAGTGGATCTGTGTGTGAGAACTGGCTTGCTCAATATTCTTTCAAACAGTTTCAACTGAATTTTTTAATCTTATGGTTTATTCAGTAAACCAAGGCCTCTGCACAATAACAATCCCTTGATACTACGTTGCAGCGATCAATACCACCACAAGATTTTCATACAGATGTGGATAAAATGTATCTTCTTTTTTTCAAATCTTACCAGATAGAGTAGTTAATTGAGTAATCATACGTTCTTGTGCTCATTTCTGACCAGTTAGATTGAAAAGATAATTCGTTTTCTTAACAAATAAAGCACAAACGAATGATTTCTTTGAGTGTCGCCGCCATCTTTAAACGCCATTTTCATTTCTTATCAGATGACAATGTTGCATATGTGGTGGTTGTGATCAATCCGATAAAGGGAGATCTGTAGGAGTTAAATTCATATGAGATTGTCTTGCTCAATCGATTATACGCCATTATCTGTCAAAACCATTCAACTTGAGACATTTAAATTTTGCAATTATTTCACTTGAACCTATTATAGCAAAATGTTGCTTTGTATTTTTGACATATTAAGTAACTGTAAAATTTGAAGACAATAAAGGATCTCGAATCTTGAATTGTATCTTATACCATGCATAACGTTTCCGGTGACCTTATTGAGCACGTTTCATTTAGAGTTATTGGTTTTCGTGTTCGACCGTCTAATCGTGCGCAACCAAAAGGTTATTTTATTATAGTGTCACCCTGTATTGAAAGGGCCAGCCAGTTTTGGCTTATGAGAAACTTTTCACTGATTATACCAAGTACCTCCCAACTTCTATCACTATACCAGGCGCCTAGCAGATATAAGTCGGTAACCATTAAATTTAACCAACGTGGCTCACGAACCGGCCATATCGGAACAAGTCCATGAACAACCATTGAATGAATATCACAAAAATACGAAGACATTGCGTTTGTGTACGTGCATAAGCATGGTGACTTCACATGTACGCACATAACTGTTTTGTGTGGCTTTACGAACTATGTAAGTTGACTGATAATTTCGCTAATAAGTTCGAGTGCAAAGCCCGTTTTTACCTTTGAAATACGCAATGGGTTAGCCGGTAAAGACTTTAACCCATTACGAGACAATATCGATATTTGACTACTTTGTTGCAGATGACTTTGGAAAACACTGTGGGAAAAGGAGAAAGCGCTCATGACGAGCAATTTCTCCTTTTCCCACCATGTTTTCTTCTCTATCTTCTCTATCAGAAGACCACTTTCCAATTTCATCACATTTTGAAATGTCGTCTGCAAACTCTTTCAATTTTGGACAGTCGAATATTTGGCGTTTGGGAAAGGGTTAAGGTCACGCTTCGTTCGAATAGAAAGAAGACTTGGTAGCATGGTGCCTCTTTTCAAAGATCCATCACTAAGCGAGTAATTCATTATACTTTTCGTTTAAATGCATCCACGCCTATAATTTTAGAAACCGTTACATTTCCTCTCTAGCAAGCCGATTCGCCATTTCAAAGGCGACTAAAGTGTTATCTTTGAATGCTCACCCTTAGAATGCTGGGTAATAGTCTAAATGAGGATTTTTGTGTCGTCTGCTCTCCCAAAACCTTAAATTATCTGCTTAATACTGACGAGGAAAGATACTCAGAATAGCAAACAGGTCAGATCACAGGCCATACTTGGTAGCTAGCCTAGATCTAACCTAATTCCACAAGCATGAAGTCGACTCCAGCACTATAAAGGTTAGAGGAAGACCGAGCCACAAGGGCGTTCAAGGAAATTGAAGTCACGCATTACAAATTAGCATGATCACCTTTGCGATAACCAGTGATGTAAATTTAATGTTTAACCTAAAAACCGTATCGCCTTCTTTAACTCAAGAAAACGTGGTCATTTAGTTCGACAAATACTATGTTGATTTGACCTCAGCCCTTGGTCTGAATAAATATGTACTTTGCTCGCTAATCACTTTCATTGCCGCATTCTCATTTAACTTTTGAAAGATAGTAGGATCAGTCGGTGAAAAAGGACATGACACACATTAGTTGATACGTAAGCCAAACGTGCATTAGTTTGTAACTTGTCATAACTTTTGTGTATGCTATAATCCAGGGTATGATTCAACCGCGTTGCTATCTGTAAAACCAGAAAATGCAACCTCTAAGTTCGACATGTTTATAATGGTTAGTGAATATCTTGGATACCTGTTTATTCCGTTGGAAAACGGGAATTTTGTGCTATTTACTATATTCATAAAGAATTGGTTGGTTTTTGTAAGTCAAAACAATAACTATTGCACCCAGAGCATTCCAAATCTAAAATTATCTCAAATCTATAACTGTTTGACCCACTGTAGAAAGCTTAAAACGTTTTTAAAACGATCTATAATTTTGAATGACGGCGCAAATACTCTCGTTCACGGTCTCCATTCTGTTACTATACAGGTAAGGTAGCACTATATAGTAATACAAGCCCTAGTTCGAATTCGCAAGGGTCTAAACTGATAACATAAAGCATGTTACAGGCTAAAATATTTTTGAGTCCTTTAAACCTAATTGACTGTCTCAAATACATCAAATAATTTATCTGAACTTGTTTTGTAAAGTATGGGATGAAAAACAAAAGCTCAACAGAGCCAAAGAAGAGATAGTGGTTGTCAATGCGAAAATAAGTGCTAATTCTGTTCAAGTTGATTTTCGTATCACATTTTACAGGCCCAAAAATTATTGATTCCTGGTGAGTAAACAAGACGGTTAGTTGGACAAGTAATCTTGGATAACCATTAATAATCCTTGCTGTCAATGCACAGCATAGTGTGGTTATGGTATAGACCATGTACTGACTTGAGACATGCTTAAATGGTTTCCGACAAGGTTTGTCATGTGTTTTCGCGTCCACTTCAAAATATGAAATCAGGATGAATTATCCAGAATGTGGCTATTTAGACTAGTCTGTTTGGTGTTTTGTCACTGCTGTCTCGTGCATGCCCTTAAAATGTGCTCATTATATTGAAGGTTTGGATTTGAGTGACGAAGCAGGACTTTTCATTTTCTACTGACGGTCTAGATTTTCATTTCTTCTTTTTATCATAGAAGTTTGTAGTACTTTGCATCCGATATTTAGTAAAGCGCTACTCTGGACCATTTATTAGATACTTTCAAATGCAACGTAGCAGTGTATTTTAAAATGACCTTGGACATATGCTTGGGGTCATCCGGTGTAGGAAATAAGACACTTCATGCTTTATTCGCAACCTTGGTATACAAAAGTTTAGCTTTTTATTTCGTTCTCCTCATTTGGCACTTGGACAAAGAGATACTTTTTCCTAGATTTTCAATCCTGGTCTTTTGATGCATAGCAATAGAATCCACAAAATATTATGAACGATGTATAATATGTATAATGTAAAGTCATAAATTCACTAGTGAGAGAATGCGGTCATGGCCAATAGCTAAGAGTGCATAAACTTAATATTTATTCCTGATTTTGTTTATCATACATGTAACTTCGCGCGATTAAACCCTTAGAATACTGGGTAGTTTTCTACTAATAGATTGTGTCATCTGCTTTCTAAAACCTCAACTTTCTGCTTTATTTTGATGAAGTAAGATAGGGTAGCAAATAGGTAATATACAGGCAAGCCGCCAATTTACTTGGCGGCTGGCCTGTATCTTACTTGTTTGCATAAGCCTGCAGTTGGTTTCAGCCCAATAAGGGTTAAGAATGTTATTATGATATGTTATTATGTAAGCACAAACATGTAAAGGTTACGCTAATAAACTTTTGGACTTGTTAATGTAAAGTTTGGTATAACTCATGGGTCAATCGCGTTCGCTTCATTTTGTCTGTGTAAACAAAAGTATCCGTGCTGTTTTTAACAGATATCTAAATGCTTTTATTAGATTAGATTAGATTAGATTAGAGTCATTAACTGACTGACACAGGTCCCATATGGGTCCTCTTCGTCAGATCTATACCAACATATTTCAGTTTTGTAACGGCTTTCCTGGATGCACCAGTTCTAGGCTAGGGCTCTGAAGTGACATGCCAAAGGCCACTCCCACGAAACCAGAGTAGAGGAATTTTATTTTGCACATTGCTTCTTTCACAGTTCTTTTTTACACTTTCCTTTATTCCCGTGAATATGTGTTTCTTTCATTATTTTCCTGTCTTCTATTCAGAAGAGTTTATTCGATGTATTGATTAAAGCGTGCTTATACTTACAATTTGAAGACAAAGGTGCAAAATATACGCGGTTTTGTCCAACATATGGTCAATGTATAATTCAATAGACAGATATGTTTGAGAGATAGTGTGTGGTCATCCTTTATGTGCGATTAATTATTTCACTGGTGCTTGGACAAGACACATTTGCCTTATCCTAAAGTCTTAAACTACCAGGGAACCCGTTATATAGATCTTTTGTTTGTTCCTTCAGTATGTTTCCCCAGTTGGAATTGATAAGTGTAGTATGATCACGATGTCAGATTTCATAACGAATTATGACAGATATACACCGTTGTTAGAGCGTAGATCCTAGATACGCCTGACATGGTGTTATCCAGGGCGTTGTATATTGGACGGAACTTGTCAAAAGTTTTAGCCGGTGCTTGTCAATCAAAAGGGTTGTATAAACCTCATTCGAATGAAAGTAATACGCAGATTAAGTTTGATAGAAGCGATATGAATTGCTGATTTTCTTTCGAATGATTAAGACGGTTAATGATAACTGTTTGCTGCTGTGGAAGCATTCCAGTAAGGTCAGTCCATGGAAAACCCGGTCCTTAACCCTAAGAATGGTGGGTAATTTTCCAAAAAAAAAAAGATTATTGTGTCGTCTGCTTTCCAAAACTTTAAGTATCTGCTTAATTTTGATGAAGGAAGATACTCATAGTAGAAAATAGGTTAGATCACAAGGAAGTCACCAATTTACTAAGCATTCTAAGGACAAACGACAATGCAATAGATCATACACGTTATGTTGTATAAACCGTTTATACATGGAATCGCCCATTGAACTTGTAATTTATCAATTTAATAAAATTATTAATCATAAACACGAGGAAAGATTGGTAAACACCAATCCGGTTCGGCCATTGCCATCAACCAAGGGTTGTTTCGAGTTTGGTGGATTGTAAAATAGTTCTAAGGCGATTTTTCGTATCTTGTGGGTAAGTTCAGACCATATCTCAGACTGACGCACTTCCCAAAATTAGCTGGTCTGACAAAACCATTATACCCCAATCAGACGTCCTAATGAGATGTTATTAGATAAGAATAGCCGACTTCTCAACTAATTGAAGGAATAAGTGACGCACCGGGGTTAGCTTTTTTACGCCCCCGAAAAAGGCGTTTCCTTTGAAAATGAAAATTATGGGAGCAAACGGATCGTGACGTTTTTTTTTTGTAACGTGTAACGTGTTGTTGTTTTTTTGTTGTTATTTTTTGTATGTGTTTTTTTTTATTTATTTGACCATAGACTCGTTGCTTGAAACGAGTTTTAAGGAGATAATTGATTCATGATGGCTTTTTATTGTTAGGTTATTTTCCTATGAGTGTATTCGATGATAGAAGTACTTTTTGCTTGAAAATGAGTTTTAAGCACACAGTTTGGTCAATGCGCCATTTTGTGAGAATTTCATGGATTAGAGTAGTTAGTGTTGCTCTTTTTATATTTAATTGTACAAAACGCTATTTACCGGTACCAAGAGAAACATCAATCTTAGCATAATGGCCGAGAGACCTCCTGTCTTGAAAAGTTGACTTCAAAGGGACAATAATCGCATTTAAACGAAGATTTGCTCAACAGTTTGGGAGTAGCAGAGTCTGCCCTGAGGTTATCGATTGGAGAACATGAACAACAATTAGCATTTGAGAAAAAAAACGTTCAAAAGCAGAAGGGGATTTCATTTCTTTATTGATTAATGAAATGTTTCAAGACAAATCCCGCTATTTAAGGGATTCGAACACAATACCCTTACGTGCCTGTTTTCGAATGAATTCAACCTCCTAACTCAATATTAGCTCGTTTTCTGATGAGTAATAATAGTTTCCTCTCAGCACACTTGTAAGATGGAGATAATCCAGTTATGATACGTTATGATAAGCATGTCACTTCTAATTGAAACGCCCGTTATAAATGCCAGACACCTTTTGTATGATCGAAATATGTAGATATTGCTGTGATAACCGGGTGAATAAATCAAAGTTTTGTTCTGATGTTAATTATGGCTTTTACTTCGCCAGCTCTTTGTATTTGAGGATGACAAAGCTGAGCAACCCTTTACATTAAAATTTTGATTTGCCTAGTCCCGGTCGTTGGCTCAGTTTGGTAGTAATGTTGTGGCCATGAGAGTGATACTTCAAATACGGTTCATAATATGCAAATATACAGGGTACATGTACTTAGTTCATACCATACACTTAGTTATATTAATGACGTAAGGCTATAATGAAAAGAAAACACGCCAACGCCATTTGCTATTACGTTAACTCCTTGCTCCGTGAAACCTCGCCACACAGCATTAATCATCAACAGTTTTTTAATTTTATACATGCTTTTCTTGGATTAACCAGTACAAGGCTATGGTTCTAATGTCCAAATGGAAAGCCATACGAAACCAACGAGACCAGCTTACAATGCAGTAGAGCAATCCAAAATGCCTTTCTTAATAGAAATGTTTTAAAAGAGGACATGATTCTAAACGGCCAACTGTCCTGATGTTATAGGTACAAATGTTATTTTTTCTACCATCTATCTTTTTTTTACAATAACTTATCGGATTCTAAACGGCCAACTGTCCTGGTGTTATAAAGGTACAAATGTTATTTTTTCTACCATCTATCTTTTTTTTTACAATAACTTATCGGATTCTAAACGGCCAACTGTCCTGGTGTTATAAAGGTACAAATGTTATTTTTTCTACCATCTATCTTTTTTTTACAATAACTTATCGGATTCTAAACGGCCAACTGTCTTGGTGTTATAAAGGTACAAATGTTATTTTTTCTACTATCTATCTTTTTTTTACAATAACTTATCGGATTCTAAACGGCCAACTGTCCTGATGTTATAAAGGTACTTATGTTATTTTTTCTACCATCTATCTTTTTTTTTCAATAACTTATCGCAGTTATGGGTTAGGCAGACAATCCATTAAGACTAGATAACTTGATTAAAAACGACACACCTTTATCTAATGTATAATTAAGCAACGCATTAAGTATAATGGTACAGGTTGCACTTACGAGAGCGAATGTACTTTCATATGTATCTGTTTTCTCTTTCGCACCATGACGTGAAAAAGAGGCGAACCATTGTAACTAGTTTTCTTTTCTCCTCCGTAGCAAAACACGAATGACATTATCTAATCAATCATTAACTTTTTTTTCTCGTTCATCGCCAACGCATATGTTCCCTTACATGCTGTTTTCTTACAAATTGTTTACATTAAACAACGTCGTTTTATTTTATCATATTATGAAAAGCGTTTGGAATAAAAACACTTCATGTATCTTTTCGGATATGTTTCAAGAAAAAGTTACACATGCATTCATAAATCGCATCAATCAGTTATAGTTAAAATACGATACAATGCTAATTTGTGGCGAACCATATACATCCAGGAACGAACAGTAGAGCATAAACATCGCTTGTAACAGGTTTGAATCCCTTCTGATTACCATAACCGCTTACGTTCTATACTTGAATGCATTTGTTTTTGAGGAACGAGTTTTTAAAAAAAGAAACTAGTCACGACGAACGAATGGACCACATGTACAACAAAAGAGATTTTTGTTCTGTCGTGAAAAAACAGCATTTTTGTTAATTTAGATTTAAAGCGATTTCAAAATCTCGTGTGAGGAAATGAGTTTCAGCCATTCGTTCGGCGTAATATGTTCTCCTTGTTAGCAAAAGAGAAATAAAATGTGATGTCGTTGAAACAATACAGTTTTTGAATTCTATTATGATATACGCACAATTGATTCAGCAAGCGAAAACATAATCTAATTATCAAAGTTTATAAGCAGTAGATCTCAAAACCGTTACAACGTTTTTGGATCGGAATGCATACCAATTTACCATATTTAGGCTCTCAAAACTTATTTTGCTTCCGATGGCTATTCCTCTGTGCTAACCATGCAACAGTACAGCTACTGTATGGATATAAAGTTATCATTTTTTTACTTCAAACTTTCCTCACATCTGTGAACAAGCAGCTTTAGTTTAAACATAGTTTATTTATCGAAATATACAAAATATACATAAATATCAAATTATATAACACAGATGAAATGGATAAGAACGAAAGTAAAAGCTTATAAGGTTCTTTAGCAGCTTTAAAACCTTTATTCTTAAAGCGAGGTCCTAATTGAAAACAGCATATCAATGGATTCGTTTGTGCTGGATTAACCCTCTACTTCTTAATATCCTGGCTACGGATGAATTATGAAATTACAGCAGAAAAAGAAGAAACTGCTTATATTAGCAATTCACAATAATCTTAATTCAACTATTGAGAGTGTCCTCGTTCAATCGTCAATTCTAGAGTGTTCTTTGCAAAGTAGTTCCATTCAAAGGGATATCAAATCTGCACATTTAGTAAAGAGGAATAACGTTCGTGCATTACCCCATCGGGAAAAAAGACCATAATAACAGTATTAATGGGAAAGAGAAAACCACTACATTTATCCATGCTATTACTGAAATGAAATGTCTGTTTGTGCCATGCGACATATAGCGCGCATGATTGTTTCCTAGTTCGCTTCATTGTACAGAATGAAAGGCAATCTCTAAACTGAGTATCAGACACCATCCCCTAAACAGTATATCTTTGAAACGGGCACAAGAACGGTCCCAAATATCCGACATGGTCACATTACCGGAAAAACTAAAATAAGATGAAGAAGAGAAAAAGGAAGATGAAGAAGAAGAGGAAGAAGAAGAGGAAGAAAAGGAAGTGTACAAAACTAAGAAGGCGAAGAAGACGAAGAGGAAGAAGAAGACGATGAGGACAAAGAAGGCGAAAAGAAAAAAAGATAACGAATTAGAGGTAGATGATGAAGAAGAAAAAAAAGAAGGGGGATAATAAGAGGAAAGAGTGAAAGAGGGAGAGGAAAAGTGAGAGGAAGGCGAAGGCGAAGGCAAATTTAGATTTTGAACGCAATAACTAGCATATACATGGGATGGAATTTCTATTCAAGCATCATGCTACATTGTATAAGGTATTGAATCTATATTAGTATGTCTTTAAACGATACATTTATAACTGCCTCTTTTCCATCGGAACGACTCGACACATTTGATACATATACATAATCAAGCAATTTTCATCAGTTATCTCGATTACCAAATGAAAGGTTATTCTTATATATGTGAAACATTCACTTGTTAAACATATTCTCAAATAAATCCAGAGAAACTGTGGGTTGAATGTCGAATGGTTTAGAATTCAATAATTTTGCAGCACTTTAACATAACGGTTTCTTTCCGTGATTTGTATGATGCTTTAACTCTACAATATAATTTTGTTTAAGTGATCGAAGGCATGCTTTACTCTTCTTTTCTCGAAAAGGTCTGAATTTCAGAAATGGAAGGTACTAACATATTGCAACCTTTGTTTACGAGACAAGCACAAGCTTTGTGGAAACTGTATCTTCATTTAAACGTCATCTACCAAATATCTAGCAGTTATTCCGTACTTCTGGATATAGCATTGTTGACAATGATTCTTTGAAACGCTCCCTTGTATTTAAGTTATTCTATTCATGGAATGGCTTCATCCTTTGTTCAATATCGTACAACAATAACCATATAAAGACATGATACATGAACAGTAGACACTGTCAAGAGTAATTATATACGTCACAATAATTCTATTTCTGCGTTGAGTTTGTTATAAACTGCTTCAATTTTCAAGTCCAATGACGATGTATTTATCAACGAATATGCCAAGTCATGTTTTAACCTTAACATTTTCAATAATCTCCTTAGAGGAAATATATTTGTAGTGTGTTTTCTCTGTCTTTTTTTCTCCCTTTTTTCGATTTTATGCATTTTGTTTCATTGGATGTTGTTAAATGCGCACTACACCTAGGACCCGTTTTACTAGACAACTTACGGAAAATGTTTGCGTAAGTCAAAATTGATTAACATGGATAATATCTTCAAAGAACGTACAATATTGCAATGTGACACATCATTGGAAGCGTCTCGGAGAGACGATTCCAATGATGTGTTACTTTGCAATATTGCTTTGCCAAATATTGAAATAAAAGGACTTGTTGTTTTAGACTTACACAAATCTTAAGCGTAAACTGTTTAGTAAAACGGGCCCCTGCAGAGCATTTATACATGTACTATCTCGGAATAGACTTCCAACTAAACTTAAAATTTTGATTTGATACATTTGAAATAGAGTCATATGCATAAACAAACAACATTACGATCAGTTGGTATTAGAGCAATGACATTGCTATACAATATAAGTATACCAAGAATAGATCCTTTGGGAACACCGTACATTCTAACTTGTGTTAAGCAACCGCCTTTTTAAGCAGCCAACCTGCCTTAAAC
This sequence comes from Cerastoderma edule, assembly GCA_947846245.1. Taxonomy (NCBI): domain Eukaryota; kingdom Metazoa; phylum Mollusca; class Bivalvia; order Cardiida; family Cardiidae; genus Cerastoderma; species Cerastoderma edule. The sequence continues at coordinate 17,496,576 of OX401417.1, read as the reverse complement.
AACCACTACAGAAAGTCCCTTTGTTAGATTTATAGTGTACATGAATGTGTGTTAAACAGCCAACCTGTCTTAAACAGCCATTTTACTCTGTCCCATAGGCTGGCCTCTTAACACAAGTTTGACTGTATCTTACTGACAATCACGTGGACTTTGTATTACCCACTGTGACAATTTGGGTTCTGTTGCAAAGATACGATTTGAAAAGATAGGTATCCTCTGAAGGGTTATTCAGTTCCAATTTATGTTCGGTATGATCTACACGGTGAAATGATTCACAAAAATCTAAAAAAACAGCTTCTACATGTATATATTTACTAGAATATATATCGGTTATACATGCTTCTATAAGTCGGTTTAATACTGTATGACAGGAATGGTTATGTTTGAATCCCGATTAAGTTTGATGGATGATATTTCTTTATGTTACAGAAAGAATGGATTTGCTTTGCTATGTGACTCTCAAATACTGTGGATTTTGTCAGCAAGATAGATATTGATTGGTCTGCAGTTTTTAATTCGTTCATGGAACCACCTTTGAATATAGGTAGGGCACCAGTTTCTTTAAAGGCAACTGGAAGTATCTAAGATACAATAGTTGGGACGAGCTAGTACTGTTGTAATAAAGCATAACCACCACAAGTCACGATATTAAGACCTTATCCCATCCATAGCGGTGGACTTAGGCATGTTAAGGTTATCCAATAACGATTTAACTTAAAATGACGTTAAAGGTTAAATAGTAAACTGCATTACGGTGTCAAGTTTACTGTCGATGAAATCCTCAACATTAAAATTGTTGATTCTTCAAACTTTCTTTTCATTTTTTTTACCCTATTTGTTTCACATCGATTGTGAAGGAAGCTTAAAGCTTGTTAAAAGCCACTCTCGATTGATGAAATATTGACTTAAAATAGTTCATGTCTGCCTGACTTTCTGTTAAAATTTGTACCAATCAAAAAAAGTCCTATACGAGGATTGGGGTTAACGTTCTATTCAGGACTGAGTAACCTCTAGAAACAAGAAATAAATCGTCTGCAATGTGACGCTGACGAATGGAAACTGTCAAACAACAATAAGACATGTTAATTGTGTTGTAGATTGTTATTCAACAGGCAGACTGCAGAACGTAATTGGCGGAAATCAACTGATGAATGTTTTCCCCGTGGTTGGATGCCTTTTCGTATCGATTTGCTTCCGTTTGATACTTATATTTCAACCTGAATGATATAATTGTCCTTTTTCGCATTTTTATGTATCTTTACTGTAACCAGCATATTTTCTTTCTGTTTTCTTTTTCAGAAGCAATAGCATTGGCTACCCACAAGCGGTATTTCAGTGTTTAAAAGATATAGATGGGATATTATCTACCAACATGTTTATCTTGGTAGATTTCTGTGCTGGAAAGCCAAAAATGAGATATTGTGGTTGTTTTACCAAAATAGCATACTTTCCTCATCGGTATGTAATAAAAGCAGTTTTTTGTCGAACAATGACGAATTTATATGTGGGTTTGTATCAAATCAGAGGGTTATATGCAATGAGTTTAGATTAAAGGTTATGATACAAAATAAAGAAAAAGAATATGCCTATGTTTCAGGTCAAACGATGAAGTCTCTCTCGCGGTTCAACCGTTTACCTAGTGACACAGGGAACCAGAGATATATCAATTACAAGCACTCTGTCTTATAAACGTTATTTGCATTCAAGGAATGGTTCCACGCCATACATTTCATCGAGCGCACGTCAAAAAACAAAATGAGAGATATCCAGCCCTATCCTAGATGAAAGAAGATGTCAATTATACTGACTTGTTCTGTCTTTGTCTTTCGAAATGGGATTTTCCTTAATACACGATTGATAAACAGACGGATCATGATTGACACTTTGTAGTCTTTTGAAACAGTAGTAAGTAATGTAGGGACTATTTGAAATGTTAACCCTTATAGTTCTGGAACCGACTTCATGCTGATGCAAACAGGTTAGATCCAGACCAGCCGCCAAGTAAATGGCGGTTGGCCTGTAAGTGGCGTCACGGTGCAACCATACCATAGATTAGCCCTTAGTGATTCTTGGCGTATGATTCTCGTACGTCAATTTAAATGAAAATATTTTTTGTAATATATGTATATATGGAATGATGGGCCGAATGATTTTATGTACACTGAATACTCCGTAGCTCATGTAGAATGGTGGCAAATGTTGTGCTTATTTCAGCATCAACCCTTGGGGAAAGGGCCAGCCAGTTTGGCTAATGAGACACTTTTCACTGATTATACCAAGTACATTCCAACTTCTTCCACTATGCCAAACGCCAACCGGATATAAGTTATTAACCATTAATTTAACCAACTCGTGGCCCACGAACCGGCCAGTTCGGAACAAGTCCCACGAGAAACATTTTTCGGACAAATGCCTCCCGTGGGGCTCGAACTTTCAAAGTTATAGATGCACAACAGCAACATAGATGAAAGAAGATGTCAATGATATTGAGCTGCTCTGTTTTTGTCTTTCCAAAAAAAATATTGTTTTACAAATACACAATAGATAAGAATACTAATCATTCATGGCACTTTACCGTCTCTTGGTGCAACATTATGCAATGTAGGGACTCTCTGAAACGCAACTTAAAGAAGCGATCCATGAATGTTCCTACACTCTTTACCAGCTGCAGACAACATGTTTTACTTGGAACTGACGACTTTAGGAAAGTTTTGTAAACATGTGAAAAGCCTTTCAGTTCTGTTTTTGTAAAAGGAATTGAAAAATCATTGTGGCAAAAGGAGAAATTGCTTGTGACAAGCAATTTCTCCTTTTGCCACAATGCTTTTTGAAGGTCGTTTTCTGGAAGACGCTAAAATATGGCGTTAGGTGTTAATGTGTAAAACGATCTTTGATCTTTTATCATCGAAGCTAGTCGCACATTTTACTGAGGTCGAAGAGCTAGACTTGTTCATCTTTCAACTTCCTAACACTAACAATATAGGATGTGTCTAAGCGTATTCGAAATATTGCATGTTTAAGACATTTAAAAGCCCTCTTATCTAGAAACAAATAGTTCCACAGAACGTGTTAGTCCGCACAGTGTGGTGTATGAATAATGAGTAATTGGGTTTTTGCGCAAGTTTATTTATAGATTCATAGGCAAAAAAGCAGGGCGCAGAATTTGGTATGTAAATTCAATGGACTAAGCATGCTTCGCACCCTTAGTCCAAAAATAGAAAGAAGCCCGACCTTCCTTTTCCATGTGAATTCATTTACTTGTTTTGAATTATTTCTGGCAACAATTTATTTTGTTTGAAATTTCCATGTATCCAGCTAGCAAATCTGCATGATTAATGGCGTTTTCTTCAAGAGTTCAGCTTTGCATCAGAAACTTGTCTGCTAATGTTATTACATCAAACCGCCTCGGTAGTTCTAAAGGGGGAAGCGGATATCGAAAACGTTTGCTTTGTTTTATAACCGTATGGCGTGCAGTAGTTTTATCATTATTGTTTTTACATAAGCAAGCAAACGCCATTACGTTGTAAGTAAACCATTGCATAAGCAAAGCCATGCATTATATTTATGTGCACAGAACCGCTTCGGATTAGCCTGTTGGAGTTCCAAATGCTAATCAGGGGCAGAATTCTAAATTCTTATGTTACTTCATAGCATGTATCGTACCTCAATACCTAGTGGGAGGGAAATACGGCATAGTTTTATACCGTTTACCTTTTACCGTTTGGTACAGGATAAAGGCATTCGACTGTGACTCCTACGGCTTTCCTGATTCCTCCCGTACTGGGCTAGGGCTCTGAGGTGGCTTGCAAAAGGCCACTCCCGCGAAGCTAGTGTTCTCAGTGAGGCTCGAACCCGAAATCCCGAGTTTTAAGTCCCCCACCTTAACCACTGAGCCACGCAGGACCCCATAGCTAACCGAAAATTGTTTTGGTGACACTTAAGGTAAAAAACTATAAAACATTTCCATGACGATCTATGAATTTGGAAAATCAACCAAAAAACGTAAGGCGTTTTTAGTCTCAATTTTGCACCATTCTTAGATAAGTTTTTTTTTATCCAAGAATAGAGCCAACACAGCATTTAAGACGTTCATTCACTGACGAAGGTTGTAGTGGATTTCAAATGATTTTTTTGGACCCCTTCACAAGTATATCAAACGAGTGTTCGTCCAAATGTTGCATGCCAATTCCAGGGCGATTATTGCCTTAGTTTAAATACGTGTTAGACCCTCGTCAATCAAAATTCTGCAACAGTCTGGTCTTTGCATGCAAGCGTCTCATAACTTCGCCGATAGACTGAAGCTAATAGACAGATCGTCATAAATTTGGCCTCCGATTAGCATGATTTCCGTCCAAAAACATCATTGTTATACTCATGTGAATTGCAGTGGCTTGCAACCAAACTTTCTAGCATCCAAAACCTTTGTGTATTGGTTTGAAACCAATCGATCAATCAGATACACGCTGGTGTGTGTATCATAGAAAAATGATAAGCTATATAAAGTAATTGAGTCATAACCTTACAAATAACACTGAGCACAGGCGTTGAATCATTTGGATAGATAGACAGACACAGTAAAGCACTTCAATTGGAATAATCGTCTATTGGATAAGAACGAGTATTGTCTACGTTCGTCTTTGTGGCCAAGGGGTCGGAGTTTTCGACATTATATCACACAGGTCCTCTCCGTGTTGGTTCAAATCACGGTAGCTCTTCATAACGAATTCCCATTGGAGTTAACAAGTCTCCCAACTGACTTGCATAATGCATATTGGTTTCTTTCTTCGTCAATTTTCTTGGTGGTGATGAAAGGGGTCTCATTCTATTCATGGTAAGCCTGGCATTGCATCCTAATATCGATTATGCAATGAAAAGAACGAATAAAACAAACGAATATACTTGTTTGCTCTTCGTGACTGCTCCCTAGATGCAATGTAATACATCTAACTTGACTACAAGCAGCACGGTTCCACATTTGGTAAAGCTGATACGTCCGTAAACGAAATTATACCATACACTCCACCTATTAGACCCAACTGGAATAATAACGTGCGATTCAAGATGCACAAATGAGATTTGGTGCCTCAAAGCCCCACTTGGCGCCAAGCGACGCTTTATTTGCACCACCACGACATTGGTGCCGCAATATATTAATGCATAATTAAATACAAAGGGTCCGCCGTTAACAATCTTGCTCTTCATCTATTACATATAATTTGTCGTAGAACATATTTGAAACATGAAAGGGAAAAAATGAAAAAATTTCCTCATATTCGAGAATGTTTTCATGTGTGTGCATAAATATGTAACTTCTGCCTAAAAGAGAATGTTTTAATCTCATAAAACCATTGGCGCTTAATCTTTAGAATGCTTGGTGATTTTTTAAAAGTAGATTTTGCTTTCAAAAAGCTGAAATATCTGTTTAATTTTGATGGGGAAAGATACTCAGAGTAGTAAACATGTTAGATCACAGGCCGGCTGGCGATTTACTTGGCGGCTGGCCTAGATCTTAGCTGTTTGCATAAGCATTTAGTCGGCTCCGGTACAATAAGGGCTAAGTATGAGTCATTGTGATTCAAAATTTCATAACAGCGTTTATGATTTATATGAACGCTTTATCTTTTAGTGTTTTATGATCAATAAAACAATTGTTATCAAATCAAATCGGTAGCCCATACACTTGAACTGCGCATGCTCTCGAGGCTATAAAAGATCACGTGGTACTGTTATAACGACTCCTATCGGAACAGATTTTCTATTTCGATTTGATTGCCAGGAATATGGTTTTATGTTTTATGAGAGGCGAGCCATGTTGGTATCAAACATCTATACAGTCTTCTTTTCCTCTTCTTTACATTCTATACAATGATGAACTTGAATAATAAGGTTGAACTACAAGAGTTGCCAGCTTCTTATGCCATGCTTATCAGCCAATAAAAGCTTTTCGATTTGATTGCCAGAAATATGGTAAGAGGTTTTATGGCAAACGAGCCATGTTTGTATCAAACATCTATACAGTCTTCTTTCCATCTGCTTTCCGTTCTTTACAATCATTTACTCGAATGAAAATGTTGAAGGAGGGATAATAAGAGTTACCAGGTTCTTGTTCCATGCTTATCAGCTAAGAGAGGCTTTTCAATTTGATTGTCAGAAATATGAAAAGATGTTTTATGGCAGAAGAGGTAAGATGTTTTATGACAGACGACCCATGTTTGTATCAAACATCTAAACAGTCTTCTTTCCCTCTTCTTTCCCGTATTCACAATCATGTGCTCGAATAAAGAGATTGAAATAATAAAAATTGCCAGCTTCTTGTTCAAAACTTTTCAGCTGAAAGGTAGTTGATATATGATAAGCTGATTTCTAGAAAAATAGTTGATATATAATAAGCTGATTTCTTGAAAAATAGTTGATATATAATAAGCTGATTTCTTGGAAAATAGTTGATATCTAATAAGCTTAAAAGGGGTATATCATTCACTAATTGCGGTTTTATAATGCTGTTTTGTTCCTTTTTTTATTTTTTTAAAATAACTCAAGGTTAAATAATTCTTTAATACAATTTATGTTCATGGATAATGACTTACAACGAAAACATTTAAAAGACAACAACTCAAGAGAAAGTATTTTCTTGTTCTGTAATCAACAAACATTAATCACAGATCTAAATAAACCTCGTCAACAAACTCATGACCATTATTGATGTTATTTCTTAAATATGCTGCCAACGTGCGTTCTCATAGAAAAAGTGTGAAGTAGTATTTAGCGCCTTTTAGTGCTTAGGTGGAAAACTCCATAAATAAACAGCTGTGGAGTTGGTCTTTGGTGCACATTGAAAGTGTTATATGATCAATGTGTCGACCTGTTTTGCAATCTGAATACATCGGCTTTTATCAAATAAAAACACCTCTATATTAGAATGGAAGCCGCCATATTGTTTTCAAGTAAGACTTCTTTCATTGTACTTTCGTTTTCAAATAAAGACCTTAAATGTTAAATCTAAATAGTTATTTGATTTGACCTAAGAAAGAGATATATATCACAACTTATAATTTCACTATTCTTTATGAGTAACGGATCAAAAATAATGAATAGAAATGATGTTCAAAACCGCCTTACAGTATGCATTGAACTATACTCAACATGGACGAACGTAGGAAATGTGTTATTAGCCGGAGGCGAATCATCCGAATTATTGTAACCCTACACATATGTACGAGGTGTATTTCTCAGATCACGGAAATACCCGAGTAGTTACGATTGCCCATAAATATGTCTGGTTCACTGGCACTCTTACCCATTTGGATGTTTTCACAGGATGTAAATAATCGTTAATTGTTTATGACATAAAGAGTTTAAACAGTTGTCTTTATGTACATGTGCAGGTGCTGAAACTCTATCAAACTCTTATAAACGGGGTTGAGAAGTATATAACTCGATTATTTTATAGCATTGTATAGAACTGTGCTGTTATTTTACATGTAGAAGAAATCTTATGCTAACGCCATTGAATTCTAAATCTGTGAGATATCCCTTTAACCCTTTACCAAACGCCAAATTTTCGACTGTCCCACATTGAAAGAGTTTGCAAACGACATTTCAAAATGTGATGAAATTGAAAATTAATCTTCTGATAGGGCATTAACATTGTGGGAAAGGGAGAAATTGCTCGTAAAGAGCAATTTCTCCTTTTCGCAAAATGTTTTCAAGAGTTGTTTGCAACAAACTGGTCGAATATCGTTATTGTTTGGTAATGGGTTAAGAGAATTCCTGATGTAAGTAATTTCAAACGCTGAATAATGAGTTTAACTCGTATGCAACAATATACTTGTATAGACAGCATTTCGAAAGAAAGAGATGTGGTATTGAGACAATCAAACGCTCCGTCTGTTTCAATGATTTCTCCTGTATATCATAGAGAAACACAAACATTCGTTGATTTGTGATTTGTTACATCTACTGATAATTCATCCATTTTATATCGATCAGAAAATTCGATAAGGAGAATACCAGATTGATCAAGGATTGGGTTCAGGTATAACAAATTTCTTTGCAATTAAATTTTCCTTTATAAAATCATGTTATGGATAGTAAATCAAATCTGGGGTAAATGAGCTCTTGCTTTTAAGATAGGGCTAAACGATATTTCTCTTGTCATAAAAAGCACAACATAAACGTTGTGCGTCATCCAGTAGACGAAATAGAATGTAATAGCCATTAAACGAATAAAATAATGGAGGATATACTATTTTATGATGCTTTTATAATCCGCCACTTTGAAACATTTTCTTTCGATGGATTACTTCGGTCGTTCTCGGCATACATCGGTCGGGGCCGGAACTATTCTGGTTGTGGGTATTCTACCTTAACATATGTTAAATAAGTGTATGACGCTTAATTTCCTTTCTGTTCTGTTTTTCCTCTTTTAAGGACAGTTTTCTGATTTTGTAATTATTGGCGACGTTTACTTGCGATGTTGATTCACGAATCGGCCTGAAACAGTCTGACTGTTACTTTCGCCGGTCGGTAATATCTATCTAACTATACAACTTACCCATTGATAATCTAGGCATACGGACAAACTTGATCAAGAAAACTTTTGAAACCACTATATACGCTGAGACTACAAACGGCACATTAACAGTAATGAAAGAAGTTCGGTAAGTGTGATGTGTAACGTTTTAAAGTCAACATGTAAAAAAGGGTGCACCAAAAGATCACCTGCCAAATCACAAGGGTAGGTTTGAACACTTCGTCTCGTAAAAATGTTCTGAAATGTAACAAATAATAGGCAAAATATAGCCAACAACATTCTTTTTGTAAAATCAAACGTTAAAGTCATAGCAGGCGGGGTGATCACCCCGCCTGCATAAGTCAGACAGCCTTTTCGTTACGATACATAAGCACTTTTTACTGACACTTAGAATGCTTGGAAATATAGATTGTTGTGTCGCCTGCTTTCCAAAACGTTAGATATCTGCTTTGTTTCGATGAGGAACGATACTCAAAGTAGCAAATAGGTTATATCACAGGCCAGCTGCCAAATTACTTGGCAGCTGGTCTGGATCTAACCTGTTTGAATAAGCATGAAGTCGGTTTTAGCACATTAAGGATTAAAAACTTTTTTTTTTTTCAAACGGAAGTACTCCGTATCGACAACGCTCTGTGCGGTTAGACGACCATACTGGATCCGGTCTATCGGAATTTACCGAAGTGTTCCGATTGAATCACGTGATGCTGTAAAATGCGTGTTGTCAACCTGTCGAAACAATATCCATTAAACACGCAATAAGCCATCGCTCCAGACGGAAATCCTTCTTTTTGCATTTCATTCAGTTTAGATTACGCATTGTCTTGCTCTTTTAAATTAAGCACAACGAAAACATTATGCTTGAATAGCAATATTTTTTATATAATGAGTTAAAAGTGATCAATTGGTAGGTCGTCAGCTTTCGGACACGAGGGTCGTGGTTCAGAATCCTGTGAGTAGCGGGTTCCGTCTTGTGACCTTTCATTAATCCATATTCGGCGCGAGTAATGGTTATGATCCAGGAAGCAGATTCGAGAGTGATTCATCTAAGTTGTAAGAACTTGTTTCACAATCGATGTAGAATAAATAAGTTTAAACAAAACCTCCATGACAAAAAAGGAGAAAATGACAAAAACAAACAATATCCATAATTACCACAATGTTATCCTAAATAAATCACATGGTGCTTTGAAAGCAAGGAGATACGTTGTTATGTGATGGCAAATGTCAGTCGTATTAATACGTTTTCTAACAAAATATTCCCTTTGAGTAAACGAGGCTCTCTATACGTCAAAGACGATGAATTACTGCGTGCATGAATATGAATAGGTTTGGTCTGCTCCGTGCGGAAATGTACCATCGAGCAACTTGTCCATATTAAACCCTTTACCAAACGCCAAACTTTCGACAGTCCCAAATTGAACGAGTTTGCAGAAGACATTTCAAAAAGGCAATGACATTAATAAAAAGCTTTTGATTGAGTAGAAAACATTGTGGGAAAATGAGAAATTGCTCATTTAGAGCAATTTCTCTTTTTCCCACATTTTTTCCAGAGTCGTCTGCAACAAAGTGGTTAAATGTCGTAATTGTTTGGCAAATTAAGGATTGAACAAAGCAGATGCCATTTTAAATACAAGTTTCATATTATAAGAACCTTTCTTGGATTAGAATTTGTATTTGCCAACTTCATTTATGAAATTTTAATTTCAATGTGAAAATCAAAATTTAAAGGAATAATTTAAGGTAATCATTATGAAATAAGTAACAAAATCGTTGATATTCATTTTGTAAATATATATTCAAAATCAGACAAATTTTGAAAATTGGCTCGGTGAATGTCTCCGAAGTGATGCATATTTCACGAATAACATTTAAACTTATTCTTTTCCCAAGCAATAACCAGTTTTCCATTACCCAGGTCTTATCTTACAGGGCAGATAATCCAGACTAATAAAAGATCATTCTCTTACATAGTGACCTCCCTTTCATAAGGTCCATGGGATTGCAGAGTAGCAAAGGAAAGTAATGTTTAGGCCTACTGTGTGGAGTTTGACAAAATATTATTGCATGGTTACAAAGGAAGCTACACATGTGAAATAAACACTGTACTTTTTCAGTTCAAACACTTAAAGACAGTCCAGTCAGAGGGAGTTTCAAGTACACTGCTAAAAACATTGAATGAAAAACCTGTAAAATATTCGAACCCCACACCGGCTGAACTGTCCCGAACTCCGCTCAGGAATACTTCCCTTTGTTACACTACAGTACAGTACAGCTCCTAACAAAAGTGAAAGGGAGATCGCTGCGAAGAAGAATGGAACTGCCTCAAATCAGTGTTACGCACCGACGAATGAAGCTGCAGAAGGGGGTGCCCCTCCAGCTAAGGTCAAGGGAGGATTTAGAGGGGGGCGGAGCCGGCGTACGCCCCCCCCCCCCTAAAATTGACCAAGTAAAGTTTTTTTTAATTGGCTCATCTATGATTATATGGTCAGTCAATCGGATCAAATATCATTTATTATCATAAGAAAATCGCCCATTTGTTTAACCGTTTGATAATCATTTCCGCTCATACTTATCGACGATTCCGTTAAATATTAAAGTTAAATGAAGACGTCGCTGTTAGAGACGGTTACAGAGGAAACATCACAAAGCTCTTCATGCAAAGATCACGTCTAGTTGTAAGGAAGCATAATTTCAGTGTAAGGGTCTCTAAAATATGGAATAATCTCACAGAAACATTAATAAACGCACCATCAATAAACGCTTTCAAAAATAGACTTGATAAGTATTGGGAAAATCAATCAGACTGCTCTCTGATGTTGTGGGAAAACCATCATGTCTTCTTTTCATTGAATTCAGGGGGCAGTCTCAATGAGCTAATTACCCCTTACGAAGAGAGAAAGAGACAGGCCATCTCTAAGCTGTGTCACACTATTTCCTACCTGCACAAATAACGCCTGCCCCGCCATCTTCTCTTTCTCATCTTTGTAAAACTAAGCCAGAAGTTACAAAATAAAACTCATGAATGTAAACCAAGTAGAGTCCAGCAAAGAGGATCTTACCAGAAGCTGCACTGGAAAACAACTATAAGCAATTATAAGCAACTACATTCCTCTTATTAAGACATTTAAGTAAAAGTCCGCGAACCGTTTACAGACGGTATAAGTCAAAATGTCCGGTCCCTAAATCGAAGAAGACAAACATTTGCCAGAGAGGTTTGAGATGTTTTTGCTCCACGAAAATCAAAGGAAAGAAGCATAAGTGTCCTTGTCATGTGGAAAACATTTCAAATGGATTCGTATCAAAGTTTTAAGAACAGTTAATTAATGATCTCTATTTTGTTTAGCAATACCCATAGGGCTGGGTTTCATCTTAATCACATACCGCTTAACTGTGCATCTTATTCGAAATAAACATTCAATTCTTAGAACAAATAATAACTTTAACGGCGTTTGTTTTATTCCAAGGACGAGAACAAAGTGAAAGTACTATCAACGTCATGTGTACGTTTATGACGCCAGATGTTGTTCTAAAACACACACAGGCTGAATAACGAAAAACTACTCTGTTTGATTTCATAGTTTTGTATTCTGCTGTTAGAGGCTTCGACAATCGGCCAAGGGATTTCCTCAAATGAATCTGAGTTTGCAAAAAGTGTTGATCCTTAATTCATTAATCCACAACTGCGCCAGAGACGCCATTGTTGATAAAACTCTTCATGTTTAGACACCTGTTTGTTGCTAAAGCGAATATTTTTTTCATATTTTTTTTAACTTTTTTCCATGAAAATCTGAAAATGTAGTCACTTTAATGGTTGAAATATAGATTTGATCAGAGACATAGATACCAGAGATTGGCAACTCCTTCTATACCTATAGCCGGTTTTTGCGAACTCTCGCATGACGCGTTATTTAGCGAGACCTTTCGAGATCTGTCTATCGACGCCATTTTCAACTATACGCAAAATAGGCAACACACGTATAAGCGTGTTTTATGTTATAATTAAATTATGTTTTTACCGAATTAACTATAGCGTTATTGTCGGAAAGTTTCTCCATCCAACAAGACCGTTCAGCAAGCGATTATCAAAGAAATAAACATTACAAATTGCAACAAACTTGATTGCAATATTCGCAATTTCATGGTTGGGTGCGATAAACGTGATAATTGAGTTGTTTTAGATTCAAAATGTTCTAAAGGAGGGTTTTTCAAACATTTTCATGATGGGGTTTGTTTTTCTAGATTTCCAAATTTTCAGTTTGATATTCTTTATCATTTAGAAGATATTGTGTACTAAATATGTCCCATTTACGATCCTAATGAGTTCAACCATCTTGATTTCCATCCAAAAATTAACAAGTTGTAGCAAGTTAAACTAAAAATTTATGCAATGATTCATATCATACTTGACATTTTCCTGAAGTGTTATTTTTGTTTTATGATTGCCCGCATTTTTATAGTAATCTTCGCTTCCATATCGAAGTTATACCAGGTTTACTTAACCATACAATCATGATCCTGATTTCGTCCATTTTATTTTCAATCAAAATAATTCATACTTGTACAAAGTAAAATGTTTTAATGGAGGTTTATTAAACATTTCTAACTTATGTCCATTTAAATCGGATAATATGAATTTGTTGATTTCCAAATTTTCAGTTTGATATTCTTTGTCATTTAGAAGTTATTGCGTACTAAATATGTCCCATTTACTACTTTAATGAGTTCAGCCATCTCGATTTCCAAGAAAAAAATTCCAAAGTTGTAGCGAGTAAAACTAAAAATCAATGCATTGGATCATATCATACTTGCAGTTTTCCTGAAGTGTTATTTTTGTTTTATGGTTGTCCGCATTTTTATAGTATTCTTCGCTTCCATATCGAAGTTATACCAGGTTTACTTAACCACACAAGCATGATCATGACTTCGGCTATTTTATTTTCAACCAAAATATTTCATACTTGTACAAAGTAAAATGTTTTAATGGAGGTTTATTCAAACATTTCTAATTCATGTCCATTTTAATGGGATAATATGATTTTGTTAATTTCCAAATTTTCTGTTTGATATTCTTTGTCATTCAGAAGTAATTGCGTACAAAATATGTCCCATTTACTACCTTAATGAGTTCAGCCATCTCGATTTCCAATCAAAAATTTCCAAAGTTGTAGAAAGTAAAACTAAAAGACTATGCACTGGATCATATAATTCTTGACATTTCCCTGACGTGTTATTTTTGTTTTATGGTTGCCCGCATTTTCATAGTGACCTTCGTTTCCTTAACAAAGTTATACCAGGTTTACTTTACCACACAATCATCATCAGGACTTCGGCCATTTTATTTTCAACCAAAATCTTTCATATTTGTACAAAGTAAAATATTTTAAGCGAGGTTTATTCTAACATTTCTAATGCAAGTCCATTTTAATGGGGTAATATGCTTTTGTTGATTTCCAAATTTTCAGTTTGATGGCCATTGTCATTTAGGAGTTGTTTCATACTAAATATGTCTTATTTACCACCTTAATGAGTTCAGCCGGGTGTGGGACAATTCCCCACTATAAAGGGAAGTTTTCCTACGCGGATATTTGGCATGTAGGTGTCAAAGACAATTTATCGATCACAGTATCATGTTTGGAAAGCCGAGTGTTCCACATAAAAATACATAAAGCAACTCTAGCCTTAGCCTGGAGCCTGGCCCGTTCGTATACCGCGAACTAGGATGTCGTTGTTGTTTAGTAATGGGTTAAGAAGGCATCTGAAGTAGACGTTAGGCCTTTATAAATCATTTTAGATACTTATAGGCTTCGAAAATCGGTAAAGAGACTTCCCCAAAGGAAAGTACTAACAACGTCATGTGTACGTTTGTACCGGGCTTGTGCCGGGGATTTCCGAGTAGATACGATTGCAAACGGACATGCCCTTCGTTGCTGACCTACTTTCAAAAATGGCTCCCCATTGCCTCCGAGGTTATTTTAAGAAATGGCCGAGGTGTTCCGAATGCATCACTGGGTAGTGCAGTTTTCTTCTTCCAAATATGGTATGGCAGATTCTTGGCATGCAATTGACAGCCGCGGAAGGCGTGGTTTATGTCGAATTTCAAAATACTGAGCAGCAGTTTTATGGAGCTATATAGTGAAATTTAAACGACATAGAAACCCCGTCAGTCGCTATCGCTCCTTCCTTGGGGTTTCTATATCGTTTTAATTTCACTATCTAGCCTCTAACCTATATGTAAAAGTCACGTGACTGGTCATGATACAGTACACCGCGCACTTGCTTTAACTTGCGTCATCTCTGACGTCATTATCATATGTTATCTCAAATTGAGTGAACACACTAACAGTTGTTTAGAATATGTATGGATTGACTCTCATATTTTTTACGAGTGCACTACACACATTTAATCCAAACCTTTTTTCGTTTTTTTTTAAATGATCACGCAACAGAAATACAAGACACTTAAAAGATGTTATGCTTTGTAATAAACGCAGCATTCTGGAGCGTGCTCTGCATATTCAATCATATTGACTCAGCCTCGGATTTCATCGACAGCAAACCGACCGATGGTATCCGAATGAAAAACATCGTCTGTTTAGGCTGGTAAGTTTGAGGTTTGAAAATCTGAATGAAAAGTATTTTATAGAAGTTTTTCATATGGCTTGATTTGGTTATTACAAATATGTGTGTGTTTTAAAATAAATCCAAATGAATTCTTTAATCGATGGTATTTAACTGCTGCTTACTCTAACCGCAAAACACATCGAAGTGGGTTGGCGTGCTTGTCACATCAAATTTTGAAAGTATTTTTTATCAGCTTAAATTGCACTGAAGACTCTAAAGAGGTCATTTCTAAAAAAAGGTTATTCAAGGAACAGGTTTTTACTGAACATTTATGACATGATATTTATTTAATCAAAGTTCTTTCTCAAGGCTGTTTAAAATCTCTTGAATTCCTCTTTTCAAAACAGTTGAAATGCATTCTTGGAAACATTGTCGTTACCAATTTGTAAAATTGTATGCGCTATTGCATTCCAATATGTGACATACAGGTGTAGAAATACAATGACTTGTTTCAATTGGTGTAAGGTAGAATGTCGGTACGTGTTTTTTTTAGAAATATTTGCTGGATGAAAACCTAAATATTCCTTGATTCCTTTGGTTTCAACCCTTCTTCTCAATCCGACCCTTAGCTAAATCGGAATTCCTGCGTGTTATGGAATCAAGAAAAGTCGAATTTACTCTATTCGCTCATTTTTATCATTTAACGCAAGAACAATAAGTTTAAAACAGGTAAAATGTATCTAAACTCATAGGCGTAGGAGGGGGGTCAGGGGGCGCCCGGCCCCCCCAATATCCAGACTGGGGGGCCAGAGTATACTTTGGCCCCCCCAATAATCACAATATAAGATGAAGATTTTTGGAAAGAAAAAATGAAAGAAATGAAATTTAACAGCAGAATTAATATAAAAGTGTATTTTGTGCTTTATTCAATACCAATTCGCCTTTGGTAACGAACAATAACCAAATCATTTTGACGTCATCATTGCAAATGGCAATCTGAATACCAATCGTATCTACTCGGCAATCCCCGTAACAAGTCGGTAGATATATTAATTTTAAGAAATGGCCGAGGTGTTCCGAATGTCTGAATACATAAGGTTTATCCAATGAAATCTCAGCTCACGGAAAGTAGTTTCGACTAACGTGCTCTAAGCAGTCAGACCCTATATTGTATTTAAATATATTCTCTTTTTTAATTGCGAAATTAGACGAGCTTGTGGCTGTGACAGCATGGTGGCTGTCACTTGAAGGTAACAACAATACAATATGCTTTCCGCGTGAGATCGAGACTTGGCCAAACCTATTTTCTTTTTCTTTTGGTTATTTTGTCTTAACTAAGATACACATTTTCATACGCTTTCTTTTAATTCTTATAATGTTATTGAATTTGTAAATGAATGAATAGTCATGAAAAAGTTGAGGAACATTTATACTTAGACCGGTCCTCATCTAGAGTTGGCCCCCCCAATGTTGGAAACATATTTCACCTAAATCTGTAAAAAGCTGATCAAAGTATTGGCAGAAAAATCAATATTTATTTAGTAAATTTTTCAAAAACATGCTCCCTCTTTTTCTGGATGTTCATCATATTGTGAAACAGTCTATAATATGTTTATCTCTTTGTTATCTTGTCCTTGTGGCTCATTTTATATCAGGGGGTTGAATGTAGAGGAAAGCATCTGGCCAACTGGGAGCACTGACCTTGACTCATAAAAGTAAACAGATCCTTACTTTTCTATAAGTTTGATGGTTATTGAATTGTTTCATGAACTAAAGAATTGTTTGGGGTTATTTATTAGCCAAAGTAATTTATCCTAACTTATACTCCTTTGCACATATACCAAATTAGAAGCTAAGGGGGTTGAAACCAGAGCAAGACAGGCTAATGGCTTTATTCCATGACACTCTGAGAAATGTCTATGGTATAATGACACAAAAACAGTTTCAGGCCAAATGCGTGTAGGTTAAAAGCCTTCGGACTGATATGATAAGACAGGGCTTTTTTACGTTATAAGACAGACTCAAATAAAAGGCACCTTCCCAATTGGATTTTTTTTTTAAAATCATGCAGTTTTCCCAAAAAATCAAAGTCATACCAGCTTAAGGCTTCCCAATTCAGCAATTTTAGCGATAAAATTTCCCAAATTCAACAGGCTTGTGCCTCTTCCCAATTGAAGGTAAAAAAGCCCTGTAAGAGTGGAGTTAAGTATTGTTGGAAACTGAAGTATTACACTATTAATATGATTCAAGGCAAGACTCAAGCAAGTCCTTCCCTTTTATAAAGTAGCTGCTATATATACTTTACTATACTCTTACGTTGAACCATGGATTTAAGCATGTTAAGGACATTATGTTGTTCTCTGGTAGGGTGCAGGGTCCTATACAGTGATCATCATTTGTGGGTTCAAATCCTAGTACCAGTAGGCCTACTGCCTACAAAATTAATCCACTTTTAGCCATATTGATCACAGGGGTCTTTAAATATCATTGGGTTAGTACTATGTTTGGTACTATATATTACATAGTACTGACCCAATGATAACTACATACCCCTATGGGTTTGATGGCTATGAAATGGTGTCCATGAAATGGAAAAAAGAGTGATTAATTTTAAATTGTAAGAACTTATTTCACAATCAATGTGAAATAAATCAGCTTAATCCAAGCTTAATCCAAGTCTGTTCTACAGTAGATTTCTTTGAAGGTGAACAGAAATCTTTATATGCTATCAGGAGGTGTTAATTCCCCTGTTTATGTCTTTGAAATAAAGCATATTATAAAGTGTGCATCAAACTTGATACAAGATGCTACACAAGTGGATCTTGGATAAAGCATTAGGTACTGTTTGAAGACATTGTAAACCTTTAAGTTCAGTGCAATACATTTTATATTTCAGAACACCTCAATAGACAGCTTTTAAAACTTTAGAAAGATGATGAAATTGAGAGACTTGCAAGTTGTTATTCTGCTAGCAGGTGAGTAAAAATAGATTTCTTCTTTAGATAGACTCTAGGTAAATGAGCTTCTGACCCATTGTGTTAGCTAATCTTAACTGCAATACTTTTGTGTATTATTCTATTGATAGTCTAATAAATAAAGCCATGGTGAAAAAGAGCTCAACACAAGATCAGATGAAGGCTTGGATTCTATAAAGGCCGCCAAGACATTTGGTTAAGATATATTTTGCATCGGCTATTTGTTCTTAATGAAAAACCCTGATCTGCAGCTAACATTAAATTGGCTGAAACCTGAAATGTTCAACCAATGGAATGCAGGATAATTTTCTAAGAATATAATTTTTTCAAAACCTTAAATATCTGATTAATTTTGTTGAGAAAAGATACTCAGAGAAGCAAACAGTTTAGATAATAGGCCAGCCACCAATTTACTTGGTAGCTGGCCTGAATATAGCCTGTTTGCATAAGCATGAAGTTGGTTCCAGCACTATGTAAGGGTTAAAATTCTTTAAACAGTTAAAGTGTTTAAATGAAATTTGATTGCAGGGTTTTCATTAAGATTTGAAGTAACAGATCCAGGTTGAGATCTAACAGATTCAGCCAGACAACCCCCTTTTATCAGACTTAATGACTAGGCATAAAGTAACAGATTTACAAGGCAATTAAACCGATGGTTTGCATTGGCAATCAGTTCTCAATGAAAACCCTGTGATTGGGACAGGATATCTTATATTGCTTGATTATGATGATTTCAATTGTGTGACATATTAGCATAATCTATATCTGGCTACTGTATGAGTTTTTGTTGTCTTATAGCCCATCATTCAAGCCATTCTAATAATTTTATCTTGTGTTAATAGGGTTTCTATTAAGTAACTTGGCAAGCACAGTCAGAGTTGAAAGAGATAATGGGCAGTTTTCACCGGATCCGTCTGTAAATGGCACACAACCTCGAAATGGTACACAACCTGGTGGTGAACAACCACCATATGATGGAGGTCATCCGCCAAATAATGGACCACCACCAAATCAACAACCTGGGGGTAATCCATTTGACAATAAGCAGTCAGGTGGCATGATTACATCTAGAAATGAACTTTTGCATCTGAGAAGTGAGTTTTATTTCTTTTTTATCCTTTTGTCATGTATATCATTCAGCCCATTACATAAGATTCTGCAAAAACAAATCAAATGTAAAGCTATTCAGAGAGGATCCAGATAGAAAGTGTTTAAAGTTATAAGATAAATTTTTGAATAGTTATCCAAAATAAAGGTTTCAAAAATGAAGTGAATAAGAGGCAGGTTTTTTTTTTTCCTTCAATTGGGAAGAGGCCCAACTTAAGCCTGTTGAATTTAGGAAACTTTATTGCTGAAATTGCTGAATTGGGAAGCCTAAAAGCTGGTATGACTTAAGTTTTTGGAAAAACTGCATGATTTTAAAGAAATTTCCAATTGGGAAGGTGGCTTTTATGGGTGTCTGTTATATAACGTAAAAAAGCCCTGAGAGGACCTGGTCAAAAGATCCCATCCCCTATCCTTTCATGGCAATAAAACATTGTGTATAATCTGAACAAACAATCTTAGGCGTTTATGCGAAATACCACTAGAACAAAATGTTATCAGATCTGCATGCTTTGCAATTTGATGCTCCCTAGTTGGACACTCATCTTTAGCAGAATAAAAAAGATACAAAGAACAAAATTTAATTAATAGCTTAACCTAATGTCAAGTGGTCTATCTGTTATTCACACAAAGAATAAATACTCAATCTCAAGGCTTTTTCACGTTATATAACAGGGGCCTATTCAAGGCCAATTCCAAATTGGAAATTTCTTTAAAATCATGCAGTTTTCCCCAAAATTCAAAGTCATACCAGCATTATGGCTTCCCATAAGGGTCTTATTAGGGTCCTTTGCACACATTATTTAAAATAGCATTGAAATAATCATATATTGTGAGAACTCATTAGAATCTTTCACAGATAGTTTTTTAAACTATAACAATCAGTTTTGGGAATGCATTTGATTTGAAACAATGAGTATTTTTTATTAAAAGCATGAAAGTAAAAGCTTTATAAGTGATTCGAGCCATTGACATTCAATGAGTCCTGTGGGATGCGTAGGAAATAAAACAATGGGTATTTTGAGATTTTAATGAGTAAAAAATGCAAAACCCATAGCAAAAATTATCCCTGATCTTTGCATCAAGAAGGATTTTAGATGTATACCCATGATGGCCTTTATATAGGGTTTAAACCTTTCTCAAACAACAAACTTTCGACTGTCCCAAATTGAAAGAGTTTGCAGACAACATTTCAAAATTTGATGAAATTGAACAATAGTCTTCAGAAAGAGCAGAAAACCTTGTGGGAAAATGAGAAATTGCTCATCGCAAGCAATTTCTCCTTTTCCCACAATCTTTTTTGAGTCATCTGGAACAAAGTGGTTAAATGTTGCTATTGTTTGGTAATGGGTTTACCCGTTAAAGAAGCACTTTAGAACTTCAAAGAGTTCGCTTGGGAAATACCTCTCTAATCATATCCTATGTTCATATATTTAAAAATGTTTGTTTGTATCATTTTACAGAGGAATGTACAAAGATGATGAAACTGGCCGTAAGGTATGTAGGACAGATATTAATTGAGCCATATTGGCTCCCTTTTTGAAATCATTGACTTTTTCTGAATTAGTAGGCTGTAGTTGACATTTTGCCCTTGCAGTGTACCAAAAAGAAAGAATTGTGTTGAGAAAAAGAGTTTGCCTTGAAATGCTATATGGCAAAAGGCATAAGGCAAAATCGAAAGTTGGCCTCTTACTCCAAAAATTAATGACAACCCTGTGAAAAAGTGAAAAACCTATTAAGCGTGGTTTTTTTTTTTATTGTTCAACAACAATTGATGCCATTAGTTGGTGTTATATAAGTTTATTTTACATTTCTTGTCTTTTCAATTGACTTTGAATAGCCATTTTAATTGTGCTTTGAATCCGAAAATCAAAATTAGAAAAGTCAGACACTATTTTGATCCTTCAAGATTTTAACATTTTAACATTACATTGCCCCTTCAGTAAATAAAAAGCAATCTTCAAGTCCAATTATTTTGACTAACTTCTGTACTGAGTGATTTTTTTTCTAAATTAAATCAATGGTGTTTTTTACCAAAACTTAAAAATCAATGGGTGTTTTTATAGAAAAAAGATTAAAATGAATGAAAGTAAAGAGTTTTGGGGAAATTTTATGAGATTTTTGGGCCAAAAATTATACCTGTAAACTATTGATATTCTTACATTATACAAATGTCCCCTTTGTGGGACCAACCCAAATTGACCACTTGGCAAATTCAAATGCATGGTTGTTTGATTGGATTGGGGGTTTGACACTGTTTCAGTGTTAATTTTAGAAATGAATTTGTAGGGGCGCAATTCCCCCCCTTTCTTTTTAAAACAGGGGGATTTCTAGATTTCTAGGGTTAATTGTCAAGGTTTTTCCTGCTTTAGTTTTGTAACCGGGTCCGGAATATATATTGACATATTTTCCAAACTGAGGAAACAGACCTACGTTTTCCCAATTGCTAGATTCCACCAGTTCCCAAACCCACCATTTTTCCCAAACATGAACTGTCTGATTTCTTCCAATCGCCTCAATTAAAAACTCAGTCTTACGCGAGTTATTTGTGATGGAACACTTGTAATTGGAAGGTAAATCTTTTCCGATACGGTTGAATAAAATTTAAGGAGCCGATTTTTGACGGACTTGTTAAATGAATATATAAGACATTCGGAACTACTCGGGAATTTTTGTGAGCTGTGAAATACACCTCGGATATAAGTGTAGGGTTACAATTTTTCGGGTAAATCGGCATCTGGCAATTAACACATTTTCTAAGCGTGCAAGTTAAGTAGTTCAATGTGTATGGAAGGGTTGGACATCCTTTTAAGTAATCTTTTTATCAGTAACTCATACCAAATGGCAAAATTGTTGTTGTGACATGTAAAGTTGTTTCCTCAATCAAATTTAACGACTTTTTAGATTTCACATTTAAGATCTATTTTTAAACACGAAAGTGAAGTGACGTCATTCCGCTGGGAACCAATATGGCGTCATCCCTATTATTTCAGAGGTGTTTTCATTTGATAAACCCGATGTGTTCAGATTGTATATAAGACTGTACCGAGCATAGTTTAAAAAAAAAATATCGAAAAATATAAATTCTATAACGGAAGTAACCGCTGTTATAAATTATGCAAATAGTCGGAGATCCCAGGTCATATCTATTTTTAAATCAAGACTAGATGGCTTTCAATATGATCTGGTTTCATACACTCGATTACGTAATAAGTCCGTCGACTTTTGATCGGAAAGCTATTCTCTTAGTTTAACCAAGATTTTTAAACACTTACGAAGAGGATTTTTAATAAAAGAGGGGCGCATTGGCCCCCATACAGATCTTAAACAGGGGCGTTTTTTCAAAAATAGGGGGGATTTGTGCAATCACACATCCTAGAATAAACAATGCTGTTTTCAACAATATTTCAGTTA
Source organism: Cerastoderma edule (assembly GCA_947846245.1). Classification (NCBI taxonomy): domain Eukaryota; kingdom Metazoa; phylum Mollusca; class Bivalvia; order Cardiida; family Cardiidae; genus Cerastoderma; species Cerastoderma edule. Next base: position 17,473,989 of record OX401417.1, on the reverse strand, counting down.
TTTTGTGGAGGTCTGCGCATCAATTCATGATCCTGGTATTGTATCATCATTGCACTGGGCAATAATCTTCCAACACCATTGACTTCTTTCAGACATACATATAAAAAGATCAGTGAAAAGAGAAAGATAAATTGTGTTGCACTGACTTAATTTTACATTGTGAATAATTTTTACCAAGCTAGCTTTTAAGATATGTGCACAAATCGAGGGTTCAATGCAATTCTATATAGTAAGTGCTTCATGTTTTTGAAGCACTAACTATAGTCTTGCATTGAACCCATGAAATGACCATATTCTAGTCATTGAGATCCCTCATTTCAAACCGTAAATGGGGAGCATGTCACATTCTACAAGCTGATTTGTGAAAGTACTCAAAGTAGCTGAAAAAATCTAATAAGGCAGGCATGCTAATTTTCAAGCATGGTCCTGATTTCAATCAGGCTTTGAGATTTTGAATTTTCCCTTCTTTGTTCATTTGAATATTTTCAAATTCAGGCTTCAAGTAACGATTTTCAGGTTTGAGCAATTGTTAACAATAGCAGGCCTAATAATGATACTTCATGATATGTAACTATTGCAGCTGTGATATTAAACATATGATTATTGAGTACTACTGATTGTTGTTCATGGCTATTTAACATGTGGTAAAGGATTAATAATGTTTTTTCATTTCATTTCAATAGTGAGAGGCCAGTTCAACTAGTTCAAGGATGTACATTTGTGGACAACTTCAGTGTAAGTGCTGTTTTCCATCCCTTATAAATAAATTTTGAGTAATCTTACAGAGCTGATTGGGAAACTTTTGGGAACTTAATTACTCCTTAAAACCACTCATAGATACATATATCAGTGCGCCATATTGTTATATACTATGTATTCATTGTGCATTCATGTGAAATCTTTGTATCAAAAGCAGTATGCCTGACCACTATTGCCTGGGACCATGTAATAATGCAGTTGGTAGTGGTATTTAATAGCAATTGACTTTTAAATCAAGTATTTGAAAGGAAAACAAATCAAGAAAGAAATACAATGTAAGTACTTGGGAATAGTTAGTCAGTCTTAGGGAACTTGGGCTAAGCAAAGTGTGGATAGTCTCAAGTTGTATATATAAGGATGCACCTACATTTGTATCTACTCTGCAATCCCCGGCACAAGCCGGTAGATATACATTGTAGGTAGTTCTTGAATACACCAGAAATCCTTGGGTAATTTTTAATTCAGCTCTTTTCGGCCAGATAACACACTTGATTACAACATTACACACATGGACTAAATATCTATACATGTAAATACACACAAACACGTTAAATATCACAATTGAATGTTGTTGTTTTTACTATTTCCATTAAAAATTATCATATCAACACTTCTGTGTTTCATTTTTTCGGCTTGGGCTTGGGATTGTCAAGTAAATACGATTGCAAACTGTTGCCAAATTATATCAATAAACGCAAAATATGAAATGAAATGGGAAGAGAAAAGCAGTTAACTGCACCCATGACGTCATTTACGTGTATGAAAATAGTTGGGTTACCAACTTGGGTATATACACTTTTAAGTGCCGTGCGCAAAAATGTAGCCATGAATTTTAAGCAAAGGAATGGTTGAAAAAAGTAGTTCCGTCAAAACTGATATCGTCACAAGTGATTATATTTTCTGTAACAAAATTGAAAAAATTAATACACTGAGATATGTACTTTACAAACTCTATTTTATGCGTACTCATTCAAATTGTCAAATTACAACACTTCTATGAATACCAACAATATTAGGATTAAGAGAAGCAATAATTGAATAAATTATTGCAAAACACATCATATAGCATCCTCTGGTATGAGATAATGCATTTGGGATCTTTCTAGAAAAGCATATAAGTTATATATGGTTAATAGACATAAAGACTAGAAGTATATGCCTTCTGTACACACTGTTGGCAATGAGTCGTTTTTTAGGCATCTGAGAGGGATATTATCCTTATGATGTGTTGCAATATGGCATTTTTAAGTACTGAAATAAGAAGGAATGTTGTTTTGCAGCTATGTAAGTTCTCAGCATAAAATGTTTAGCAAAATGCAGATGCTTTCAAGGTGTCTAGGTTTGGGGCATATGAGGGCCTTTAGATGCAGTGTTCCACAAATAATTCATCATCAATTCTCATGTGAGAATACTTCAAAATGTTCCTTAACCCTTTTCTAAACAATAACGACATTTGACCACTTTGTTGCAGACAACTATAGAAATTGTGAGAAAAGGAGAAATTTGTTGTAAAGAGCAGTTTTTCCTTTTCCCACATTGTTTTCTGCTCTATCAGAAGATTATTTTCTAGTTTCATCACATTTTGAAATGTTGTCTGCAAACTCTTTCAATTTTGGACAGTTTAAAATTTGGCATTTGGTAAAGGTTTAAGGCATTTAAAGCTGTTTATACACAGATGTGAGGAAATTTGGAAGTCAACACTCAATTTCTTTAAAACTGTACTGATGTATGACATATGCACTGAAGGGAAGCCATTGTAGGATGAAAGATTTACCTTAAAAAGAAATGAGAATAAACATGATGTACTGGTACATGTATAATAGTTTGGAATGGAATTTAATCATACATTTCAAATGCATGTTACAACAATTCAACAAAATACAAAAATTGGTTGTCTTTTTCCAAAGACATTTTATTTTGACTTATATCAATTCAAATTTTCATCAACTTTTCTCATCTGTGAACATTTTATCTTTAAGCATTACATTTGTATATTTGTTGTGCAAATTTTTTTCAGATCAAAAACTTGTCTGCAATAGATGCAATGATGTGGCTTTTAAAAGGTCAAGGTGATGCCAGATCTATTGGTATGTTATTAGATGAGAAGGCTGGATTATCGGAAGACGGCTTGAAAACCCTGCTTTTTAACATGACATATCTCCCAGAAATGAAAACAATGGTGAGGTTTTGATTTTTTTTTTATTCATGAGTGTTTCCTTGCCACATTTTGTTCTTTCATAGATCTTTGTAAAACTAGACCTAATGGCTGTGCAACTAATGATTGATTTGTCCTCAAGCCTAAATAGCTTTGATTATAACAAGTTTAATTGTACCTATTAAAAATAGTTTTTTTTTGCCAGTTTGAATAAAATGGGTTTAAAACTGTATCCTTATTCCTAAACCGTCAACCTGGGTGATAGGGTTCAGGATTATTCCTGCATTTCAAGTTTTTGAGACTTTTTGTCCCTATATAATGCTATATAGCAAACATGCCTTTTCAGAATAATGAACTACAGATTTCAGGTTTTTCACCCATGTTAAATTGGTACAAAACACTTGTGATTATTGCCAATTTAAAAGCATGTTTTGGTAAACTTTATATATATTTTTGTGTCTTATTGTTTTGCAATTATCTGTGGAGCAAAAATAGAAGCTATTGCTGAATCAGCTGATTTTTCATACTTAAAAAGAAGTTATACATGAAAAATATTAATATTCTGATCTATTTAGACTAATGATACATTATAAAGCTCTCAAAAGATATGAAATTGATAGTTAAATAATGCTTAAAAATAAATCCTTATTAAATTACAATTTTATGATTTTATTTTTAACATTCATTGTATCTTTATCAAATGTAGGATAAAACAGTTTTGAGTACCTTTTCTGCAATTGGAGCTGAATATTACAAGCGTAAAAGCAATACAATGACGCTTAAAGAAGCCAAGATGTTTGGCACAGCATTTATGCTCCTGGTACCAGAACATCAGTTTGCATCATTGTCGGATGACCTCTTCAGTTATATGTAAGTCATGAGTTTATTTGGGAATAAAGATTGACAATCTTTTCCCAATTGCCAGTGTATGTAGCTATACTCAAATAGATATTGCTTACTTGCCATTAAAGAGACTCAGAGAATGAGATTTCAACTTTTTTAAATAAATTGTCTTAATTCTACTGTAATAGTAACGAAGTATATTTCTAAAGTAACATCGAACTAGATTATTGACATCTTCCCAACCCTGCTCATAACTGTACTGAAAAGATAAAAAACATTGAAATTGCAGATATTGAAGACCATTTAAACGAGTTTATTTTGTAAACAACCATCTACACTTATCAAAGAGGTGGTATTTTCAGATACCATCCTCACATGGGTCTTTGACAAACTTCCTGATACTCTGAGAGCCCCTGTAGGACCAAACTGAACGCTTTTGTCTTTGTCTATGTAAAAATCTGTCAGACCAAAGAGGTTCTCTGTCAGACTTCAGGGATTTTATTCAGTCAAGGGCCTTAGTTGGGCCTACGAAGTTTTGTGAAGTCTACTTCGAAAATCTTAACCGTGAACATGCAAGGACGCATACATCATTTTTGTCAAGCCAAAATAGGTTGAGTGATGAGGAAAAGCAGCTCAAATATCAATAAGTTAAAATTTGCTTAATTAGATATAATTGTAGTTTGTCAATTTACACTCACCTCCTACATCCCAGTAGGTAAATTTTCAATAAAATATTTATCAAATAGAAAATTAATCTTTCTGTTTCTGCTTCTAGATTGGAGATATTCAGTAATCAAACAGCTAACTATATGGCATTACAGCAGCAAGAAAGTTCTGGTGTAAGTAACCTTTATTCACTTTCACTTGTTCACAGATGCGAAAATTTGAAAGTCAAAATGAAATATCATTGAAGTAATACAGTTTTTGTAGTAGTGTTTCAGATCCAATTAAAAGAAGCTATTGAAAGCATGATTAATAAAGGAAGCTTCAATTTATACAAGTATGTACAGTTTACAGGGTTCTCCCTGGCTAAAATTTTCTTTGCGCCAACACATGCGCCAAATTGAAAAAGTTGGAGCCAAATTCAATAAGTTGGAGCCAAAATAGTCTTTTGTAGAAGGGGAAATCCTTCATCAGGGTCACCTACGGTTCTAAAGAGGTTCTCAAGTGTTCGTTTGTTCTATCTATTTCTATGTGCTGTTTTCATTAGGTTTTATGGATTAAATCCTCTCTCACACTCAACATTTGAAACAGGACATAGCAGAAACATGACTTTCACCTTGACGTCATATTATAACCAACTATTTCCTGGCTTCCAGGCCTCCTTGTCAAATGTTTATTTGATTTTTAGTGGGAGGCATATTCAACGACTGAGAAGATCGATTTATAGTCACTCTTGTGTTGGATCAGAATTAAGTGTCACTTAAAATCGCGGATTTTATATACCAAAAATTCGGTGCATAAAAGAGTTTCATTTATTTGTCAATCAACACAACTGACTTTGTCGATGTTTGATGTCAACTTCTTTAAAAGGAGTGCGAGGGCAAACATTTTGGTTGAAAAGCAATTAAAGTAATCAAAGTCATAATTTTCATATAATTGAAGTTGTAAACTCTGGCGAATGACTAAATGGTGTACACAAGAAAGTGTCACCTTCAACAAACTTGACAATCAACAGATAATGAACTGAACAAGTGTGAAAAGGATTATCCCGTATCGGAAATCGCATTTGATAAACAAGCTGGTTCCCGAGTTCTAATTCAAAGTACTGCGATTACGGGAACCATCGATACATGGTTCTCGGCTTTACAGTAAAAACAAATCGATATTGTCTCGAGATCGGCAACCATGCGGTAAACATCAAATTCTCGCGGAAAATAGTCGGCGCCAGGCACTTTCGCCAAATTTGTTTTTCTTGCGCCAATTTCTTGATTTTGTCGCCAATGGCGCCATTTGCGAAGGCCAGCGTGAACCCTGGTTTATATGCAGAAGATCACACTTTCATATTAAAAAACCTATTAATTCACTGTATACACACTTTAAGATATTAAAAAGATATCTAACTTTGCTTCCATTAACTTTTCTACAGTTAGTATCATATAACAGTAAAGCTGTTTTACTTTATTATTTCATATAAAACAACTGACAATTTTTTAGTATAAAATTTTGTATTACAGATTTCAATCTAAATTGAATAAATTAAGAAGAAATCTTAGTGTAGAAACTAATAAGAATGATGATAAGAAGCTTGCGTATCTCAACAATAAATGGTAGCAACTTTTTGAAGCTTTGTCACAATGAAGATCTTGTTGAGAAATGTTTTTATTCAGGCTACATTGGTGCAGGGGTAGAGCGTCGGGCTCTTGTTACAAGGATCCCCTGTTCGAATCCCTGTTAGGCGGGGTGTAAATTGCCGGGACTAACCCAAAAACCGGCGCGATTACTGGTTAAGTATCCAGGAAGCAGTCATCAAGAGTGGCTTTGAACAAGCTTTAAGCTTCCTTCACAATCGATGTAAAACAAAAACAGTGAATTATAACCTTAATTAGGGGAGATAATCAATTCAAAAGTTAACATTGAAGCCTACGGGATATTTAGTCTTTGTGTCATGATGATAAACCTGCTTGACTTTGGAGAAAACCTTAGGTTAGAAAGATGCATTACATGATTCTGATTAAGATTTCAAAAAGAAATCAAAACTTTACCATAGAAAACAGGAGAAAACCATTAAATTAGAATTCAGGGGAGACAACTCATGAAAACAATGGGGGATAATTACAACAACTTATACCATTTCATGATGTGACATCATGGTCATTGTTTGTTAACTGCCGTATATTTAATAGCTTTTATAGTCAAGTTTATGTATAGAAACATTTGAAAATGTTTGATATTACAGTTCCGGAACCTTAATTAAGATGTCATTTACATACAATTTGCTCAGAACAGAATTTGGAGCTTGTTTAACCCTTACTGTGATGGATTCAACTTCATGCTCATGCAAACAGGTTAGATCCAGGCAATTAAGCCCCCAGGTAAATTGGTGGCTGGTCTGTGATCTAACCTGTTTGCTTCTCTGAGTATCTTTCCTCATCAAAACTAAGCAGATAATTAAGGTTTGGGAAAGCAGACAACACACAAATCTATTTTAGAAAATTACCTATCATTCTTAGGGCTAAGTAATTGTTGCTTTAAAAAAATAAATAAATTGTTCCTTCTGGTGAAAGGGTATAATTGCATATTTTTAAAACTTACTTTTGGCTAATCACCTTTGATATAGAGCTTTGACAGGAAGTCAACAAGAAACGATTTTCTCAGATATGTCCTCTTCTAACTTCATTTTATATATAAATCTTATGATAAACATATTCACAGATATGAGAGGCAATTCCATCATTGGATGTTGCCTTCTATTAACTTTATCTCATAATTCATTTGTTAAATGATTACTTATATCTGTTATACATTATAAACAGCTCTGCTATTTTATGCTAAATATGTTTTCATACCTTTTGAAGATATATATATCAAGTTATAATTTCAAAATTTTGACTTTCTTTTAATTGATATATTGAAAGAATATTGCAAATAACATTTTCATTTTGTTTCACGAACCCACATGTTTGTATACTGATTATGATTTATAATTGTAGCAAACTAATGGTGGAGAAGAAGGGGATGTTGATTATACAGGATCTTTGGTGATGATGGCTTCAAAGGATAAAGAAAGACTGTTCTCTCTTTCCCGAGCAGCATTTAGAAGGTATAAGGGGTTTGATACCCTGTCAGTTGACAAACTGGACAAGCTGCTTTACCTCCTCCCGCTGGCGCCACCCCAAGAGTGCAAGAAGTTACCAAATAAATGGGTATGAAATACTATTTTTTAAATAAATGCACCATAAAACATCAATATGCTGTATCTGCTAAATGAAAGAGAACCGCTGTTTTCAATTTTCGAGAAGTCTTTTTTAAAAAATGTAATTCTATTGATAAAATGCTGACATTTCTTTGACACACTGCTCAAGGATTATCAAGCCTATTTGAACTATACAATATAATAAGAGTAATATTTGGTATAATATGACAAAATTAATGGAAAAGTTTTGTGCAGTAAAACTATCATCTTTTTCAGATTTCTAAACGAAATTTGATTTGCCACTCAGATCTCCTGGCTCTCTTACAGAATACGTATGGACACTAACTTCATGCTTATGCAAACAGGTTAGATCCAGGCCAGCCGCCAAGTAAATTGGCAGCTGGCCTGTAATCTAACCTGTTTGCTACTCAGAGTACCTTTCCTCATCAAATATAAGCAGATATTTAGGGTTTTGGAAAGTAGGCAACGCAAATAACCAATTTTTAGAAAATTACCCAGCATTCTAATGGTTAAGTCAGTGATCTTTCTCTGAAAGAACTTAAAACTGAAGGCTAACGTAGGCAGTAGAGAAACCAGTCATTCAATGGGTGATGTTGTTAGCTCATTCGCATCCATCGACTGGAAATTCTCTGCAAGGTCTACAAGCAAACGATATGGCCAAAATGGCAACAACACTCACCAGGTTGTGGAAAATTGATCTTCAGAACATGGCCTATATAAAATAGTGGAAAACAAAAGTAATTTGCTGAAAAAAAGCATAAATACCTGCTAATTCATGGGCGCTGCCATTTGCTATCGGTTTTATATTTAGAGCTTACAAGTATTCTTCCGGGAAAAAAACAAGATTCTGGTTTGGAGTGTCTGGGGTCGATTTTAAGATCATTCCTGATCCGAGGAGGTTTTTTTTAAGGTGGGGGGTGGGTGTAGGCCGAAAATGCATTACAACAAGCTTTTTGGGGAACGAATCAATTCGCCTTCTGTCATAATCGGGCCATTTATTTCCGGAAAAACGGAAATTATCGAATTGCCCTTGCTTTCTGAACAAAATTCTGCGCTACTATTAGTTAAATTTTATGATTCAAACAAATTCTATTGGACTTTAGAAAAACTGTAATTATGACAGACTTTACCGGAGAATTCATAATAAACCCTTCGACGTCCACCATTTTGATTTTACTGTAACAATCGAGGAAAAAAGCTTTTAATTTCTATTCATGAGAAATTCATTGATAATTGGGTATGTGTGAACCCTCCTAAGATAAGACAAACATGTTACTATGCACTTAAGTAAAATAAATCTTACATGTCCTGATTTGTGCTCCGCCCCTTGACCCTTGATGGGCCCCCTTGGGGCCCCGGACCCCAGGCTGATTTTCAGGATTTGGGATTCTGCTCTGGTGCAAGCCTTGTATATTGTAAACATTGATCATGTGATCACCCTGCCTGTAAAACAGTCTTGTCTGTTCACTTGTAGGTAAGAGACAACTTTGACGTCTTATCTATGACACCTATGGTGTGCATCAAAGACGTGATTGATAATGACTTGAACAATCCTTTAATGGATATATGGATGAATGCGGGTATTTGTGGGAAATATATAGCTGAAAAGGCTTTAACTGGAGGTGATGCATTACCATTTTCAACAGTTGATGACATGAAAAGGTAAGAATTTATGTGAGATGTTATACATTATACATGCATTTGTTTTCACTGTAATGTTGTTTGGAATATTTTGTGTATACAGATGTGTGAAACGATTTCAGGCATATCTCTTTTAATTTGTGTAACTGCCCACTTGTGAAATAGGATTTTAAGTCAGTCATGCTTATAACAATGTAAAATTCTATAGGTATCTTGCAGTGAAAGGGTGTGGCCCCCTTCACTTGAATAATTTCATGCAACCCTGTAAGCCCCAGGATTATGATAGTGTATCATTTGGCAATATTGTTGCACAAGATAACATTATGTTTGTTTATACATTCATTACCTAGATATCATGGTCATTTTGTAACCCATCTGCCAACCAACTATATAACAGAGGCCTAGGAAATCATTCGAGATCTTATAACCCTTGTAGTGTCAGTGGTGTAGATAAGAAGGAGTTTTGGGGTCCCTAGCACACAAAAAATTCAAATACGAATTAAAAAATTCCTATTTTGTTGGTACTAATTAGAATCGTCTTATCCAGACGATTCTAATGCGTCTTATCCAGACGATTCTAATGAGTACCAACAATATAGGGTTTAGGTAAGGGATAAAGAAATTAGCTGAAGGATTACGACTCTTATCTGGACCTCTGTAGAATAGAATTGAGTACCTCTGGTTGGAACATCTTAACGCCACCATAAGATCCTGGTGGTCCTTGGTAGCTTCATGACACGGTAAAGATGTCGTACCACGAACACTGAACCCTTTCCCAAACGCCAAATTTTCGACTGCCCCGAATTGAAAGAGTTTGCAGACCTACATTTCAAATTGTGATGAAATGGGAAAATTATCTTCTGATAGGGCAGAAAAGATAGTGGGAAAAGGAGAAATTGTTCGTTAAGAGCAATTTCTTCCTTTCTCACAATGTTTTCCAGAGTCGTCTGCAACACACTGGTCAAATGTCGTTATTGTTTGGTAATGAGTTAAGACAGAATTAAACTATACCATAAACAGTTTTGTCTTGTTGGATATTTCACAACAAACTTACAGTTATCTTTCTCTGTGGTGTATAGTATTCTAATATTGTTCGTTTAATTTCAAAGATAGAATGTAACATTCAATGCTCAGTTTCCATGATCATCATGACTGTTTTATGCCATTTTCAATGTATTACAGCTTCTTCACTCTGTTTGAGTGTGTACCAGAGTCTTTCATTATGGCAGCTTTGCAGAAAGGAAATTGTAGTTTAGCCGCACAACTTCTAGAAACAAGAAGGCCAGAAGTAAGTTCTATCTCATGCCTAGTTTTTGTCCTACAATGAAAAGAAGCCTAGAGGCACCTGTTGATTTTGGGAAATTGTATTAATTGTAGTTGAACTAGGAGACCAAAATGCTGGTGTAAATATGCCTTTTTTGAGAACTGCATGATTTTAAAGAAATTTCCAATTGGGAATTTGGCTTTTATTGGCCTCTGTTATATTACTAGAAAATCCCTGACAAGAGATCAGAATTTTAATAATACTTTCGAACTCCTGTCTTATATGGACAATTTGACATATCACATGCTCTTTTGCAGTTGATGAAAATGTCTAAAATGCTTCAAGTACTTGTAACTTTTCTTTGCATGCGTAAACACCATCACTTAAGTTGCATCCAAAAGAAAAGAGGTCTATTTAAGAGCGCAAAGAATGAAAGGGGTCAATTACTATTCGCAGAGTCAAAATTAACCCTTTGTTTGTTGCTTGGCATTTACCATATTGACATAAAATTATGGAACACTTCCACATTTTTCCTGTTTATAAGAATGATGTATCTAATATTTGGAATGAACATCTTCATTTATAAATGTATCCCCTTTTAAAATGCTTCAAATATTGATATACATTTTTTTTTTACTCAAGGACTCATTATGTACCATAACTCCAGAAATTATCGTAAAAGGGAATTTTGAGTTGTGATAACAGAAAGATTGCCAAAAGAAGCAATTTCTCCTTTTTGCAATTATTGTTTTTATCTAAGTTTACTAAGGATGATAACTTTTTGTACTTGATAAGTTAAAACTGTTGTTGATTTCATTTTAAACCAGTCCTGAGAAAAGAATTTGGCTAAAAAGAATCACTCATAACTGTTGAATTCTCCTTTCTTGCCAGGCTTATGAAAGATGACTTTTTGTATAGTTGGCTTGTTCTGCCATGAATACTTAATGGAGGACACTGGTCCAGGGGTAGAGCGTCGGCCTCAGGACATAAGGGTTGAGTGTTTGAATCCCGCAAGTAGCGGGTTCTACCTTGCGATCTTCCATTAATACACATTACGCATGATTACTGAATATGTATCTAGGAATCAGAATCCAAAGCAATTTATCTAAGTTGGAAGAACTAGTTTCTCAATTAATGTAAAATAAATAGGTTTAAACTGATAATTACTCTTTTCATGTCTTTTTTTTTTCCTCAGCCAGCCAAGTACCTGATGAAGAACTGCATTCAATTGCCTGCAAATATATCTGCGCTGACCTGTTCTGAGATTCAAGCCCAGTTTGGTCCAGTGATAGCTGATATGCCAATGAGTTTCTACAGTGGTATCCCTGAATCTGTTCTATGTGAGAATTCCTGTGTAGACTTCTTTAAAGGGGTTCAGAACTTGCCTCCCAAAATGGTAAGATAATTCTGATATGTTGACTTTTTCAAAAATACTTCTAGAGTACAGTCCAACTTGTGTTACAGTTAAGCAACCATCCTTTCAGGCATCCAACTTGCCTTATACAACCACTTCAGAAAATTACATTGTTGGATTTATAGTGTACATCAATTTGTGTTAAGCAGTCAACCTGTCTTAAACAGCCAATTTTGCTGGCCTCTAAACACAAGTTTGACTGTATCCTCTTATTCATTTCCTTCACGCTGATGTTCTTTAACCCCTTGCCAAACAATAACGACATTTGACCAGTTTTGTGCAGACGACTCTGGAAAACTTTGTGGGATAAGGAGAAATTGCTCTCAACGAGCAATTTTGCCTATTCCCACAATGTTTTCTGCCCTATCAGAATATCATTTTTCAATTTCATCACATTTTGAAATGTCGTCTACATCTCTTTTAATTTGGGACTGTCTAAAATTTGCCGTTAATGTGTCGATGGAGCTGATTTGCTGCTTTTTTTGCCCCTGGAACAAATGCTCAGCAAAGGGCATGCAGTTTGAGGCCTGTTGATTAATTGTTCCCTAAAACAAACTTGGACCTTGCAAATGAAATGAAAAGGCTTAGACGTAAAATATTTAATTTTCACAAGATTAAAAGTATCTCAATGATATCTTCATCTCCTTATAGGTTTCATATTTAGCATTAATGATTTGTAAGGAATTTATCGCTCACAATTGATGACATTGTTTAAAGAATCCTTTTATTCAATTTGTTCATCCAGATGTGCTTTGCTGTGTTGATAAGGCCTTTTTTTGCTGCCTTTTTAGCCCCGCACCAAAGCTTAGGGGCAGGCAGTTTTGGGTCTGTCGATTAGTCCCTATAACAAACTTAAGCATTGCTCATGACATGAATTCATGACATGAAAAGACTTATACCTAATATATTTTAATATAAAGAATTTATCACTCATGATTATTGACATTCTCTAAACTTATAGATAAGTTGTGGTTGTTTCACATAACCCTATGTTTTGGTCAGGTCCCCAATGTCTGATCATTTTCAAAAATGACCCATTTACTCACTTTAATCCACTACACATAAACTAAACTAAAGCTATGCCCTGACGATTTTATTTTATTTTTCAATTAATCGAGAAAATTCTGTTCATAGTGATTAAATGTTTGTTTTCATATCTAGAAACGAATATTGACCAAGAAGTGTTTCTCCTCGGCAAACAAAGTACTTGACAGCGCAGCCGTGGATGAGCTAGGGTCCATGGTTACTGACTTGCCACCAAAGAAATTTAAAGAAATAAGCCCAGCAGATTTGGCGAGAAATATCGCGTCAATCAAACAAGAAATGAAAAAGATGTCCCCCAAAAGAAGGAGAAACAAGCATGCTGTCTTAAAAGAAATGGGTGAAAAGGTAAAATAACCTATTATTCTATAACTTTGATAAAGAAACCTTTAGAATGCTGGGCAATTTTCTAAAGATAAGTTTTCATGTTGTCTGCTTTTCAAAACCTTAAATATCTGCTTTATTTTGTTGAGGAAATATACTCAGAGTAGCTATAACAGGTTTGATCACATGCCAGTCGCTAATAAGTTTGGCGACTGGCCTAGATCTAGACTGTTTGCATAAGCATGAAGTCCTTTCCAGCCCTACAATTAAGTGTTTAATACTAACACACTAAACTTCAGGCTGATATGAAATATTTTTGTACTGTATAGAAGATTCCATGTCACCATAATTGACATCGTGTTCAATCAGGGCTCCAGATAATATTTGACTAGCATCAGTGTGGTACTGATCAAAATGAAATTTGATCAGTACATACTATTTTCAGTCAGTACACCAGATGATCTGCCTGTCTGCCAGCAGAATCCATTTTCATAGCTGCTTTAATCCTTCAACTCAAAGACAAAGTTGAATTGTTGTATATTCTTACAAACTTTTACACAATTTAAGATTAAGTACTAAATGTTAATTCACTTTAATTTAATAGTATATTATGTTGCATTGATTTTGCTTTATTATATAACTTTTGGATAAATAGCCAACATTTAGATAAAAAATCTAATCTTGCCAACAGTAGGTAGGCATATAAGGGAAGATCCTGATGATCTTTTTCTGTGGCATGGAAGTGATGCATTGATTTGATTTTGTTTTGTCAGGCCCATGCGTAGCTGGTATCTTCGTTCATATTTTTACCCAGCCTGTTGGAATATTTGATGCAGGGTTAACGACAGGGCCAAAGCCGAACTTGAAGAATTCCAACTGTTTGATTTTTTTATGGCAATATGCTAGAAGCAATCTCAATCTTCTCCTTATTTTGATTTACGATTTTCAGGATACAGACTTTTTTCACAAGGGATCCATACATACAAATCTGACCAGTATGTGTATTTTGAACACAAATTTATATTTGTACATGCCAAACATCTATCCATACTGTACGGATACTATCTGGAGCACTGTCAATTAAGACAAAAAAGTATTTGATCAATTTGTACAGTATATTTAGATACGTAGTGTTTCCTTTTAATCTTCAATGATATTTCTGTCTCAATTGTTTTTTATTTGTTGATTATTTTTTATTTTTATTCTTGGGGAGACGATGTTTAGTCAAAGTTCCCCAAATAATTTAATCGGTTTAACATTATATTTCAGATGATAAAGTCTGGCCAAATATCATCTATTATGGATTCTAAAGAAATAATGGAGGAAGTCTCTCTAAATGAGTTAAAGTCCTCCATAACAAATATGGACACTGTCTTGAATAAGGATAACCTGGCCCTAACCGAGTCACAGGTACAGCCTATCTTATCATTTAGCTTAACACTTGCAGACTTCTCAAAACTTCGAAGGCCCTTGACTGACTGAAATCCCTGAGGTCTGACAGAGAATAGACCCTCTTTGGTCTGACAGATATTTACATAGACAAAAAAAGAAAGTGTTCAATTTGGTCCTACTTGGGGCTCTCAAAGTATCTGGAAGTCTGCATTTGCTTTGTCTTATTAAACTTTTGTCTTGACTTTTTCTTTTTAGTCTAATCCATTACCAAACAATAACAACATTTGACCAGTTTGTTGCAGACTACTCTAGAAATCATTGTGTGAAAAGGAAATATTGTTCCTAATGAGCAATGTTCCCTTTTCCCACAATGTTTTCTGCTCCATCAGAAAATTCTTTTTTCAATTTTTATCATATTTTGAAATGTTCTCTGCAAACTCTTCCAGTTTGTGACAGTAGAACTTTTGGCGTTTGGTAAAGGGTTTAAGAAGAATCAAATCAAAATCATTGTGACACTTTGTTTTTTATTAAATTCCCTTTTACTGTCCAGTCCTCCCAATGTTAACATTGAAGTTTTTTTAGGATATGAAAAAATATGTATTGAAGATTTGTTACTTTCATTACTTTTCACTTTCCAGACAAAATGGGTGATGAGAAAATTAAAGCAAGGAAAGCCTGCAAGTAATTACTCAGTTGAAGAAATCAGGTAAGATTGATCTTAAACATTATCTTGATGAACTATAGATGACAAAAAGACACAGTGTTATGATTTCATATGCTGAATGTGTTTGAAAAATAGTACGCTAACAAAATTGAATGATTTGAAATCAACTCATTTTGAAGCTTTTGAAATCATATTCTCTGATTGGAAAAAAAGTTGTTAGTTGTAAAGAGAAAGATGTGATGTCAGAAGATCCATTAATTAGTCAACATTTTTTTATTCATGAGTTTTAGTCAGTTCTTGTAGTTCAAATATACTTTTTGCCAAAATGATTTTTGACTTGTATCTTTACGTTAAAATAACATGGTTCCTGTAAGCCCTAAAGTCGCCACACAAGTAAACAAATACAATCAATTACTGAGATTGTTATCACACATTTTGTTTCTGTATATTGAGTATACAATCAAGTAAGATAGGTGTTACTTTGCCCCCCTGAGTGGTACACCCCAACCTACCTGGCTGATAGACTAAATTGGTCATCAGTGTTTTTGAATAAAATCGTTAAAATAATCCTCATTGCAGTTTATTGAATTGTCATACATTAGCTCATAATAGGGGGCCTGACGTCCAAGGACCAGCAGGTCAAATTGTTGTTGTTATCTTCACTAAACGGAGTAAATAAATAACGTCATCCCATTGGTTAAGAAAACAATGATAATTGAATTTATCGAATTACTTTTGACAACCAATGGGATTACGTTATTTATTTACTCCGATTAGAAAAAGTAATGGCCGACTCCAAACGTCAAACAGTGAATATCTATTGTTAATATCGCAAATGTGAATTGTGTGTCCGATACCCGATGTTGTAACCGCATCATATCGAAAGATAATGGACATATCTTTCGAAGGTATGTGGCTTTTGGATATTTTCGGGGAGGAATTAGTGAAAATTTGCTAAAAACTACCGGTTTCGTGCATCCGTCCGTGGACGTCAGGAATGTCATGGAGAAATTTTACGCAGAGTTTTGTGAAACTCTTTGCTGTTTCTGATTGCATTGACGGATTTTGATAAAACAAAAAGTGTTTTTGAAAAGCAAAATCATTCCTAGACACGATTCAGTAGAGATTTTTGAGATCCTGTCAATTTTAAGTGACTTTTGGGTGATTAGTAACTTTCTCATCTTACTGTTACTGATTGTGAAAAGTAATTGACATTGTGTAGATCAACTTTCTGCTTTTCTTACTGTTGAACCTTTGATTTGTAGTGTTGTCATCTATTTCACCTTCAAAATGTAGAGAATAATATCAGTGTTTAGGTATATTTAAAGGCCTCAGATTGCACTCTGATATGCTAAAATCCAGGAGCTTCCGGGGGGCCTCCAGCCACCTGGACCCCCAGCCAGGGCGTTGCCCTGTACCCACTGGGGGCCCTGCGGCCCCCAGGCCTCCAGCTTGAAATTTCTGTATTTTCACTTTTCTGAACTTTTACCCATGTTTATCCTCAAGACTCGGTGAGATCTACTGCATCAGCCCTTGAAATATACAGGTCTCTTATTCAAATTTGAACAGTACTTATAACACTCAAACATAGTCTGTGTTTGCTGTTCAAATTGATGGCGGAAATGGTCTTTTAAGAAATATGTCATCCTTCTCCTTGCATTCCGACCAGCTGGTTAACCCTTTACCAAAGCCAAATTTTCGCCTGTCCCAAGTTGAAAGAGTTTGCAGACAACATCTCAAAATGTGATGAAATTGAAAAATAATCTTCTGATAAGGTCAAAAACATTGTGGGAAAAGGAAAAATTGCTCATAAAATCTGCAACAAACTGATCAAATGTCGTTATTGTTTGGTAATGGGTTAAAGGATGCACATAAAATCCTTATACTGAAAACTCTGTTTGAGAATTGGAATTTCTGTCTCCTTATAGAAGCAAGCATCAAATCTCAAGTACTGGAACTTTCTAGAAAAGTAAAAAAAAAAAAAGCCTTCAATATGTTTTCAATTTATATATGTGTATATAAATAAAGGTATATATTGATTGTTCAGTTCATGACTATAGTAAGTGCTTCATGTTTATGAAGTACTTACAATAGTCTTGCATTGAACCCTCGATATGAGTATGTAATATTGATATGTATAAAATATAAAATATTTTATCAAAGTTGAAAGTATGTTGTTAGATTTCTTAAATTATTACTGGATTTTTTTCCAGATTGTGATATTAATTTAAGTTTTATTTTTTCTTTATCTTAGGGGAAGGAAGTCCCTAGTGAAGGGATTTTTGAGGTCCGATATCAAAGAAATGGCACAATCTCAGCAGAACAGTGAAAATTCTCAAAGTATAGAGTTTGCTAAAGCGCTTTGTGAACAAGAAGACTTCCCACTAGCCCCAGTATGTGTACTTTTTCTTCTTTAATTTCTACATCAGAGTTAATTTAAACTTCTTTCATTAGCCTTTCCTTTGATTTTGTAACTGGTCCTAATTAGAAACATCATGAATTGACAACACATTTATTTGAAACTATTTATTGCTATTGTCACATTGCATATGGAGATGTGTTGTGTAAGGGTCTATGAGGTTATTGATATCTTTGAGGGAGTTCCAGCATCATGATATAAACGGAGAAGATTATAGTTAATTGTACATCTTTGAAGAATGTGAAATAATGCATGAGTATGCTTCTGCTTAGGCAAAAGAGTTGAATGTTTAAGATCTTTTTCTATCAACCCTTTGGAATTTGTCTGGCATGGTGTATGGACACAGATGCTTCAAAGAAGTCACTGTCATTCTGTCAGTTCAAACATCTTATAAATAGATTAACAGATTAACGACTAGTGCAAGTATATATGAAAAAATTATCTGTGAACAATACCACTTTTGAAGATTTGTTCAGTTTGAGCATAAATATTACATTTCAAGACCAACAAGTGATCACCGTCAGATATATATTGAATTCATAGCCTCAATAATGGGTCAAGTTTCTTGGACAGTACTTTCACGATCATACATGTCTTTCAGGTTTCCAAGAGAAAATTAACTTTTTATGTGATTTTATCAAAACTGCTGAAGAAGCATTTTCATTTGTTGGTGGCAGTGGCCCCCTCCTCAGCAAGCAATTATTTAAACATAAAACTGATTCTAAGTCAATGGTTTTGCCTACATGTGACATTTTGTTTTGCTAGAGGATATCTGAAGTTGAGCACATTTCGATTTAGCCCATAACAAACTAGTGAAAATTTGTACTTAATAAAACATAATTATGTTTGCTGTCTTCATGAAATTTCTGTTCTACATGTTGAGGGTTCAATGCAAGACTATAGCAGGTGCTTCACAAAAGTTAAGTACTTAGTACTTCCATTAATCTTACTTCCATTGATCTTTTGATGTTCAAATTAACTTTATTTATATTTAAACAGTTACAAGCTATCAACCGTAATCTCATTGTGGGAGGATTAACAGCTAGGAACGCTTCGATGCCGTTTACTTCACTGACTGATATTGATGTTACAGGGTTGGCCTGTCAGTGTTTAATGCATTTCAAGTATGAGTTCTTTCTTATAAATATATATTCTCTCCTTCTTTTTTTTAAATTCTACTTAGATTAAACTTATGTATTTCACATGTAAGGACTGCATGGGTAAAAGTGTTCAGGATTATTCCTGAATTTCAGGTTTTTGAGACTTTTTTTCCCTATATAATGCTATAGCAAACATGCCTTTTCAGGATAATGAACTACATATTTCAGATTTTTCACCCATGGGATTGTGAAACAAGTTCTTACAACTTAGATTAATCATTCTCAATTCTGCATCCTGGATACATAACCAGTACTTGTGCTGAATGTGGATTAACAAAATGTAGCAAGGCATGTCAAGCTACCCATAGGATTCGTAGCGGCATATGATCCAAAGACACTCTTGCTCCAAGGCCGACGCTGGACCACTGTTCTACACACAAGCTTTACTAAATGTTGCATGATTTTAAGAGATAGCAATGTCCTTTACTCATTGTGAACAAATATAGTGTTTATTTAGCCAATTCAGAGTGTTTTTCATTCATTCAGCTTTAAAAAATAATAAATCCAATCTGGACAGCTCAATAATTGGAAGACAACGTGATAGAGATTAACAAAAATGAAGTATATCGCCTATTTTATAGAGTTACTAAAATGGCAGTTATTATAACAGCCCCATTGATATCCCTAGAAAATTTTGAAAGTTTTTTTTTGTTGTTGCTGTGTATGACGATGGATTTGTAAAGTTTATGAGACAAACTAGTTCTCTTTTTATAAGTTATTGGACCTATAGGCCCAACGTGGCCGGATGTTGTATTATTTTATATCTACTTTATTGCTTATACTTAACACATGTCACTATGATAAAATATTCATTCATTCATCTTCTTATTAAACTTTGTACACATTTAAAGAACTGCTCAATACAAAGTTTTCATGCCAAAGATAGGGGCTCTGTTTGTCTAAGGTAACATTGCATTATAATGCCGCTTTTTCAGTGGCAGTGAACTGTCTGCAATGTCCCCTGAAGTGTGCTCATCAGTATGCACTAAGATAGGTTCCTGTGAGAGGTTCCGGTGTATGCCACCCAACCATCGTCGAGAGGTGCAACATGCCTGTATGAGCTGCATGGTAATTCTTCATTAATTTATTTAATTGATTATCAGCCCCTGCCCTTAAAGCCAATTGACAATAAACCTAAAAGTATGTTAAATTCCTTTTTACAGAGGAACTGAGACGGTACTATGTTCACATGATGCTTTTAAAAGGGTGAATATGAGACAGTTTGTTTACAATTAGTGATAAAATAAGGTCATACTAGAAACGTCTGGAACCAATAAAACCTGAGAAATTTTCCATTTTGAATGTTCAAGTTTTTGGTATTGAATAAATGACAGTATTGTTATGTGTTTCACATGAAACCAGATGAACACCTCTTGTTTATCCGAGCGGGCCTTGCTATTTTAGACGTTACTCAAATGTAAACTATGAATGTAAATTGGAGGGTACATATTCTGTGAAAATAGTACTTTGAAACATAGATACTAAAAAGTGCAAGTGTGCTTTTGTCTTGATGTGGTGTTATGATATGTTTCAACACCTTCTATCATAATTTATAACTCATTTTACCCGGTTTTGCAGTTTCTTTTAGCACTAGTATGCTCATAATGCAGTGAACTGTGTGAGAATTTTTATAATTTATTCTCTCTTCACCAGAACTTTGGATCGATTGCTCTGACAGAAGCTGACATGGATCTGATTGGGCCAAGTCTCTTAAGTCAATTCCCAGTGAAAGAAATAAAGTCACGGGTGACTGGGGCTGTGTTGGCCCTGAAGTTGACAGATATAAAGGGAATGTGTTTGAATAAAGCTTTGAGAACAGCAATCTCTGAAATACTGGTTTCTCATTTTGGAAGGTAAGCTGTTCGACACTCTAGTCAATCTGGTGTTTTCACTATATTCCGAGGAGAAATGCTGATTAGTTCCTTAAGAATTTCTTATGAGAAATTAATTCTTTTGTCATAACAATATTAAATACAACAAAGAAATATTTCTAGATTGTGCTCAACTTATTCTTTATTGGATTATGAACGTTTAAATCTACAGTCACAAACCCACGTTTGATAAGATTATCAATATCAAAATCTTCACTCAGTCAGCCAGACTTTACGAAATATGAAAAAAAAATGCCTGTTGGAAACCAACTGTGCCGGTTCAAATTTTCAGGCTGTAGTGTTTATAATGATTAAAAGGTAAAGGTCATCAGTGTTTGTTAGGAAATAATTCATTTTCTGATGTAGGGGAAAAGCCAATCAAATTGACGATAACATCATGTCTTGAACGGGAGACCACTCCAACTTATTCAAACACTTCGAGGCTTCAGTGCAATACTATAGTAAGTGCTTCATAAACATGAAGTACTTACTTTAGTATTGCACTGAACCATCGACTTAAGATTGAAGATACTCTTAATAAAAGACTGAACCGTAACTGGGATGATCCGAGCTGTAACACTTTGTACTCAAGACTGAAATATCTACTTTGGGATCATACAGACTAACAGAAACGTCGTCTTTTGATGGTATTTTGCAATGTTTCTTCTTACTTAAGTCTACCAAAATAATGCAGGACACATACACCATCAGATAGCAATTTTACGGCGGTCCGAAATGAAGTTTGCTGGTTGGGACCGGCAGACCAGCACTTTTTGGGAAAGGCTGGTCAGCATTTTGATACAGAGCATTGGTCAATTTAAGTCTGACAAGGTTTTGAGTGGATTTACTTAGGGGCCCTACCATACAAAAGTACCGCAGGCAGTTGTAGAACCATAAATGTTTTCTTTTGTAGCTCCGGGGCAGCAATAGACGAGGTAACATTGACAATGCTTGGCAGTGCCATCATGCTGTTCCCAGTTGAGACGCAAAAACAGATGGACAAGGTAGGATTCTGTAGTATATTTCTAAGAGATTGTAGGAAACTTGAGACCATAGGAATTAGTTTGTTTTCTTGTTCAGTGCTTAACTTTTTCATACCATTCTCTTAATCCATAGTGCCACAGTGTCAGTGTCACACACAGTAAGGCTTTTGTTTTCTAATCAATTCTGTACCTATTGTATGTTTTCTTCATGTATCTATTCATATCATCTTACTTTTTTCTCTAACTATATCTATAGATAAGTTTATCCTTTTCCTGAGAGTGAACAATTTAAGGCCTTTTCAGCAGATAACATTTGAAAGCATTGTGACCAAAGAAAAATCTAATCTTATTTTGTAAATTCTTTTATTGTAATATTTTTCAATCGTTTGTGATAGATATTTCAGATCTTTTCACTTGAGTAATCTTAAAAATCAGTTTGTTCGCTTCTAAGGGCATCAGCATGTTATCAAATGTGTGGATAAAACAATTGAATAAATGATATAAAAAGTGAACTTGTAAGAAGGTACAATAGCTAGACAGTTTTGATGGGTTCTCACAATATAGGTTTATAAACAAACACAAAACCCTTAGAACACTGGGAGATTTTAAAAAAAAAAGTTTTTGGTGTTGTCTGCTTTCCAACACCTTTGATATCTGCTAAATTTTGATGAGGAAAAATACTCAGGGTAACAAACAGATTATATCACAGGCCAGCCGCCAATTTACTTGGCTGGCCTGTGATCTAACCTGTTTGCATAAGCATGAAGTTGGTTCCAGCACTAAATAAGGGTTAATCTGGGGTTCTTTACAAAAGAGAATTGTAAATAAAGAGTATGGGCCTTTAAAGTGATCCTAAGCTATCCATTATATTTGTAGACAGTCATTTTGGCCCTAGCCAAAGATATCATGGCCAGCCTTTACCCATCTGATGAGTCTGAAATCAAACTGAAGAAATGCTGCAAGCAATGGATGACAGCAGAGGATTTGGCCCACTTGAAACAGCTTCAGAGGAATATGCAGATGACCATTAAGGATGCTGTCATTTATAAGATGCAGAATGCAAGAAAAAAGAGAGAGACAGGTTTGAATGCTTATCTTAAAATTTTTAACTATTCAAATAGTTAGTCAATCTGAAAGAAAACGATGATTTTCTGTTATTTCATTCGACTAGTCGTCATTTTGAAAGATTTAGCATAGATATTTTACTTGAAATAATAGCGTGTCTAATGCAGCCTAAGTCACTGATGACGAAATATGAAAGTATTATTAACAAATGATTTCCCATCAGTTTTTAATCAATTTCCCAAAGAAATAGAAACAAAATGCTTATAAGATAATAGAAAGCTTTTTCAAGTATATTTGAAAGTGAATTGGCATGCATGCTCCTGGGTAATCCTCCAAGATTTGTTAATTTACACTTATTTTGATTTAATTCCTTAATTGATGTTTAGATATTGAACCATTTTAACTTATGGTACCGAATAGATATATGGTGTTAACAATGATAAAATATGCTTGCTTCGTTTATTTTCAGTCAAATGGACATGTGATAACGTTCAGTTGATTGGTGAAGCCTTTACAACAGTTAGTGATGCAGAAATCAATGACATGGAAGCTGCTGAGTTCACCAACTGCTTGTTAGATATTGGACAGTTGACCACCTGGAGTGATGCTCAGAAAACTGTGCTTTTGGCAAAGGCTGTCAGTGTAAGTCTTCCGTTGATCTACCAAGATTAAGTGTCTCATTATCATACCCTTTAAATATGTTCTTAACTACTATCAAACATCTTCAAATAAAGTTTGAAGGGGTGTACTAGAGCTAGTAGTGAAATAAGCCGTTTGTACATTGGTTAGTCTTCAATGCTATCTTGTTGGATATGGTCAAAATTTATTTCAGCCTGCATCAGTGTTAACCAAGTAAGTCTTATAATTGATATAGTGTAACATTAAAAACCTTTTTTGATTTCATGCATGTTCCAAAAAAGCTTGTTTCAAAGTCAAAATAAAATGCAGTTTTTGTTTTGTTGTTTGATTTGCAATTAAAAGTAGCTATTGAAAGTTATTCAGAAAGCGTCATTTGTCTTAGTATGTACACTTTATATGCAGTAGTTCTCAAAAGGGATGTCACGTTTTTGGATTAAAAAACATGTTCATTCTCTGTATACACACTGAATTAATACAGTTTTTGTATTGTTGCTTGATATACAAAAAAGGAGCTATTGAAATCATAATTAATTGAAGAAGTGTCAATTTATCTAAGTATGTACAGTTTATATGCAGTAGATCTCTGAAACATTGAATTCATTGAGACAAGAGGGGACCATTGAGACAAGAGGGGACATTGATCATAACAACTTTTCATGTGTCAACTGTTTTGAAGTCTGAAAGGGAAGAGGCTGATAATCATGTGGACACTTATTCATGTTTTGCACCAACTGTATTTATGTAACATGTTTTCCCTCAACTTTCAGAGTTTAGGCAGCAATGTATGTTCCATGACAGGAGACCAACTTATCCAATTGGGTGTGATTTCCCAAGCTATGTCTGCCACTGACTTAGCCTGCCTACCCATGTCGGACACAGACCTCGTCTCGTCACTCGGAGCTCTCCCAGGGTGGAGCTCTATCAGTGTGAGTAAAAGTATTAAAACGAATTTCCAGATACCCTGAGAGCCCCAGTAGGACCAAACTGAACACTTTCTTCTTTTTCTAGGTAAAAATCAGTCAGACCAAAGAGGGTCTCTGTCAGACTCCAGGGATTTCAGTCAGTCAAAGGCCTACAGAGTTTGGTGAAGTCTGTAAAAAAGATTAAAGATACAATACTTTATTGGCAAGAGTCGACAAAGCATTTTGCTTTTGCTCATTTACATTGCTTCTAAATATGGCTAAGACATTTAAGTCATGATACCAAAAAAAAGATACCTACAAACACATCATATCATACACACAACAATACAAATTGTGTAAACAAATTAAAGAAGTGTGTGGCTAATGTTTCCACTGATTTCAAGGCCTTTGTCTGCCTACAATGATTGCAGAGTGTTAAAAAAATTGTAGTTGTTTTTGTGATTTGAAGATATCTATCTATGGATTATGTAAAATGAAGTTTTTCAGTTGGCAACATAAGTTATTACGGACAATTGTTATTTTTGAATTTTGTCTGAAGGCTATGGCAAAAATGCAAGGTAGTATTCTAATTTAAGAAATGAGGGGGAAAATGCACAAATAAGTGTGTGTTATGCTTAACTTTTGTCTCTAGAAAAACATATGAAACCTTTTTTGGTTGACATTCATTACATAGGCAGTGACAAATATGTCCAAAGTGTAATGAAAAGAACTTGAAAAACATTACACTATCTTCATAAAAAAAAACCCATTAAATTATCTGCATTACTGTCTCATAAAGAAAAGAAAGTTTGCCACCAGGAGCAATTAAGGTATACTTGAGCAAAGCAGATATATTCTAGCCTCTTCTTGGCACAGTGCCTCTTAGCTTAGACTTGGAACCAGTCTCTCATCAATCAAATATAGAGACTGGTATATGGTGACGAATTAGGAATGAAGAAGATGTCCTTTGAGATAGAGGTTTGCCGAATCAATCAAACAAACTAATGGTTAGCTAGAGACAAAGTTTCCCTTACATAAATGGTAAATAAATGATTTGAAATTTGACAAACTTTTTGATACAAATCAGTAAATAGATTTAAGTCCGATAAGAGGCTGTCTGCTTTGATTGTTACAAAACAATGATTCAAGGAAATAACCATATAGGTTGTTGTTGTTGTTGCATTTTGTAATGTTAAATTCTGACCAATCAAACGGCCAAAATTTGTAGGCTGCCTGTTGCCAATCTTGTGGAATATAGTGGAGCCAGAAGACAGTGGGGAACCATTTAACTCTAATCTTTGGCACTTTTTTTGTTTGATTTCAGCTTGCAACATTGGCAAATGAATACCTTGATGCAAATAATATTACCAATTTGACCAGTATTGAGATATCAGACGTGGCTTTGCTTGGTGAAATCATCTGTGGTTTTAATACTGGAAACCTTGCTACCATTCCAGTTCCGGTTGCTGCGTAAGTAAATGTGTACATGAATAAGCTCTTGAATTTCTCATTTTGGAGTTGTTGGCAAAATCCCAAAGTATAGGAGATAATAAAAAACTTTGTGAAGAGTAGCCTTAATGCTTTTTTTTTCTTTCTTTTTTTCACTGATGGTAATTTTGGCTTTGATTTTTTTATTCCCTTTTTTATTTTCAGAATATTTTCAAAAGTCAATTGAAATCAATTGTTCCCTTTACATTATATTCAGGTGACATTTTTCTTTGTTCAATCCAAAATATATATGCCCTACACTCAGAACCTAAGTCTTATAAACATTTCTTCCATTTATGTATAAATTGTGGGAAGACCCAAAATTATGTGTCTGTAAGGTAATTAAGCTATTTAGACCTTTACCTTGAAAGACCTGTGTTATTTTATTCTAGTGGTAGTGGCATTCAGCTAGGCAGACTAGCAGGTTGCAGTATCCCACAATACACAGCTTTGAAGAACCTTGTGGTGGATGCATCAGCTTATGGGAATGTAACAGCGTGGTCCGCAGATACTGTTACAGAGCTGAACAACATATTGGGTAAACTATCTAACAATGAATCAAGTGAAAGGCTTTAAAAAGTCCATGAAAAGTTATTTTTGCTTTCGATTATTGGGTATCATCTACAGGTGTGGCATCCTCTGATTTTGATTTTCTTTCCCATAAATGCCAAATATTTTCCTGCACTTGTCTGCATAATGGTTATTTGGTAAATTTGAGTAAAAACTCGCTTATCGGTTTGGGCTTTTGGATAAACTTGGCAATATGATTGATTGATTGATTGATTGATTGATTGATTGATTGATTGATTGATTGATTGATTGATTGATTGATTTTGCTATACTTGACCTGTAAAGGGAATCTACTATAGCAATATTATTTTTAATTTCTTTGTAATCATTCATGACTGTCATTTTCAACTGTTTTCTACTTTGATATCATGAAAAAAATGAAAGAGTACTGCTTGAATATTATTAATATTAATTATATTATTATCATGGAGATTGAAGTTGTAACACATTCCTGTTTAGATATACGGTAAGAGGATTACTTTCTGTAGACATTGAATATTCCAATGTGGTGCCAGTGTGTAACTCATTTTTATTGAAATTAACAGATTATATATTTTCAGTTGGTCTTTCTGATCAAGACATTAAAGGTCTGAGCCCAAATGGAATTGAAGGGCTAACTGCTGATGTAATATCACAACTTCCACCTAATGTCTTGGCGGTAAGTGACTCAGTTTTGATATGTCTCAATGTGTGCTTCATCAAGTACCATTGTATGTATGTAATAAGGGTTTTATGCAGTTAATTCTACAACATTTTACTTTAATACATTAATCAAGTGGGAGCTTTTTTTTTAAATATTTATCTGTCTGTGTATCCCAACCCCAAAGAACAATACAAAAACAGTATTGTTTCAAGAACATTTTATTTTTACTTTCAAATATTCTATTGTGTGAACAAGTAACTTTAATTTCAAGATTTATAATAGCCATAAGTTATTCACTTTATTTGATTGTTGAGTCTAGGGACATGATGTAATTGTAATTACAGTTGGTTAGCCACATACTCATATAACTCAAATCGTAATAAATATGTGAAACCCTCTATCTTTACAAGGCAATGACGACAGAACAGTTTAGTTCACTGACTAGCGCTCAGATATCCTTGGTGACTGATGAACAGAAGGCAAGTTTGTCTCAGGCCCAACAAGATCATCTAGTTAGTCTTTTAGGTAAGTTGGCCAGTTGAACAAAAAGTTCTGGCATTTTTTTTATTTACTTTTTTCATTTAGGGGATTCATGAATCATTGTAGAAGTAGGTTTGTATAAATAATATGTCAGGTACACATGCCCTGGCTTATAAAACGAATGCAGGTAATTCTAAAGGATTTTACTAGCCACCCCTTATCTCTTTCCCAAACAATAACGACATTTGACGACTTTATTGCAGGCAACTTTAGAAAACATTGTGGGAAAAGGAAAAATTACTCGTAACGAGCAATATTTTCTTTTCCCACAAGGTTTTCTACTCTTTTACTGAAGAATATTGTTCAATTTCGTCACATTTTGAAATGTCGTCTGCAAACTCTTTCAATTTGGGACAGTCGAAAAATTTGTTGTTTGGGAAAGGGTTAATGGTTATTAAGTAAAGCTTGCTCGGGCTTCATTCAATTATCTGGTTATTTTCAAGGATAGGTACCATTGTGAAAGGCTTTGTTTTAATATCCAATTTGCAATAACAAAATTTGTTATCTCTGTTTGCTTTTAAAATCTTGTTTGAATAATTGCCACAGTTACAGTATCTTTAAGGAAAATTTGTGGATCAGTTCACTCTTACCAAAATGAGAGGTAAAGGGAATCAGAAAGCTGACGAAATCAAAGTTGGATTGTAGTTTGATGACATTTTTGACAGTATTTCAGTTATATTTTGGCTGTCAGCCACCTATCTATTCCCATGCTAATGTCATTGTCAAGACACTGACTGCCTTTTCGTATAAACATATTTGATCATGAATGATCAGCAGTAAGAGAACAGTTAGAGATGAATAAATTATGTTGCATCAACTCAATAAAATGCAAATAAGAATATTTGCCATGTTGGGTCTTGAACTGTAGACAATTATATTTCAAGTTGGATACCCTACCCGTGAGCTAGTGAGACTTGGTCCAAATAAGAAAAATCAGGAAAGCTAAGCAACAATTAAAGATAATTGAATGTTCATTTTACAGAATGACATTGCTACTCCAAATTGTGCCAGATGACTTTCATCTTCCTTTGTTGTCTAGAAGTTTCTACTTTATATCACAAGGATCTCTAAGGGCTCTAGTATTTAAAGTGTGTTTACAAAGAATCATCAGTGGAAAATTATCTGCTTTTGGTTTAGAGAAGAAATCATCATGATAAAGAACATGCTTTACTTTTTTTTTTTCAACAAGTTTTTTAACCTTCTAGGTTTATGGTTGTTAATTTTCATTTAAAAATAAGTGGAAAACATCTGTGACAAAATAGAAATTTATTAAAATGAAAGAGTAGATTCTTTTGTAGCGTTCTCTAATAGGTTTATGAAGTGAATTTTAGCCTTAACAGTTTTAAAGAAGGTTCTGTTTGTTTTTCAGGCAATGCACCAACTGATGATGATAATGAAGGTGGTGGTGGTGGTGGGGGTGGGGGTGGGGGTGGTGGTGGCGGGAATAATCCCTCTGGAGCAGGTTAGATTTTTTTTGCTTGATTTTCGTCCTATTGTAATGCCATATTGCCAAAACATTTTGATGAACATTGCTGAATAGAACTTTTCAGTAAGCCTGTGCAATCTGTATAAAACTTCCACTGGGAAATAATTTGTAACACACTTTTAATTGCTTTTTATCAAAACCATTAGCATCAAAACTCAACAATTTTGAAAAAAAAAAATGGGATGAAAGTGAAAAGCAACTGATGATACAAAGGTTCAATGTTTAATATGAGACTATATGGGACTTAAATCCCATTGTTTCAGCTCTTATCTGTCGGAATTTAGGGAAATTACTTAGCTGTTGATGTTTATGTTTAAATGCCTGTAGCATCAAAATATTTTGTTTCATTGAAACTGAAGTGTTCATGGCCCATTTGTAAAAGTTGGATGATTTTGATTTCTTAATTAACCCTAAAAGTGCTGGAACTGACTTCATGTGTATGCAAACAGGTTAGATTCAGGCCAGCCGTCAAGTAAATTGGTGGCTGGCCTGTGATCTAGCCTGTTTGCTACTCTGAGTATCTTTCCTGAACAAAATTTAGCAAATATTTAAGATGTTGGAAAGCAGTCGAAATAAAAATCATATTTTGAGAAAATTACCCAGCATTCTAAGGGTTAAATGGTAATAACTAGTTTGATTAACTGGGTGCATGTTTGGTTTTAGTTACAAAATGAAAGGATAATGATGTTGCTGAATCTTTCTGATGTGTTATATTTTGGGACTATTACAGAGTAGGAAATAGTAAATGAATTCTTGAACTTTAGTCCTTCAAAAGACTATTGTGGAAATATATAAGTATGAAATAATGTCTAAACATGCCAGGTAGGTTTCACAGGTAAAGCAAAACCAGAACACTTAGTACACAATAGGTCATGTCTTTTCACCCATTACAAAGCAATAATGACACTTGACCACTTTGTTGCAGACAACCTTGGAAAACATTGTGGGGAAAGGAAAAATTGCACGTAATGAGCAATTATTCCTTTTCCCACAATGTTTTCTGCCCCTTCAGAAGATTAGTATTCAATTTCATCACATTTTAAAATGTCGTTTGCAAACTATTTCAATTTTGAACAGTTGAAAATTTTGTGTTTGGTAAAGGGTTAAGAAAGGTTTTGTTCCTACATTTTCTCATCTCGTTTTTCAGCTGGAGTGTTTTCAACAGTGTTCTGGATGCTGTCATTAGCCGTGACACTGTTTGTCCTCCAACCATAGTCAAACCATATTGGGTGTACTGGAAACAGATCAGGCTGTAAACAGGACATGATGATTGGTGAATTCAGTTGGATCATATAGAAGTTTTCAGGATGATGTATGATTTATTTAAATGTTTCTGTTATTTGCATGGATGTTGGATGTGATTAAAGTTTATTTGTTAATGAACTAACACTCTTTGATTTTTATTAACTTTGCCCAAAAGCCATGGTTGTCTCTTATCCTAATCACTCTTGATTAAGTTTCTCGATAGTACTTCATTTTGCCTTATCAAACTGAAAACTACAGTGAAATCATGAGAACAAATATATATAGCATAATTTGTTACATTTTGATCAGAAAATGCCATTATAGGTTATACTTGTGAGAAAGACATGTGTTGCATAAGCAACCTTTTTATGCTAAACACAAACGTACTGTTACCTGTCAATGGACCATATTAATGAGAAAATATTATGAAACGGTTGTTTGAATGAGCATGTATTTTGTAATGAAATGGCAGCTTGACTGGAGATAACAAATGTTATTATCCAAATAAGGCATGTTGTAAAATATCAGGAGACGTTTTTTGTTGTATTACAGAAATTTTTGATGAGGCAATGGGTCAACCCATTTTAACCTTTTTAATGGATTCGGTGGAAGAGTCTTACAATTACCTTTATGAACATGGTGACCTTGTAAAATTTAATTTTGTTAAACATTGTCACACTAAACCTACATTTCAGTATATACCACTTCTTGGCTATCATTACACACTGGTTCATGTTAACATGCATGATGTTGATGTGATGTAAAACCCATATAAAAAAAAAAAAATAACATGCATGAAATATGACTAGATTATGTGATTCTTGATGCAATTGTCAGTTTGATCAAATTTACTATTGACTTTAATAGAGTCGCAAATCTGACATGATTATGTGTTTCCACAATATGTTATACTAAACCATGTTGTTTAGAACAACAATAGCTGCTTCATCATGAATCATACTATTTCGTCCCTTGCTCAATGGTCTGTTATTTCAGCGCATCTGCTGTAGAAATATCATAAATTTTATGTTGGTTTTTGGACTAAGGTTGCGTCAGCACCTTAGTCCATTAAATTTACATACCACTTTTTGAGGGACAGTACTTATCGATACACAAACAGCGGTCCGTTCGCAATTACTCATTAAACATCCACCTTCACTGTGTGGACTAATACCTCCTTGGAACTAGGATTGTAGTCCGGATTCACTCGCTTTGTTTTGCTCTATATTATTATAACTGTTGCCTCATGGGAAATCGTAAAATGTCCAGATGTCCGAAAAATAGACTATCGTTCAGTCTTTGTTCACAGAAATAATGATTATAGTAATGGTGGTAAAAGGAGCAGCTGTTTTCCTCGAGATGCTGCCCAAAGAAATTTTCAAATGTATCCTCAATCATCTTGCTTTAAACGCACCTTAGTCCTTCAGCGCTACCAGCGCTTTGATTGCTTTTTATACAATCCAGTCTCAATCTCCCATTTAGGAAAAATTGTTAAAGATATGGAATAGTTAGGCATCACAGTTTGACTTGGTATGTTGAGACTGTGCAAACACAAAGAGCTCAATTTGTTTAGGAATGTTGTCCCCATTGCATACATTTAACATCACACTATACATCTGACAGGGTATTGGTAATCCTTTGACCCTGACTAATTGCATTTGCGAAGCGACTGATTTTGTCTCAAACTTTGCTTGATCATGTGTCCAATGTCCAAACTGGGCAGACCCTAAGGCCGAAAGTGGGCTGACCCTTAGGTCCAATAGCTCACATCAAGAAGAGATATGTTCTGCATTTTTTCCCTGATATTGTTCGAAACTGTCTGTATTTTATGTAATTTTTGAATTAACCAGAATAGTTCTTTTGACTTGTATTTTATATCGACGATTGTGGAGGAACTTCGTTGTAACGAAGGTGTGACATTTAATCTGAGTTTCTAAAGTTATGAACATGTGGGCGACAGTGTTGCAGAGGTAGAGTGTCGGCCGAGGGTTCCGGGTTCGAATCTCGGTTAGGCGAGGTGAACATTTCCTGGGCTATCCCACAACTCGGTGTGAGTACTTACTGGTTTAGTATTCAGGAAGCAGTCATGGAAATTGGCTTTGAACAAGCTTTAAGCTTCCTTCACAATCAATGTAAAACAAATAAAACATACTAATAAATTGTTCCATATATCCATTGAAGGGTATGAGAGACGTAAACTGTTGGTTAATACAGAGAAATTCGTTAAATGGAAAGTGTACAGTTAAAAATGAGCTTTTAAAAGTCAATACATTCAATAAATTGTCTAGAATATTAAGGAATTTTCAAATTAGGTAGTTTGAAGAGGATGGTTAACAATGCCAGAGTTATTTCGTATGTGTAGGCTATCTGCTGTTGGAGTAAAGTAGTTGTAATATGTGGAATCAAATACAGTCCAACTTGTGCTAAGCAACCATCCTTTTAAGCAGCCAACCTGCCATAAACAACCACGAAAGAAAGTCCCACTGTTGGATTTATAGTGTATATCAACTTGTCTTAAGCAGCAGCCAACCTGTCTAAAACAGCCAACCAATTTTCTTAGTTCCACAGGCTGGCATCTTTACGCAAGTTTGACTGTACTACAAAGTAATTGACTTTATCAGGAACTACATAGTAGTACAGTCAACCTGGCTTAATAGGCCTAACTCATACAAGTTTGTGATAGAGGCGTCCGATCGAAATAGTAAGCCTCCTTGTCACACGGTAAAGATATGACAAGATTGCGATCCGTGATAAACTAGTTATGATCATTGCATGCAGTTTAATTAACCCATTACCAAACAACAAATGTTCGACTGTTCCAAATTCAAAGGGATTGCAGACGACATTTCAAAATGTGATGAAATTGGAAAATAATTTTCTGATAGGACAGAAAACATTGTGGGAAAAGGAAAAATTGCTCTTCACGAGCAATTTCTCCTTTTCCCTCAATGTTTTCTAAAGTCGTCTACAACAAAGTGGTCAAATGTCGTTGTTGTTTGGGAAAGGAAATGTTGTTTGGGAAAAGGTTAAACCTCTTGAGGGTGATTATCTGAGCCCCAAGAATACTATTCAAGTAAACGACGAAGAAACAACGTGTATTCGGTATTTAAGCATTAATCAGTAAGTACGTGTAGCCACAACTAAGTAAGCCTGGGGTCCTGGGTACCGTTTTACTAAACAACCTTAAGGAAAATATTTGCGTATGTCATAACTGATACACATGGATACTATCTTCAATTAAACAGAGACATATATAACATCCATGTCTCTGAATAAAAGTACAATTTTGCAATGTGACACGTTATTGGAAGCGTCTTGGAAAGACGATTCCAATGATGTGTTGCTTTGCAAGATTGCTTCGTCCAATAATGAAATAAAAGGACTTGTTCAAATCTTAAGCGTAAATTGTTTAGTAAAACGGTACCCTGGTCCATGCCTGTATATCCTGCATAAGGCTAATGTGGATATGAATGAGCCTTGACCTAAGGCTACAACAAAGGGTTGATGGGGTAGATACGTGGCCGCCTAATTCCCTAAAGCATATAAATAAGGACAAGATCTAGCATCTGTGTTACAGAGCCGACTCTTTAGCTCAGAGATTAAGGTCTTGGATTCTCGTCTCGGCAAACGGGATCGAAATCCTTATGGGGTACTATAATCCTAAGTTGATTATTCTAGCTATGCTTCGTTGCGGACATTGTGCGTAAGAATACCATTAGTGACTGTGTACAAATTATTCGAAACAGGGATAAAGAAATAAAGGAAATAATTTATCTATTTGGTAACGACACGTACTCTTCAATCGTTATTAAAGGAAGTCAATACCTAATCGGAACTCTTCGGCAAATTCAGGCAGGTCAGTCAGTGTTTCACGCCGACATCACCAAGGGTTTCCGATTGGACTAGACCATTTTCATGAACTGGCTGTTCATTCGCCAAGAAGATGCGTGCTCTTTACATCATCTGGTCAAAGTGCGCGACGATCAATAACGGCTCATGGGAGAAGTGATAAGGTGAAGAAATCGGTGACCGACAAAAATACCTGTGTCTCTAACTTAGCTTGCATTTTTGTCCTTAATCTTTTTGAAGCGAAACGAAACGAAATTGCGTGTTCTGAATTGTCAGAGTAAAATGAAGACTTGGATTTGTATGATTCTCAGGATTTTTTTAATCAGACAAAATGGAGTCGTTTGGAAAGAAGATGACACTATTTTACGTTTCCAGTAAAACAAGGTTATCGCTTTCAGTAGACGTAAAATCCGGGAAAATTCTGATAAATGTAAGAACGGTCTTTGTCTAATCGATTTATATACTGCTCTTATTATTTCGACAAAATATCATGGAAAGCGACAGTTACAAATTCAGAATACGAACAATAAAATACAGGTATGCACGCCCGACGATAGAATTTGAACAAAAAAAAAGAAATAAAAAAAATGATTACGACCTAATAAAGGACGACGTATTCACCTTATCGGTCCGATGTCCGATATCTTGCACTAAAGATAGGAAATATTCCGCCATGCACGTGTGATTTGCACATGTATGCGGACTGGGTAACAAACATCCTGTTATTGAATAGCTTACTATAGTCTTGCATTGAACCCTCGACATGAAGACATCATTCAATGCTGGTGAAGGGAAATACTCATGTGAATTTCTTCTTACTTTCCTAACATATTTACCAGTCTTACAAGAGAAATGCATTTAACGAAAATTCCAACACCAATTGTTGTTCAATCTCTAACACTGTTGTCGGTAGAAATCGATTTACTCCCACATTAACGACCAGTATTTAAGGAAGTTGGCTGTCTTTTGCATATTCATTAAACATTGAGCGATAGGAATAAAGACACTTGATCGAGTTTAGTTTGCTAGGGAAAAAATTAGTATAAGGTCCCTTATAATCACTGGATTTTTTTATAATTGATAATATATTGAGTTGGTTTTAAAGATTTCCGCTACGAATGTTCAGCTCTATCGTACTGTACAAATTTCCCGGGTAACACATTCCGTGCGTTTGTTCCTTTGTGTGGCCTATTTGTCAGTGTACAGAGCTTGCAATCACATGTCCCTCCCCTTTGATGGTTCAAAACTCGGACGAGTGAGGATTAAGTTGTCCTAGCTGACTAACAGAATGTCAATGGTTCTATCCGGCTTTACCAACCTTGGCAGTTTGGAAAGGGGTCTTTCCTTCATGCATTAGCGGGGTATCGCAATATCAACATTGGTGAAAGTCTTTAGGATTATTCCTGAATTTCAGGTTTTTGAGAATTTCTTTCCCAATATAATGCTATTGCAAACATGCCTTTTCAGGATAATGAACTACAGCTTTTAGGTTTTTGAAATCCTTCAACTTTCACCCATCTGAAAAAATGTTGGTGTGATTTAAAACCATAACAATATTATATAAGTAATATCTGTTTTTGGTAAGATCATCAGACCTTGGTTAAGAATGGCATGCCCTGCATCTGATCAGCTACCGAGAGCGAGAATTAGTCTGGTTCCCGTCGCCGAGTCCACCACTTTAACCACTGTATTATGGTACGACAGGAACCAGACTACTTGAGGCTCGGCTCAAAAACGCTGAGTTAACTAATTGCTGTTACATATATGAGCTAAGTCGCATGTCCTAGGTCTACTAATGCGAACAAGCGCGAAAATATTTTGAAATATCATTATAACTGATAATGGCGTGCAACCCACGTGTAGGCTACCAAGGTTGACACAGATATCCATGTATATAAATCTGGGTTATCTCGTCTGTATGAGGTGACATGGGATGTTATAGCTCGAGTAAGGCGGTGAATTTGCTCGATTGAACGAAATATTAGCTCCATTACATACAGACACGTGGATACGTCGTTGTATTCTCTGATTCTAACGGGACTTGTAGTGATAGATTCATTTGGAGAACTTCCAGGAATTCATTAGACAAAGGTACAAGTAGCGTTCATTCGCTTTACATATATGGTATTTTATTGATATACGAGGGTAAGTCAAAAATCCTTAACACTGACAATTTTCTTAAATGTAATGTTTATCTTTGTACATTTGTCAAATCAAGTGATAATGGTCAATGTTCAGTTATTTTTGACTACCCCTCGTATAGATGTAGATACCTAATTGATACATAAGGCCATATGCCCATCAGTACACAAGAAGTTTAAGAGACATCGTATCAATACTTTAATAAAGCGACCCATTTTAGAAAGGCATAGTGATGAGTATGTGAAAGCTAATATTGGTTGACTTATGGTTCCTTATATATATAAAATGAATGTTGCATGTATGATGTTCTACAACATTTGGTCGTATACACACAGATAATCACGCAGTTTGTACCGACTCACGTCTTAATTGCGAACTTTTACACATTCCTTTAGGATGTAATTGTATATATAGGCTATTATACGTCAAGGGTTCATAGTACTTTGATTCACATGTTCAAAGTTCCTCATATAGCAAAGTCTGAGTATATACACATCGCTCTTTTCCTAAGTGTACTACGAATGCAAGTACATATTTTCGGTATGGGGTTTTTTGGTTCACATGCCTGCGAATATAGTTCGTATTTCCACGATATGTTTCGTCTACGATCAGCAACCGCAAGCAGCCATTAGTTTCAATACATAGCATATGTAATGGTGACTCAACAATTCAGTCGACTTATCACTTTAAATGTGAAAGATACCAAGCCATATCCGCTTTCATTTTTAACGGGTTATGTATTCGTTCGAAATTTTGCGTAATCAGTATATGTGTCCTGCCCTATACAATAAGCTGATAAAGATCCATTTAATGTTCTTTGCAGCAGAACTGTTAAGGTAAAGCCTCGGCGAACTTTCAAGTCTAATCTGAGACAAAATGCTATGCCGATGCAAGCAAATATGAGCTTGCTCGTAACTTGTTTGTCGATTCACCGAAACGGTCGATTCACCGAAACGGGAGTCATCCTTGGAGAAAACACTTCATTAACCTTGAGTGTGTCCGAGGAATTTAGAGCCACGTCGTTTGTGAAATATTGTGCTTTCTGCACATACGTTTTTAATGATAGATTCAAATCGCTAACCCCTCCCTTGCAATATGTGTCGTTCGTTTGTCAAACTATTTTATCTGATGATAAAGAGCACTCTCTCTGCTAGTTTACATTTGAAAAAGCTATCTTTGCATATATATATTTGCTATTTTTAGATAAAAATAATTTTCCGAGAGTCTGATTGGCTGAAATTCTTTTGAACAAGGACTGACGTTGACCAATAAAACATGAGCAAACAAATGTGTTCTTGTTGCGATATTTCAAATCTCGGTATCAAAGAAATGTGTGATATTTCGGTCTTCTTGAACTTCCTGATCTGGACGTCTACCCAAAAGCATTAATTTATACGGATATCGACCTAGGTCAAACTTCGTACTCGAAATCAATGAGTTAACTCGTACTTGTAAAGTTTTACCAAACATGTATCAAACTCACAACTTTATCGCCTCTAGTGAGTTTATGACACGATTGCTCTATCACAAATAAACAGTCGCGGTGTCAAAAAGAAAAACCGCCCGTGCAACTGTTGTATAATAATTCAAGTTTCAAGTTTCAACATTTTATTTCCTTTAATTCTACAAAGAGTATGAATAAAGCAAAAATAACACACACTCTGAATGCATATCGAATATTATCGATATTACAATTTGCGGGGAAAGCCTACACAGTGTAATAGCTTATTCAATGGAAATGACGAAACGATTACAGCATCTTTGTTTTTTAACCGAGAATCCACATCGCTCCGCCACTTTCAAGCTAAATCATGCCTGTAATAAATATACCTGCCCGTACGTGACGATGCTCTTCACATTGTTTCATTGTTGATTTAAGCACTTTTTAAAGAGCTTAAATTTTCTAAATCGGCAAAACTCGAGGCCGGAATCAATGGGAACATAATCATTATTCATGTCATCAACAGTTGGTTGATTCAGTTTGATCAACATCCTGTATTGTTGCCTCTTTACTGATATCATCTAGATCATTCTAACTGAGAACACTCCATTATTTATCACTTAACCAAACAATAACGACATTTAACCACTTTATTGTAACAACTCTGGAAAACAATGTGGGAAAAGGCAAAATTGCTCGTAACGAGCAATTTTGCCTTTTCCCACAATTTGATCTGCCCTATCAGAAGGTGACTTATCAATGTCATTCCTTTTTATAATGTCGTCTGCAAACTCTTTCAATTTGGGAGAGTGAAAGATTTGGCATTTGGTACATTGTTAAATAGCACCAGTACTGTGAGCCTTCGATTTACCATTCTCTACGTCGCATGCCTTTGGCTGTCTCTCGTCGTTGTCGATTGCGTTACTCTGATAAAAGTTCTTTACAAGATTTTCTTTCCTTTGTCCGCTTGTCATTTCCAGTGCAGATACCCATATTGCAATTGGGGCTTTCTAGCATATTTTCATAGCTGTAGGAGATCGATATCTTTGCCCCTTTCCGTGTGGGTTCAAATCCTGGTGACGGCGTTTGGATTTTCACGAGGGAAATATTTCGTGTTGACTTACGGAATGCCTATGGTTCTATCCGGCTTGACCAGCCCTTATTGACATTCAAGTTTAGGGATCTCCCTCCATCATTATGAGTCGGGCATCGCAACATAACTGAAAATATGATGATGCGATATAAAAGCGATATAGCTCTTCATAGACTGTGATTTTCCCCCTTGCACAGTGTGCCATGGACGGAGATCTTTACTGCACACTTTTTTTTCGTTGTCTGGTACCCTTCGTACAAATTATCATCATTATTATTAATATCATTCTATTAATAAATTAGTAAGAGCCAATGTAATGTTAATGGGCAGGTAATCCAGACTAAGTGTGTCGGTCCTTTGCGTGACCCGGACCTCCTTCTATCATTATGTAAATATATCAGTCGATATCGGTTACTAGCGGTGTCGTAACATGTAACATATGCACATTAACTCCATGTTCACCGAGAAACTTCGTTTTGGCTGTTGTAGAAAACTAAAGAATCAACTATTACAAAAGGAGAAATTGCTCGCAGTGTAAAAGATGTTTCTACCAATTTACTCCAAACACACAGTTTTTCCTTATTTCGATAACTATTATTTAATAAGTTTCGATTGATTCCTTTTTTTAATTGATTTCCGATTAAGACCATGCCAAATGACCCAAAACGAGGCAATGGGTTATTCAGGGTCATTCGCTATCTCCCCATTGACGCCTGGCCTAGGAGACTATCTATATACGAGACACAATCTAAACCCATTGACCCTTTGTTGCCGCGCTAATCAATAACGCGAACATATTTTTCCCCGTAAATGCATTGAATTAAGGAATGTGCTTTCTCGTGGTTTAAACACCTTAGATTGCTAGGTAATTTTCTAGAAATATGTTCTTGTACCGTCTGCTTTTCAAAATCTTAAATATCTTCTTAATTTTGTTGAGGAAATATACTTACAATGACAAACAGGTTAGATCGCAGGTCAGCCGCCAATTTAATTGGTGGCCGGCCTGGATTTAATCTGTTTGCATAAGCATGAAGTCAGTTCCAGCACTATAAGGGTTAAGGCGACGTTTTGTCTTTCTTCCTGTTTTCTTGATTTTTTCGTGTGCAACGAGATGAATCTAAGATTGAAACAACTGAGCTTTCTGCCACATTCAGGGTGTTTTGGTATTTGGTATGATATTATCTGTAACCCAAAAGAAGAATTGTTGCTCCCTTAAAGCTGCTATTTCACATATTTAGATTCATGGTTGTAATGTTCTCTTTGGTGGATTGAGTCGATTGAAAGAAATGTCAATTCTATCAATCTTGTTTACACCCTAACACGGAGCAATAATTGTCCATGAAGTTAAGTATTTCCATTACTGAAACAGAGAAAGAAGATTCCAAATCGTCATGTTATTGTTTTTTAACGTGTTGGTAACCAATTTCTAGATCTAGGAGACTACTAGCTGGTATATCTAATTACACGATTGTAATATGGGAGACAAGTCAATTATATCCTTCCTTTTTACACTGGGCGAAAACTGTCCAGAAATTGTTGAAAATCCACTACTGAAGAAGAAGATGAGGAAGATTTCCCTTGTCCATGTTACATTGTTCTTCACTCAATTAATTCAAGTGACTCGGTAAAGTTTCCGTAATGAAAACCACTCGTCGTCTTACGACAAACATAACATAAAATCATTTTAACATTTAGCACATAAGCTCATAGTTATTACAATTCTATATTTACAGGCATTCTATGAAAATAACATGTACATTAACAACTTATACATTTACATAAAAACACAAATTATATAGACATACAAGATGGGAGTGAAGACCTAGATAAACCAAATATTCCTGAAACGATTTTTTTATTCTACAGAATAGTAACTTTGTCTTAGTTTAAATGCATGTTTGTACTAACTAGAAAATTTAATAAGTAATTTTTTGTTCGTATGTTCCAAGCTGTAACAGTTTTAGAATGAAATATCTACGCCTGGATTATTCGGACTAGTTCGACCCAATCGCTTTAGTTGAGCTTGCGTAACCACTGGTTTAATTAAAACCATCGAGACATTCGTGTTAGTTAACCAATTATCACCACAAGCGATCACTGTTGAACTCTGACAAGTTTCTAATTATCGATACGTGCAGAACAATATATTAACCCAAATACAAGACGTGAATACCTTAGCAGATTCAACGCTGATACAATTTCTCGAACGAACGCCATATTTGAGTTTTCAATTAAGAGTAAAGATTTCGAAAAATTTCAAGCGAATATATAAGTAATTGAATCTATTTTTGTTATATGTTGGACTAAATAATATAAAGTATTTATTTCTTATCGTATTGTTAACTGGTCAGTAAGTAAAGTTAAGCATACATCACATATGTAATAATGATAGATTTAATGGTATATTCAGTGACTTTTCCTATTTTATATTATGGGTCTCTATAAAAAACCTTCCTAATTGAAAATTTCTTTGAAATCATGCAGTTTTCACAAAACTTCAAAGTCATGCCAGCTTTTTTGGGGTTTCCAAAATCTGCAATTTCAGTGGTAGAACTTCCCAAATTCAACCACCCTTGGCATCTTCATATTCAAGGAAGAAAAGCACTGGTATTACGTGAAATAAATGATAAAAACGCATAAATCAAACCGTCCAAATGTACCAAACATTTACTATGCATATTGCTCATGAAAACTATAACACATAACCCTCTCAAAGGACAAACTTCGTAAGATATAATATACCAATGGTATGAACGCCATTAACCATGGTTTTCTATCTAGTACCAACAACCCAGGATTGTGTCCGAGTTACAGTACAAGAGTTAACGGATGATATACCCATTATTTCATCTAGCACATTGTGTCCATGTAGAATGTGTGTCATTCCGCGTGATACCTAGTGTCAGTGACCTTTTAAAAAATTCATGAAACTCCATTTACTCAAATAAGAACATAGATAGCGCATCCATAAGAAGTTAGGCTATGAACTTAAAATGTGCAAAGTATTATCGCATGTTACATGTACGCACTTGCAGTAAAAGGTTGCACTTACATATGTTAAATGTTATGTAGACTCTATCTTAATAATTGATATATGTAAAGAAAGTCTTTATTATCTTTATTCTAACAAACCAAAAACGATGTTGTGGATAAGCAATTGCACACATGATGTGTTGATCTTGGTCCGACATTTTTCGTTTCGCAAATGTATTTTTTGGTGGACCCTTTTTACATTGACGCGGGTTTGCGTTATCTCTTGCAGAAGTAAGCGCATTCCAGCGGTGTTTCGATCGGATGGTATCTTCTGTTTTATTTAGGCAATTTCTTGTCCTAAGTTCTTCGCCCGTATGCATTAAGGAACGACCCATATTCATGTAAGGGAAAATTAGTGTAGGGTAAGATAACCGTGTCTCACGATTTAAGAAGAAGACGGTTTAACCCTTATAGCGCTGGAAACGAGTGCATGCTTATGCAAACAGCTTGGATCCAGGTCAGCCGCCAAGTAAATTGGCGGTTGGCCTTTGATCTGACCTGTTTGCTACTCTGAGTATCTTTCCACATAAGAATTAAGAAAACATTTAAAGGTTTTGAAAGCAAACGACACACAGATATATTCATGGACAATTACCCAACATTCTAAGGATTAAGGCGCACATAAGCTCGTTGCTTGCTTTTAAAGTACCCGGATATCACTCGCGAAGGAGTTTGTCACCCTTCTTGTACCATGCATTACTTCTTTAAACACGTTTTGGCCTTCTGAAATGTGCTACATCATCACCGAGATAAATCTATTATTCATTCATCACACAAAAATCATTGAACTATATGTTTTTCTAGTTTAAAAGAGCAAATCCATATTTCTGATAAGATCAACTGTGACTGTGGGCCCTACAAAGAGGATGCAGAACATTCTTCATTTAATTGTACCAAATATCACGCTCAACGATTGTTATCATTTGGTAAACTCCACTCCTATCACCCGCTCAACTTGAATATTCTTCTGTTTTGGAACCAAAGTCTATGTTTCAGGTCAAACATTGAAGTCTCCCTATCTGCTATTGATATAAATCTGGAACAGTTATAAATTCCTTTGTTGCGCAATGTGATTTCCATCAGCAATACTAATTTGGGAGTTAATAACAAAATTGAGAGAAAGAGCACTTACTGATATCGTAACAAAGGAATTTCGTTCGACATGAAAGGTTGTACATTTTGTCGTAATTAGCCACATTACATCCACTTTAGGAATAAAAAACGAAGAAAGACAACTGTATTACTTTTTTCATCAATTATGTATTAAGATTTATTTCCCTTTGGCAGGGCTGATTTAACTTTCAGACACTTTGCATGGGGTAATTTTTTTCGTTTTCCACAGCTTGTCCAAATTCCCTGTCGGATATATGCGTTTTTATTGAAATTTACATATATACACGGAAATGTAAATCAAAAGCAGACATTGCCACCACTGCACGTAAAGGACGTAAAAGTCAACTAACCTAGAGCCATTTCATTATTGTTCATTCCAGAAATAGAAAAAAAAAAGCAAAAGTTATACAACCAACCTACTA
The DNA here is from genome assembly GCA_947846245.1 of Cerastoderma edule. Lineage (NCBI taxonomy): Eukaryota > Metazoa > Mollusca > Bivalvia > Cardiida > Cardiidae > Cerastoderma > Cerastoderma edule. The sequence goes on along the minus strand of OX401417.1, from coordinate 17,430,511 downwards.
AAATTTGTTTCATGAATGAATTAATAAAGGTTTTTTTTTGTCAAACCAAGCCAAAGAAATATTGAAAGAATTCAATGTACTCATCCTAAAATTATAAGCATATCCAAAGTAACACAGGAAGAGTTTTTTCTTTAGATTACAAGCACCGCCATATTTCTTCGGAGCTTGAACTGTGTTCCCCATTCGTAAACGCATTCGTCACATTTTTATGACAACACGATATTTTCACGATGCTATATATATTTATATATCAACATCTTTGATGTTGTTTCAAACTTGGTTGCAGGTGTGGTGAAGTAGGGTGTGTTTACTAGTTTTACAAGCACCATCTGTTTTGTTGATGAATAGTTTAGAATATATAACATAGTTTTATTCAGAATGAAACATAAAAAACATGTTTATAGCTTGCAAAATATATTTATTTAGCATGTATGAAGACATTCGTACAAATCATAACTTTTCAAAAATTAGTGTGTAAGAGAGGTCCAGGGGTAAAGCGCCACCCTCGGGACACAAGGGTCGTTGGTTCAATTCCCGTGAGTAGCGGGGTCAACTCTGTGACCTTTCATTGATCAATGTTCGAAGCGAGCAGTGTTTAATCATTCAGGTAGAGGAATCAAAATTGATCAATTTATTTTTAGGAACTTTCCCACCACCGTCGTAATTCAAACAAGTTAAAAATAAAATGAAATCCTTCAATCGAGATTGTTATTTACTAGCCTCATAAGACGTAAATATAATAAGTGTCCACCATTGCAATATTGATTACAAGTTCGTGTTGCTCATTTCTGACAGGCCTGAAATGTTTAAGATTTGTTTATATGATGACAAGTCCTGGAAAGGCAAACTAAGTAAGGAAAAAATAAAAAGAGGGAAGAAAAAAAGAGCATTGAGTTCGCCATATATAAGATAATAATTCCGAATAGTTCAATGAACCATGTTACTGATATGATGATATTTAACCAATTTCCAAAACATGGATTGGTTCTTATGCCCCGATCTTTGACAACAACATATAACAACAGCATGGGTAACTACATGCTCTTTCTGATGTCAGGTTGAAGCCATTGTGACAACAGAGAAACTGTGCGTTGTTAGGAGCTTCTTCTTTTGCTCTCATAGTGTCATAATCACTCTACTGCATGTGGTTAATTACGTATATATGGAGAAATCAATTTGTTACAAATCCACTTTTTAGCAACGTGGTATAAGAACCGATAATTATTTCCATTTTTTATGTCTAAACGTGGAAAGATCCCAGAGCAATTGTTAGAAGAAGAGTTCTGGGTTTGGAAATGCACTTGGCAAAGCGTACCAACAACCGATAACAGTATTTAATCGTCTTTCTTTCCCTTGTGGCAGTGTTAATAATGCAAAAAACAATACGACTCAGTCTTAGAAATGCGATTAACAATACGACTCAGTGTTAGTAATGCGAATAACAATACGACTCAGTGTTAGTAATGCGAATAACAATACGACTCAGTGTTAATAATGCGAATAACAATACGACTCAGTGTTAGTAATGCGAATAACAATACGACTCAGTCTTAGAAATGCGAATAACAATTCGACTCAGTGTTAATAATGCGAATTACAATAAGACTCAGTGTTAGAAATGCGAATAACAATACGACTCAGTGTTAGTAATGCGAATAACAATACGATTCAGTGTAAGAAATGCGAATAACAATACGACTCAGTCTTAGAAATGCGAATAACAATACGACTCAGTCTTAGAAATGCGAACAACAATACGACTCAGTGTTAGTAATGCGAATAACAATACGATTCAGTGTAAGAAATGCGAATAACAATACGACTCAGTCTTAGAAATGCGAATAACAATACGACTCAGTGTTAATAATGCGAATAACAATACGACTCAGTGTTAGTAATGCGATTAACAATACGACTCCGTCTTAGAAATGCGAATAACAATACGATTCAGTGTTAATAATGCGAATAACAATAAGACTCAGTGTTAGTAATGCGGATAACAAAACGACTCAGTCTTAGAAATGCGAATAACAATACGATTCAGTGTTAGTAATGCGAATAACAATTCGACTCAGTGTTAGTAATGCGAATAACAACACGACTGGATGTTCAGGCCAATGTCAAAATACGGTTGCACTCATCGGGACCAAGGAAACATAGATATTCTACAATATCAATTTTGATCTTGCAAATTTATTGGTGAGGCGGGAAATTTCTGGTGGTGACGTGGGCAGAATGGGATGTATGCATTTTTAAGTAAACAACGCGTGTAATACACATATATGTATAAAATGTATATTTTTTTTATATATTCTATTAATAATCCATTTCAAAATTTATGTCTTCCTTTGGAACGGGCCAATCGCTAATGTTGTTATAACTTGTGGCCCAATCTTTTCGCATTATACTATTATAATAATTCTGTATGTGTTGTATTTGTGTATGATTCGTCTTGCTATATGTTGTACAGATATCAAGTAAATATTTTCTTTTTTTTACAATAAAAAATGAATAAACTACATAGATATGTGAATTGTCGCCAACGGATACAACTACAAGAAATGATAATAAAAAGTTAAATCGAATATCAAGACGTTATCTTTTTTTCTAAGGCGCAGACCCTTGCATGTAAATAAAAAATGTAAATGAAAAGATCAAACTCTTCACCTTCTTTATAAAGAAAAGTAGGCCGTATGTATCAACCATTGAAAATCAATATCGATCCGCGCTATCTTAACTACTTTATTAGCATTCGCATTTATATATTAATGCCATCATAAAGAAACGAATATTTACGATAATAAGATCAGTCCATGGGTCAGGATGAAATGTGAGTGTGTGATTTTGAAGTAAATCTTTATATTCAATTTCAGCCCATTTCTTCTTTGGAGTTGTGTGTCTTACCAATTTGAAAGAAACAGAGATTGATGACTATGAAAGATCTATGACGAATGATACGCACTTATGATTGAAATTGAAGAGAAATATTTGTAGTACAAGGAGCAATTGCTTGTTAGTGTACGATTTCTCCTTTTGTTACAATCGTTTCTTAATCCTTCTTATGACAAAATGGATGAGACCGCATGAATAAGAATTTAAGCCTACTTATGTTAATATTAAAGTATTAAGTCTTAAAAAGGTTAATTAAGCTTACTTTTCAATTCAATTTAAGTTTGCATCGAGATTCTCAACAGTGACGGGTTAAAGAAACTGTATTTTGAGATTTGACTATTTAAAATGTGTACACATGTCACTAAAATTAACAATTTACTTACTGAACATGGTCATTCGACGCAAGATCCGATGACGCGAGCGAGGATTGAACTTTTGTCTGTCTGTCTGTCTGTCTGTCTGTCTGTCTGTCTGTCTGTCTGTCTGTCTGTCTGTCTGTCTGTCTGTCTGTCTGTCTGTCTGTCTGTCTGTCTGTCTGTCTGTCTGTCTGTCTGTCTGTCTGTCTGTCTGTCTGTCTGTCTGTCTGTCTGTCTGTCTGTCTGTCTGTCTGTCTGTCTGTCTGTCTGTCTGTCTGTCTGTCTGTCTGTCTCTGTCTGTCTGTCTGTCTGTCTGTCTGTCTGTCTGTCTGTCTGTCTGTCTGTCTGTCTGTCTGTCTGTCTGTCTGTCTGTCTGTCTGTCTGTCTGTCTGTCTGTCTGTCTGTCTGTCTGTCTGTCTGTCTGTCTGTCTGTCTGTCTGTCTGTCTGTCTGTCTGTCTGTCTGTCTGTCTGTCTGTCTGTCTGTCTGTCTGTCTGTCTGTCTGTCTGTCTGTCTGTCTGTCTGTCTGTCTGAAAGTGGCATAAAGTCTATTAATAAGGATATGCGATTGAGTAATGGTTAGCATCGGAGCCTAGAGACCGGCCAACCCAACATCGATCCTCAATGGCGATCATCTATTTCACCGATGAGTGTCCTTAGACAAGACACGTTTCCTAGTGTAGGACTGGTTTGTCATCAAGAGAACATACTACGATGCCCAAGGCTGAGCGCTGTACATTTTACCAACCCCGTACAATATATGACCTTTCTACTATGCATTACCCGCTTTTCTCACTCTATATTATTTACAGAAGAAGAAGCAAGTGGAGTAAGGCAAGCTCACATTGTGAAGGTCGTGTGAAAATTCGGATTAAAACCATGCAGGAGGTAAGAAAACTACTCTATTTATTCGTTTCTAGAAACCCATCATATTTAAAGTGAGTTTGGTTCACCGATTTATGTGTGTTTAAGTCATTGATCCCCTTGTTCGTTCGAAAATATGTCCAAAACGTCGTTACCTGAATTTCTATAAATAGCACTACTATAGCTACTCGCATTAGACCACGTGTCGAAGTTCAGAGGTTAAACCCAATCTGCATTTACAAATGCTTATGAATGGTATGTTAGATATATTGTAAACGAAAGATATAGAAAACCTCCGTGAATTTATCTATTTATTTGATTTTAGCATGTACCATGTAGTTAGATGTAGGTCACGACGACCATTGATTATTTGGGTCTGTTTATATGCAGTAGTGGCCAGCGTGGGGCGTACATGTATGTACACATGTATGCTGTGAATATAGTTCGTTACCTTTCTATTGGGGTAAATCGAAAGTTGCCTGAGTATGTATATCCTTCAAAGCGTTTCCACAAAACTGAACACGTACTAAAAATAATCTTGATACTCTGTGAATGAATTTATGTCACAGAAGTAACCTTTGATTAATAAGTAGGTCTTATGTAATGTGTTTATACTCCGAATTAACCCATTACCAAACATGAACGACATTTGACCAGCTTGTTGCACTGGAAAACATTGTCGGAAAAGGCGAAATTGCTTGTAACGAGAATTTTTTCCTTTTTCCATGTTTTCTGGCCTATCAGAAACTTATTTTTCCACAATTTGATACGTCGTCTGCCAACTCTTTCAATTGGGGACAGTCGGAAATTTGGCGTTTGGTAAAAGTTTAATGAGGTAAAATTTGACATGTAATTCTTTAAAACGCTTTATACATTGTACAATGTACATATATGAACCGTTATTCATTATAATTACAAGATCTATATGTACGTCGATGTTAACAGAAAGGTCAACACGCCTTCATTATAGATCTACATGTGTAGATCTTCAATGAAGAAGTATCGACATTTCTGCCAACATAGACTTACATATGGGGTGATTCTATGGAACTTTTAATATATATTGGGACATAGAGTCTAGGTGTTATATTTTAGAATTCACCGTATTTTGTTTCGTATAATTGAAGTAGGAAGCGTGATTTTATTTAACATACAGTACTTCATGCCGGTCACGACTTTATTTTGAAAATGTGATGAAATCGAGAAATAGTGGAATGCAACAGAATGCAATGTGGGAAAAGGAGAAATTACTCGCTAAGAGCAATTTCTTCTTTTCCTACAATGTTTTCCAGATTCGTCTACAACAAACTGTCTAAATGTCGTTATTGTATGTTAATGGTTAAACATCCTTAAAATGATATACCCAACCCCGAGCCCTAGTCCTTGGTGAGTTAGTTGAATGATGCACAAATAGGATCTACATGAAGATCTAGTACCTATTTTTTCTGTCATTTCTCAATTTTCATTTCTCAAAAACCAACTTCTATTTTCCTATAAGGCCTAATGGTTCTGTGTGGCTCAGTGGTTCGAGACCCACCGAGACCACTGGTTTCATGGGAGTGGCCTTTGGCAAGTCACTTCAGAGCCCTAGCCTAGTACTGGTGCATCAAGGGAAGCCGTTACAAAACTGAAAAACTGCACTGACGAAGATGACGTACATGGGACCTGTGTCAGTAATTTACTATAACTTCAACTATTACAAATTGGGAACGGTACACATTTAACTTAAGGATGTGTTAAGGACAATCTATCTTGGTATAAAAAGTTTATGTCGTGGTGAAGTGTATTTGTGTATACCCATTACACATTTCTTGTTTTGTAGACTGACTACATATTGAAAAGATTTTCATTATTAAGTTACTACTTGAGATTGAAAATATAGGACACTCGCTGTCTAATTTTCTGTCT
>OX401417.1:16393220-16708992 GCA_947846245.1 Cerastoderma edule | reverse complement strand
ATGACGGGTCGACATTACGCCGGTAACCTGCGAGGGCACATAAACGCGGTAAGAACTCCAGCGCCGCGGGAAACCAGAAAATGATTGCAGAGTTGTCGTTCCTTCCCACTGGACTAACGTTATTTTGGAGGGAGATTGTCCATGATAATTAAGTCTAGTCTCAATAATGAGTCGTGAACGAAGCTTTTTCCAACATTTGGACATTAAATCGTGCTTCGAATGAGTCAGTCAATATAGCAATAGCCTTCGAGACAATAAATCTGGACTTAAGTTATCATAAATCTATTTCGCACGATGTCCAGTAAACTTTTCATAAAGCTGGACTCATCTGCTGCAAAAATCATAGAAAGAAAGATTTTAATTTCGCAATTGTTAAAAACCTCTGTGACATAGGACGAATTGCTCAAATAAAGAGCAATTTATCTCATTGTTCAAATTGGTTTCTAGTCAACCAAAATTGATAAAGATAACATATCTTGAATATCGTTCTATTTTTGTCGTCTGCTGAATCTGAGTCCGAATGGTCAAGATGTTGATTTTACACGACGTAGATATGTCACGTAGTTACAGCTTGGATCATCCGAGTTAAGTTAACTGCTTCTTTGAATTTGGACCTTTATACGCACATGTGTACACCAACTTAGGAGATTGGGTTATTTTTGACTAGGTGCACTGGCACGTGATCGAACGTCTGGATTACCTGCCGCTTAACATAACATTGGCAAGGGCGTAGCTTGGCCATTTAGTAAGTGCATGGGTGAAAGTTGAAGAGTTTCAAAACCCTGTAATCTGTAGTTCATTATCCACAAAAGACAGGTTTGCTACGGCATTATATGTAGGGAAAACAGGCTTAAACCCCGAATTTCAGGAATAATCCTGAACACGTTCACCCATGTAAGGGTTCAAAATGCTCCTCTCTTCCCCCCCATCAGGAAAAAAATGACATTTAAGAGGCCTGTCATGGCATTTTTTGGGGAGGAGGGGTGACCGGATTTCCGGTTTAAAAAGTTATGTTTAACCTCACACACTTTAATTTGACTGGCGATTGATGATCATAATTGTATTTTGGGACTTATATTTTATATATTTTTTTTTATTTTGCCGGACAAGGTGTACGCAAAATTTGCGTTTCTTGCTTACAGGTAGCTACGCGCCTGATTGGGTACTAATTTATTATAGTAATTTATCTATACTCTATAGAAGAGAATGCGGCGACATGATAGAGGTGTTCAAAGTCCTATATGGCAAAGACAGGATTTATCAAGGAAGACTTTTACCATCAAAAATCGCTGATAGAACTAGAGGACACAATCTAAAACTAGCCAAAAGTTATTGTCGACTAATTGTCAGAAAGTGCTTGTTTGGTCAAAGGGTTGTTAATAATTGGAATTGATTACCAGTTTAGGTGGTGAATGCTAAAGACTTAAATGATTTCAAAGAAAATTAGATAAAGGCAATATGTAACCCGACCCGCGCATGCGCCAGTAGAATTATGACAGGAAGACCAAGCATGGAACAGGAAATACAGGCTTCTTAGCCTTTCTCCCGAATTTTGATATCAAGGTTTCAAGGTTTCAAGTACGACATGAACCAGACTACCTGATTGATCACTCATAACTGACTAATCAGAGAACATAATTATGGTCTCCCTCATTAACCCTGTCTCAAACAATAAAGACATTTGATGACTTTGTTGCAGACGACTTTAGAAAACATTGTGGGAAAAGGAGAAATTGCTCGTGACGAGCAATTTTTCCTTTTCCCACGTTTTCTGTCCTATCAGAAGATTATTTTCCAATTTCATCAAATTTTGAAATGTCGTCTACAAACTCTTTCAATTTTGGACAGTCGAAATTTTGTTGTTTGGGAAAGGGTTAAGTCCTTAAGCGATAATACAGTGTATATTCTTAAATATAAAGAGGAAAAGAACCCCAATTTGTCCGGTAACCTACTGCTCCCATTCCAAATTTAAAAAAAGAGTTATAGTTAAAGTGTAAGCAATTGTTTTGTGTATTGACCTTGTATTAACCAGAACGAAACTAAACGATATTGTAGTTTTCATTTTATAAAATATTAAAGGCAATACATTGCTTGTGATCTCATTGAATACTTTAAACGTCTTTTTTATATATTGCAACTTAATATCCTTTATTGAGGCTTAGCACAGTAACGATGTGTCTCTTAAATGTTAATTACTTCTTGTTTTCTGATTTGTTTTGTAACCTTGAAATTGCTTCCCTGGCTATAAAATTTATATCCTCTTTACCCAGAACGCCATTGCAAGAAGACATTACGACCGTCGTTATTCTTAATGAAGTATTTTAGCTCAAACTGAAATGAGTTTCTTGAGAAATTTCTATTTTTTTTCTGTCTTGTTTCTTCAATATTCCCCTTTAATTAAACCTTTTCTCCATAAATTATAGAATGACAATTACAGAAGATTAAGACAAATTTTCATAAAATTTTGTTTTGAGATTCAAATCAACAATTGCATTGCTTTAAGTTGAATTATGGAGGCAGTTTATCTAATTGTTTCTTGAGTAATCTACAAGAAGGTTAACAGAGTTTTTGAGAGAAACGCTCTATTCAGAAAAACACACAACAGTGTTCGAAATGGAGATTGACCTTTAAAGTGCTGGAACCAAACTCATGCAAATGCAAACAGGCAAGATCCATGCCAGCCGCAAAGTAAATTGACGGCTGGCTTGTGATCTAACCTGTTTGCCACTCTGAGTATCTTCATCAAAATTGAGATGTTTAAGGTTTTTGAAAGCAGATGACATACAAACCTATTTTTAGTTACCCAGCATTCTAAGGGTTAAGAATCAAAATAAAAGATAGACTACAGGATCTATTACAAATAACCATGACTGACTAGTCAGAGGACAATAGGGTATGTCTCATTAAAAGTCCTTGAGATAAATTTTCTTAAATATGAAGAGAAAAAGACCTCTAGACCCTCAGAAAAGACGTGTGGAGAAATTATTCCTACTTGTGAAATCTATTGCAATTATAAACATGTGTTTATATTTCATTCACAAAAAACATCGGTGGCCTGATTTGCGGTGATATGATATGATTAACCTCACATATTTTACTTTGACTTGCGATTGATTACCATCATATTCAAATTTCATTATAGGACTTTTTACAATGTCTTTTTCATTTTCCTGGACAATGTGTACGCAACTGCGTTTCTTGCGTACAGGTAGCTATGTGCCTGATACTTCAAAACCATGTAAACCTTATGGGATTTTCCTTTCTTTCTTTTCTTTTTGTATCACAATATCTTCATTTCATTACCATTATACATTCAAAAGCAGTTCACAATGTATGGATCTATACAAAGCAGTTCACAATGTATGGATCTATACAAAGCAGTTCACAATGAATGGATCTATACAAAACAGTTCACAATGTATGGATCTATACAAAGCAGTTCACAATGTATGGATCTATACAAAGCAGTTCACAATGTATGGATCCATACTGGTCAAAAACTAATCAGTCGTCGGATGAAGGCATGATCTAGTGTTATACATTCTTTATATTAGTAGCAATACCGAAAATATGCTCATATATCAAATGCTTGAACGGCAGCTCAAGACAAGTGCAATGAGGCTCATGACAAAAGTAAACTTGGCAAACCTGGTAAGTCAGTGACCTTGCATAACAGGACCTTTCGAGTTCAAGCGGCGATTTTCTTCAAGCTACGCTATGCATGTTAATTTATTATCTGAATTGGCGAAATATTGACCACCCATTTTTTTTACTTTTACATCAAATGGTAGTTCCAGTGAGCGACACAAACTTGGCGGGTTGCTTTCATTTGTTTACTTAGTATAAATATTTTGTTATGCACATGCCACAGTAATAAACAATTAAACTACTAACTTAACTTACCTATAGCTATAACATTCCTGTTTTGATTAGATAGATAAATGAGCTGGCTGACTAAGTTATTCAGATAGTAAACCACTTAACCCTTTACAAAACGTCAAATTTTTCGACTGTCCAAAATTAAAAGACTTTGCAGACGACATTTCAAAATGTGATGAAATTTGGAAATAATCTTCTGATATGGCAGAAAAAATTGTGGGAAAAGGAGAAATTGATCGTTAAGAGCAAAATCTCCTTTTCCCACAATGTTTTCCAGAGTCATCTGCAACAAACTGGTCAAATGTCGTTACTGTTTGATAATGGGTTAAGCAATTGAGTGGATTGATAACAGGTCACAAGGCTATTGCTGCTCTATACAAAAGTGAGATTGATTTTGAAACCAAGGTGAGGAAAAGCATGATGCCAGACCATGACTTGAACCCGGGACCTCCACAAACAGTGGGAATAACCAACCGACCTAGTCTATCCGACCTAGTCTATCCAGCCTGCCTACACATTCAATTCTAGATAGTATATCCATATCCCATCTCCCACTCCCAATACATACATGAAATTCACATCTATTTCCTGGGAACTAAATTCATTTGTCGAACGAATCTAAAGTACTTAAAGCAGTAGATATTCATTGTTCCTTTGCGTTGTGTGTCAATGTAATCAACGTGACAAAAACATGCACCAAGGCCTGGACTCGCACCCGGTACCTCCGCAGACAGTGAGAATGCCTTCTATACTGAGCTTTCCAGCCCGCTTACACATTCAACTCTTCCTTGTGTATGTTCGTTGAACGTTTATGCAAATTAGGGACCTAATGCATTGTTTGAGACAACATGCTGGTATGTATATAGACAACACATCCGCTCAGTGTACGACAGTGTTTTTCACTGATCGGATGTGTTTGTCTCTTTGAGAGGTTCATTTGCTCGGTTCCTTACACTTGTAGATTGAGACCCCAACTACGAGTTTAACACTCTTCCTCTGTCATCTAGAAAGAAATTGTAAGGATAAAACATTCACAATTAAAGCAAGATGTGTTCCAGAAAACACATTTGCCCCAGTATATATCACTTTTTGTATTTTTTATGAGCAAGGACTAAGTTTGACAATGTGACCTTGACATTTGCGGAAAAACATTTAAAAACAAATTTGTGTTGTAGCTGTCCTCAATAAAATGTTGAGATCTTAATCCTAAAAGTTTTCATTTAATTGACACCATTAAAGACTATCACTGACAAACTGACTGGATAGGCAAGCTTATGGTCCTCATGATTTGATACAGCAGCATAAAAAGTAATCGTTTTGTTGAGAAAACATTCTGACAATAATCAGCTATTTGAAATCTGTCCAATCTTCCATTCAGCTTTTCATGATATTCATTTGTCATTTCGATAACAGATTATAATGTCCTACTCTGCAATTTACTTAGGACAGAAAGACAAGTGAAGTAGCAGTCCTTATCATCTTAGATGCTTTAATTTAAACTTGTACAGATCTGGTGCTAATAATGGCATAAACATGTGAAGAATAACTGCTGTCAGTCCCCATATCCGATACTCTCCTATAAGGAAAACAGGAAGTGTATAGCCAGGGCTTCCTGGATATCGCCACTGTGTTTGTCTCTGATTGGATGGCAAACAAAGGGACTCCAAGGACACTGAAAAGACCTTCTCAACCTGCAAAGAAAAATGGAATTTCTATAAGACTTTATATATGTGCAATTCTAGAAACCAAGACACTACACTTGAGACAAGTATAAACACATATTGTATATAAATTGGTCCTTTGTGGTGTTGTTTTTTTTGACTTAACCCTTTACCAAACAATAACGACATTTGACCACTTTGCTGCAGACGACTCTGGAAAACATTGTGGGAAAAGCAGAAATTGCTCGTGACGAGCAATTTCTCCTTTTCCCACAAAGTTTTCTGCCATATCAGAAGATTATTTCCAAATTTCATCACATTTTGGAATTAAGTTTGAAAACTCAATTTCAATTTGGGACAATGGGAAAATTGGCGTTTGGCAAAGGGTTAATCTAATGTTGTTAATCACTTAAATTTTCATGCAATGGATTTTGTTTGTTTCTTCACTCTGAGCGGACATAGATAACATATAAAATGTGTATCTCCTTTATGTGATTTTTACCCTACAGTGATGGTACAAATTAAAGGTGCATTCTTAAACCAGCTTTCCAATAAATGGCTGTCAGGTGCAACGGCTTCACTTCACAATACATTATCTAAAAAAAAAATCAAAACATGGGATTCCAGCATATAAGAAGCTAAGAAATTGTAATATACTATTTGGTTTTGTGACAATGATTGCACATTTCAGACCTTAGCTGTTTATTACTCCCAAAGCACAAATCTTTGAATTAGTCCCTTTTAATATGAATCATCCCACAATCCAATATCCAGAACCTATCAAATGTCCAGAACCCATCTGGTGGCCAGAACCCATCTGATGGCCAGAACCCATAAGGTGGCCAAAACCCATCTGATGACCAGAAGCCTCAAGCTGTCCAGAACCCATCTGCTGCGAAGAACCTTTCAGCTGGCCAGAACCCATCTGCTGGCCAGATCCAATCTGATTGCCAGAACTCATCTGCTGACCAGAACACATCTGTTGGCCAGAATCCATCTGATGGCCAGAACCCATCTGATGGCCAGAACCCATCAGCTGTCCAGAACTTATCAGTTGGCCAGAACCCATCTGCTGTCCAGAATCCATCAACTGTCCAGAACCCATATGCTTGCCAGAACCCATCTGATGGCCAGAAACCACCTGCTGTCCAGAAACCATCTGCTGTTCAGAACCCACCAGCTGTCCAGAACTTATCAGGTGGCCAGAACCCATCTGCTGTCCAGAACCCATCAGCTGTCCAGAACTTATCAGGTGGCCAGAACCCATCTGCTGTCTAGAATCAATCTGCTGTCTAGAATCAATCAGCTGTCTAGAACCCATCTGCTGGTCAAAACCCATGTGATGGCCAGAACCCATCTGATGGCCAGAATCCATTCACTGGCCAGAATCCATTCACTGTCTAGAATCAATTCACTGTTCAGAACCCATCTGCTGTCCAGAATCATCTGCTGTCCTGAACCTATCAACTGTCCAGACCCTATCTGCTGTCTAAAACCCATCTGCTGTTAAGAATTCATCTGCTGTACAAAACCCATATGCTGTTCAGAACTCATTCACTGTCAAGAACCTATCAGCTGGCTAGAACCCATCTGCTGGTCATAACCCATCTGCTGGCCAGAACCCATCTAATGGACAGAACCTGTCTGATGGCCAGAACCCATCTGCTGGCCAGAACCCATCTGCTGGCCAGAACCCATCTGCTGGCCAGAACCCATCTGCTGGCCAGAACCCATCTGCTGGCCAGAACCCATTCACTGTCTAGAACCCATCAGCTGTCCAGAACCCATCCACTGTTCAGAAACCATCAGCTGTCCAGAATTTATCAGGTGGCCAGAACCCATCTGCTGTCCAGAACCCATCAGCTGTCCAGAACTTATCAGGTGGCCAGAACCCATCTGCTGTCCAGAACTTATTAGGTGGCCAGAACTCATCAGCTGTCCAGAAACCATCTGCTGGCTAGAAACCATCTGCTGGCCAGAACCCATCTGCTGTCTAAAACCCATCTGCTGTCCAGAACCCATCTTCTGTCCAGAACTCGTCCACTTTGTAATGCCCAGAGTGAGATATTATCAATCATTTGTTTGATCATGTTTTTAAATAATGCCAACAGAATTTCTGTTATATAAATTAAATAATACCAGTACCTGGCTTATAAGAGAAAGTGCAAGACCAGACACATTTCAAACTATATACATAAGTTGGTTCTAACAGACCCATGAAATCAATGACTTTTTTGGTATAAATAGGGTTTAAAAAGTTTCCTAGGCATTTTGGCTGAAAGTGGTGTAAGGTATGTGTAAGAGAAATATTGAATAGAAGAAAAGTATGTATAGATAAATTTACCTCAGATTTGTTGATATGCAAATCCTCCAGGTTAATTTTTCCACAAAACCCAACAATAGGTGTCACCCAGTTACCAGGTCTCTGAAAGACAGATTTGTGTTTATCATGTTTAAAATTTGCATCAAAATTATTAAAGTGAAAGATGCAAGATTCAGCAGATGACATTTTTCTAGTTTGTAAAGCACTTGCTATAGTCTTGCATTGAACCCCCCATTTAATTGCTAATAATGGATTTTGAGAATGGTCCATATTGAAAGCAGTATCAGAGTGAGACCACATTAGTTATGAAACTGAAAAACATATCTTTCTTGGGACATTTTGTAAAAACAATTGTACCAAGAGGAGAAACAAACATGCCATTTGACGTTTTGTCACAGAGGTTTATTGTAACACTGCTACACTTATAATATATGTCCAAATGAAAACAACTTATTTTCTCTCTTTTTCAACCTTTTAATCCAAAACGCCAATCTGTTGATAATGGCAACCCTTTAGGAAAAAGGGTTATAGGTGGTCAAATATGTCATTTGATGATTAAACAAGAGGTACCTGAGGGCCCCCATCGCTCACCTGGTAATGAGGACATGGGATGCCATAAACTTGTAAGTTCAAACTAGGGTAGAACAATGGGTCATGAATGAACAAAATACAGGATTTTGAAGATTTTTAAATATTTTCTCAAGGGTCTGGCCATTTAGGTCTTGGGGTCTTGATTTGAATAAACTTGGTAGAGGACCAGTCGTTGATGCTACATACTAAATATCAAAGCTTTAGGTGATATGGCTCCAGATACCTTTCAAGACTGTCTTATATAAGGCTATGTTAAACTGATAAGCCCCTAGGGTGGGACCATTTTAGGTCCTGGGGTCATAATTTGAACAGACTTGGCAGAGGACCAGTTCCGAGTAAGTGATTCTTCATAAAAAAAATATCAGAGCTCTAGGTCTTATGACTCAGGAGAAGAAGATTCTTAAATATTTTCCTATAATGCTATGTTAAACTGATAAGACTGATGAGGAACATTTAAGGCCCTGTGGTCATGATTTGAACAAACTTGGCAGATGACCAGTAAGTGATGCTTCATAAAAAATATCAATGCTCTAGGCCTTATGGTTCAGAGAAAAAGATTTTAAATATTTTATATAAAGCTATGTTAAATTGATACAGAGTGACCATTTTAGCCCTGGGGGGTCATGATTTGAAAACAAACATGGTAGAGCACCATTAGATGATGAAGCATGATTCATACAAAAATGTAAGCTATATGTCTTGTGGTTCAAAAAATGAAGAATTTTGAACATTTTTCCATTTCTGATCTGTTTATACCTCATGTGACCTACTTATGTAATTGCCCGGAACCATTTGAACAAAATTGTTAGAGGAACATCGAGAGTTCAATGCAAGACTATAGTAAGTGCTTCACAAACATGAAGCACTTACTATAGTCTTGCATTGAACCCTCGTTCTACGGATAATTCATGCCAAGTTTTGACCCTTTGCTACAAATAGTTTCAGAGAAGAAGACGTTTGGAGAAATTGATGACGGGACGCACTGACCTTGGAATCATGACCCCCTGACAGAGGACGATCCCTATAGTTCACCCTGACATGTTGTGCCTGGTGAGCTCAAAATAAAAGAAAGTGTTGCTTTCTTTACAAAAATAAAAGAAAATGTTGCTTTAATTACAAAAATAAAAGAAAGTGTTGCTTTAATTACAAAAATAAAAGAAAGTGTTGCTTAAATTACAAAAATAAAAGAAAGTGTTGCTTTAATTAGAAAAATAAAAGAAAGTGTTGCTTTAATTACAAAAATAAAGAAAGTGTTGCTTTAATTACAAAAATAAAAGAAAGTGTTGCTTTAATTACAAAAATAAAGAAAGTGTTGCTTTAATTACAAAAATAAAAGAAAGTGTTGCTTTAATTACAAAAATAAAAGAAAGTGTTGCTTTTATTACAAAAATAAAGAAAGTGTTGCTTTAATTACAAAAATAAAAGAAAGTGTTGCTTTAATTACAAAAATAAAAGAAAGTATTGCTTTAATTACAAAAATAAAAGAAAGTGTTGCTTTAATTACAAAAATTAAAAAAAAAGTGTTGCTTTAATTACATTTGTTGATACCTGTACCTTGCTGGGAAAGGGGTTCATTTGCTCCCACACTTCCACATGCTCTCTCTTAAGCCCAATCTCTTCATACGTCTCTCTAAAAGCTGTCTCTGTCAAATCTTGGTCAGTCTCATCTCTCATGCCACCCGGGAAACTGAAATATATCATATATCGAGGGTTCAATGCAAGACTTTATTAAGTGCTTTATAAACATGAAGGACTTACTATAGTATTGCACTGAACCCTCGATATTACCTTAATACAAATCAAGGGTTCTGCGCAATATTATAGTAAGTGATTTACATTTGTGAATCACTTACTATAGTCTTGCGTTGAACCCTCAAAATGACAATTGATACTTTTGCAGCATATATCACTTAAAAATATTGGAGAAAGTTCACCAGAAGACACATGAGTAATATGAAATAACAGTTTACCACATTGATTTCCATTTAATTACATGTCATTGATGAGAAAAGGCTCCATTTCCGTGGATATAATATAAATAAACTTGTTTATATCAGAGCTTGATATAATACAGCAGTACATGTTAACATTTCATTATCTAGTAAATCTCCAATCGGAACTACTACGTGAGCTAAGAACTACACCTCTGATTTAAGTGTAGGGTTAAAATATTTCGGGTAGATCTGCCCTGGCTTACAGAATCTGCCTATACGCAAGTGCGCGGCTGAATTCACATGATTCTAACAAGATATGTAGTTAGTCTAATAACAAGAGAGTAAGTTGTTATAACAAGAACGTAAGTCTGATAACAGTTAGTCAGTTATTATAACAAGATAGAAAGTTGTTATAAAGAGTAAATTAAGCCATCTGATGACTTACCAACACACTGTAACCCCTTTCTATCTTGTAATAAATGAGATAGAAACACATAGCCTACTTGTCATAGAGACTCACATTTGTGCTATTGTAGGTTCAAATGAATATTACCTGGCCTTGAAGTAAGAGTATAGAACTTGGAATCACATGGTCCCTCAGGGCTTCTTCTTGTTATATAACAGAGGCCCATAAAAGGCAACTTCCCAATTGGAAATTTCTTTAAAACATGCACTTTTCCCAAAATTTTGAAGTCACATCAGCTTTTCGGTTTCCCAATTCGGCAATTTCATTGATAAGCTTTCCCAAAATCAACAGGCCTGGGCCTCTTCCCAATTTAAGGGAAAAAAGCTCTGCCCCTCTCCGCATGGGTTCATATCTGGGTGACAGCATTTGGATTTTCATGAGAGGTTGTGTCCCGACTGATTTACGGAATGCCGATGGTTCTACGGGCTTGATGCAATTGAGCAGTTGAGTTTACTGAGGTTTCCCTCAATCAATAATAGTCAGGTATTGCAACATAACTGAAATGATGTTGATGCAATGTAAAACCCATATATAAATACACATGTATACATGTAACGAATATTGATGAATATATAACAAACCGAGCAAATGAACCTCTCTAAGACACAATCACATCCGATCAGTGAAAAACACTTTTGTTCACTGAGCAGTTGTGTTGTCTATATGTATACCAGTATGTTCTGTACAACAATGCATTAGGCCCCTTGGGAGCTACGTGGGGAAGGCAACTCCGATAAAAGGAGAAGTCTTAATCCCACCGCTGCCACCAATGTAACGAACCGAGCAAATGAACCTCTCTAAGACACAAACACATCCGATCAGTGCAAAACACTGTCGTTCACTGAGCGGTTGTGTTGTCTATATGTATACCAGCATGTTCTCTACAACAATGAATTAGGTTCCTAATTTGCATAAACGTTCAACAAACGTTACATAACTCCCACTTCCAAGAAGACTCGTCCCGAGTCTTGCCCCTTGGGAGATACCTGGGGAAGGCAACTCCGATAGAAGGAGAAGTCTTAATCCCACCATGTTCTCTACAACAATGCATTAGGTTCCTAATTTGCATAAACGTTCAAAAAACGTTACATATAAATACATTAAAACCACATACAGAATCACTATAAAACTCACCAGATTTCTCCACCATGGCTGTTCAGATGTACAGACCTTTTCATCAACAGTATAGAAGGTTCACCCTCCACAACACACAGTGGAATCAGAACAGCTGCTTCACTTTTAACCTCACTAGACCTACCTGGTCGCTGGGGAAGTCTTGTAGTTGGTAAAAGTTTTTTCACTCTTTCTTTGTTCATGTCACTAAACACGTTTCGAATGGTAACAGGGCTTTTGTTCTCTACCATCAAACTTTGTCCTTTCGAAAATTGTCGCACCTGACACAACATCTTTAGCCATGTTGGATGATTGAGAATCTGTAATGTTGACTTGAGGGGCATTCTTTGGCAGACACGTTTGTACATTGTAGTAGTACACTGTTGTTGTATACGCAAGGAAAACAATGTCTTATCTTGGAAGACCCACACTTGTATTTTTTCTTTAAAAAGAATCCCTATCTGGCATGGGTTTCATCATCAACGAAAATTTTGTTTCTTCATCATCTGAAAAAAGATTAAAATTGAGAGTCTCGAAAGGCCAAGTAAAGAGGAATGTTTCCGATACTTCTTATTTCTTCTATACAGCCTCTATTGTGGGTAGTCATTAGAATGAACATGCTGAGCCAATTCTTATAATCACAAAAAAATAGGTTTCACCAAACAGAAACAATATGATAAACACATTTTAATCCTTAGAATGCTGGTTAATTTCTAAAAGTAGATTTTTGTGTTGTCTGCTTTCCAAAACCTTAAATATCTGCTTAATTTTGTTCAGGAAAGATACTCAGAGTAGCAAACAAGTTATATCACAGGCCAGTAACCCATCCCTTGCGGATCTAACCTGTTTGCATAGGCATGAAGTCGTTTCCAGCACTGTAAGGGTTAAATAAGGGCAACATTGGTGCAGAGGCAGAGTGTCAGCCTCTTGTACTGTGGGTCTGGGGTCGATACATGCAGTCAAACTAACTTGAGGCGATCGAGAAATATTGAGAAATTTATGCACTGGGAAAAAATTCTCGTCATATCTGTGGCAGTTATAGGGTTTATGTTATAAATACTACTTCTACAGTCTCGCTGTGGAAGCTGGCTTTTATGGGTGTTTCGGTAGAGTGGTTGGCTTTCTCTCAAAGTTAAGCAACATACTAAGTGGGTAGTACCTGGATGGGTGACCCATGATGGCTTTACTTCGAGAGGGACTTTATACACGTTACAAAATTGGCGTCAGAAGTGGGATTAAGACTTCTCCTTCTATCGGAGTTGCTTTCCCCATGTGTTTCCCAAGGGCCAAGAATCGGGAGGAGTCTTCTTGGAAGTGGGAGTTATGTAAAGTTTGTCGAACGTTTATGCAAATTAGGAACCTAATGCATTGTTTAAGAGAACATGCTGGTATATATATAGACAACACAACCGCTTAGTGTACGACAGTGTTTATGTCACAACATTTGAAGACCCATATTTCCATTATTACAGTAAAATTTCAAATGATCATTACTCCAGTAAATCCTTTTTAAATCAATCCATACATGAAACATGTCAGTATTCCGCATAATTACTTTGTAAGAACGGTTTAGATTAACACTAGGTGATGAATTTCTGCTTCCGATAAACATCCTTTGAAAAACCTATCTAGTGTTTTTTAGATTGATCAACGACAACTGATGTCATTATTCAGTGGTATGTAAGTTTATTAACATATCTTGTCTATATCAATTGACTTTGAATGGCTGTTTTGTGCTCTAAATCTGAAAGTTAGAATTTGGTGCATCCATCACTGTTTTGATCCTTTAAATTTTTAATGTCAGATTGCCCCATCAGTAAATAAAAGGCAATCTTCATGTCGAATTATTTTGACTACGATACCTGTTCTCTCTTTTTGGGGAATGGTCATTTCCCCTAATTGTTGTTTCGTCTAACTATTATCCCATAAAAGGGGTTGACGATGGTTTGAAGCAACAACTGTAATTCCTTTTTTCTTTCATCTTCTACTTTGTCGATAGTCTAGTCTTATTCAATTAATGTAATCAGTAAATATTAAGACATTTTGTCAATCGAAAATCATCAAATTAATCTGTACTTCAGTTTCTTAAAGATATGGAGATAACATGTTATATATGTCTCCATACTATCTTTGGACTATCACATTCTATGAATGGTTACTTAACGTTACTTTACTTTATCTGTGAACCCTTTCTCGAACAATGATGACATTTGACCACTTTGTGGCAGACAACTTTAGAAAACATTGTAATAAGGAGAAATTGCTTGTGACAAGCAATTTTGTTTTCTGTCCTATCAGAAGATTAATTTTCCAACTTCATCACGTTTTGAAATGTCGTCTGCAAACTCTTTTAATTTGGGACAGTTGAAAATTTGTTGTTTGGGAAAGGGTTAAGGGTCGCAAGTCGTGTTGACTTATAATTGAGGGGATTAACTTGACCTCATGGTTGTTGGATTAAAAATTAAAAATACAAAATAATTAAAAATACAATATAAGATTTGTTAGTTAAAGAGATACTGGAACCATGTGTTACCAACGGGTGATGGATGTTTCATCTAACTGTCCTTTCTTGTAACTTATATTATTGCACAAAAGGGGTTGTCGTTTCTTCTACATATGTAACTAATATAAAGTAATTTTATCATTTTCATATGCTAATTAGAAGTTCATTAAACTGGCTTCAATTGCAAAAAAGAATACAAATAGTAATCAACACATTATTTGACTTAATTGTTTGCAAAATATGATTACTATAATAAAGGGACTTTATATTAATGAGGGAATTTAAATAAACAAAGTGTGAAGTGCAAACATGCAATATATCCTTGATTCCTTTTTTTTTCAACCCTTCTTCTCAATCCGACCCCTTAGCAAAATCAGAATTCTTGCACGCGTAGTCCTGTGTTATGGAATCAAGAAAAGTCAAGTTTACTCTGTTCACTCGTTTTTATCATCAAATGCAAGAACAATGGGTTAAAAACAGGAAAATGTATCTAACTACAATTTAAACCTACTGTGATCTAAGCAAGCATATTTCACCAAAATCTGTAAACAGCTGGGCAGAAAACCAATATCTTGTCCTTGTGGCTCATTTATCGGGGGTTGAATTTAGAGGAAAGCATCTGGCTAACGGCTTACAGTCAAAATGGCCCTCGGTCAAAACGGCCTGGAATTAGTCAAAACGGCCAAATTATCGGTTTTATTTTCAGTTAAGACGGCCCAACATATCAGAATGACAAATATTGGCAATGATTACTTTAATTTAATGTATATTAGAAATTATATACAAATAATCAAAAAGAATACATTAATGAGTAAAATATGCATACATGTAAACATTATGATTGTCTGCCAGAATTGGTGATAACAAAGGTTAAAATTCCAATTCTTCACAAATACTTGCTAATAGGAAATTACTTTTGCAACGATTCTTTATTCTTGTTTAGTTATACATGTAATTGGCGTATCCTGTGAGCGAGTGACTCCACCTCCCTGATTCATGAATGATTTATTTAATTTTAAACTTATTTATTTTACACTGGTTGTGAAACAATTTAGACAAATCACTCTCGACTCATATGATAATCTAGATAGATAAACTACAAAAATGAAAGTGATTGAAAATGTTAAGATATAGGGGAAAAGTAAATGTTCGGGTCAGTTTGCTAGGTTTCTATTACATGTATACATCTCTTCATCATTTTATACCAAAATTTATCCGTCCTCTGTCTACAAATTACCGCTAATGTCAGTCTACCCTACTCATTTACTGTTTGCTGTTTGACCTTCAGCAGGTGTGTAAGTAATCACAAATGTAAGTTATCAATATCTTAAAAGAGTAACCCCACCATGATATAAAAGAATTGGTAGACTACTCCCATAGAATCGAACCGAAATGATTTGGTTCTAACATCCAACAAATTTATTTTTGAATTATATCAAATAAATACAATAAACTTGCATAAGCTTACAATGATTGAATTTGCAGACATTTAACTGCCAAATTAAAATTACCATTGTAATTAAAACTTATTCCGAGAAATGTAAAATCATCTGAAATTTATATGGGATTCCCACAATGATTCTTTACATTAGTTGTTAAGATACAAACATGCTCGCAGAACTTAAACTAATATTTACTAAGTACAAAAAAATGCATGATTTGCTTATATTCAAGCCAAGAGATACGAAACTTGGGCAGGGACCTAACATAATGACACTGAATACACATGTGATGTATCAACCCATTCCATACAGTAGTTCATTAGATACAGTCTTGTATGGAAAAACCTAACCAAGGTCTGACGCCGACGCCCGGGTGAGTAATATAGCTCTCCTTATTCATTGAATAGTCGAGCTAAAATTAGTATAGGTGAAAGGTCCCATATTGTCAAAACTAAGGATGGAGGTACTTAACGTCGAAACTGATATCACATGACTGCTGCAGCAAATGACAGAAATTTTATTACCCAAAACTTACATTGGCATTTGATTTAGATCTACATCAATTTGAATACAATGAATAGATTGAGAAACTTCAAAGGTTTAGTTTTAATTCACTAATAAGTACAACTCCCTTATAACACAAGCACCATTAATTATATATTCGTTGACTAATAATGAGCATAGATTGTTATTAAATTATTACTAGTTATTCTTCAACAATACGCCATTAAATAGCCGACATTATTACCTTTAACTAAATTCAATTGTTTGCATAATTAACAAAGCATCTAAGTAAAAAGTGTTAAAACAGCATAAACCTCTATTTGGGTCATTTTCAATTTTGACTGATTGAAAAAACAACAATACGGCCGTTCTGACCATTCCAGGGCCGTTCTGACTGATTTCCGGGCCATTTTGACACAGGGCCGTTTGACATGGGGCTGTTTTGACATGTTCCCTGGCTAACCAGGAGCACTGACCTTGGCTCAAAAAAGTAAACAGATCGTTACATTTCTATAGGTTTGATGGTTATTGAATTATTTCATGTTTGGGATCATTTATTACCCATAGTTATTTATCCTTACTTATACTCCTTCTGCACATACATCAAATCAGAAGCAAAGGGGTCGAAACCAGAGCAAGACAGGCTAATTAGCAATCAACCTCTGATTAACTGCTAATTAAAATTTAAATACAACGACAGCAATTCGCACATTTGATTTAAGTAAGTAATTCAATGCAAAACATGACAAGAATAAGCTATATCATCAATTGATGATATTAAAGTAGACAATTTCTCCTATAACAGTGATTCAGCTGAATAGAATCAAGAGAGACGAAACGACTTTCGTCAACGCTCTAGTTCAAATTTGCTTTGTAGACGAAACGGTAATAAAACGAAATGACTGAAATTCATTACCAACCATGGAAATTGTAATAAATGTCAATTTACCGATTGGTTCGATATGCAGTTGTTCATGTATCAAATCGACCTTAAATGTTCAGTAAAGTTCCAACTTTCTAACATCGCTGTGACTTTTTCTGTAAACCGTCTGCAAGGTCATAAAGTATAACGTAACAATGGGAGATCACTCTTACTCCAAATTCTGGTTCCCGTACATCCACGTGGAACGGAAGCGGGTGAAAGCTGAACAAACAAGAACGGACACAACAAGAACAAAATGCCAAGAAAAGTTTTTAACAGTGATTCTGAGGACGAAGAGTTTGAGACAGAGGCACTTCAGTTTATGAATAACAAGAAGAACGTCAAGAAAACAGACAATGATGAGAGTGAAGACAGTCAATCTGGTATTTGTAGAACACATTTTGTTTAAGTAATCAGTTTTCGCGATCGTTTTTTTTCTATTCAATGGCGACTTTTCGTTTTAATAAATATTTTTCCAAATGAAGTGCAGCGACTTCAACGCATAGACTGGCTCTAATATACTGTATATAAGTGCTACCTATTGTCGAAAAAAAACAAACAATGTACTTTCTTTGTATATCTGTAAAGCCGTCGAGACACTTAGTAAACAAAGAATTTGATACTACGACCGGGCTTACTTAATCATAGTTATGTAGGCAAATTAATGGAAAGAGTTGTCTACAGATACTGGTAGTCTTGCAAAATTTTACTTTAATTCGGATTCTTTTATACATGAACACTAATCTAGATGTTTACGGGGCCATTCTACTGTGTATCACAGGGAGAAATATCATAATAGACCTTTATTAACACTATATATACACAAGGGAAACAACTTCAAAGAGAAACCAGTTCTGATGTTCCGCGCATATCAGTCCATAATTCTTTATACGATCGCTAGTCTGTCAATTCTCTATATGTCCCGCATAGCCAAATGATTTCTGCATCCAACGATACCTCTCTCAACAAGATCGGTCCAGTCAATCCGGAGAAATCTGCGACGACACGCGATATTTTTTTCGAATTTTGTTAATTGGGAATAGATCGTTGAGAATAGAACCAGCCGATGTTTCGGCACTAAATCACCTCAATGAACATTATTTCAATGATAACACTTTACCGGCACTTGAAAAACAACTATTGGTAAGGATCCAAACTAAAAATTCTAACATGTACACAATACACAACATGTATTTAGAATTATCTTCCACCATCCTCACATCTCTCTAGTCTCTACTCCATCTTGTTATGGTACAATATCTTTCAAGCTCTCTGATTGGCTTAATGTGTAATGTTGAAGGTTAGTTAGGCTGGTTTCCATCTTTATGTAATTTTAAACAAGTAAGTATAAAAGGCGCATAGTACCATTCAAAAAGCGTGGAACCATGCTGTATGTCGACATAATTTAAACCAATCATATTGCTTTGTTCAAATGAATGATGAATATTCAAAGATTGTTGTATAAATTGACAAAATGGAGTAGACGAGCAAAATGGGAGTGTAGTAAAGGATAATTGTTGGATATATGTTGAACATAGTGTGTAGGTTAGAATTTTTAGTTAGGATCCCTATCAATAGTTGTTTTTTCGTATGCTGGTAAAGAGTCATTGCTGAAATAACGTTCATCTAGGTGGTTTAGTACCGAAACATCGGTTGGTTCTGTTCTCAACGATCTATTCCCAATTAACAAAATTCGAAAAAAATATCACGTGTCGTCGCAGATTTTTCCAGGTTGACTGGACCGATCTTATTGGGAGAGGTATCGTTGGACGCAGAAATCATTTGGCTATGCGGGACATATAGAGAATTGACAGACTAGCGATCGTATAAAAAATTACGGACTGATAAGCGCGGAACGTCAGAACTGGTTTCTCTTTGAAGTTGTTTCCCTTGTGTATATATAGTGTTGATAAAGGTCTATTATGATATTTCTCCCTGTGCCGTGTATCTATTGATTGACAATGATGATCAAGTTACTTCTCCCATAAAGAAATTTTTTAATGGTCTTTTTAGCCTGGGGTCCCTGGCCGCGCGTATACCCTACACTTAGGGTGGGGTATACGAGCGGACTAGGACCCCAGGCTATGGTCTTTTGTGATATTTCCAAAGCTTTTGAACATGTCTTGGAATGCCGATGGTTCTACCCACCTTGACCAGCCCTTGTGGGCTGTTGAGTATGGGCTCTTCCTCCATCATTAAGAGTCGGGCATCGCTACATAACTGAAATAATGTTGATGTGATGTAAAACCCATATAAAAAACGTGTCTTAAAATCCTGCAGACTTGGTTTAGGTACCAATGGCCAGTTACATATTTTTTTTACCAAAACAAGACAGTAGATATGTTTTTTTTTTTATTTTTCAAATATAATTCGCCTTCATACCGATTTACTCTTAAATAAATTTCATTTTATAGAATAATCAAAACAATTATGTTTGACCATATGTAGTAATGGGAAATGGAGAAATAATCTCAGCGATATTTCAGCTACTGCACCTAATTTTTGAGAAATGGAGAGGAAGGTAAAAAGTAAAATCCAAATCAAATCTTTATATCTTTCTTGAGATCATTTATTGAGTATGCATCGCTTTTCTGGTTAGATGATTGTACTGGTATGAAACGGGTTTTAATCGAAAGAATACAACACAAGGATGTGCATATAGTAACTAGTCTTACAAGATCTGTTACTCATCAAAATGTGTTCTGAACTGAAATAGGTTGGTTATCACTTACTGATAGACTGAAATACTGAAAACCAGTTTTGCCATACAAAATTCAAAATGGACAAGCACCAAATCAATTATCATAAATATTCCCCTTTATTTTAGAGAACAGAACACATTATCCGTTACGAAATGCTAATGACGTTTATTCATTGAACGACGAGCTAAACTAGTTGCTTAGTCTTTTATCCCATCTTCTGTCGCTTGACCTACACAATGAAATCAAAATGATCCCATCTCTTTTCATGTTTTAATTGCAATTCCTTGCTCAATAAAATGCAATTCTTCGTTGATTTCCTCGCTCATTAATACCAAAGCACTATAGCATTGGTGAGTGGAGATTCTCAGTCATTCATGCTCGTCTTAGAAATAACTGCAGTGATCATCTTCAAGCAGATCTTTTCAAAAACCATATTTCTAATTGTGATTGTGGACCCCACAAAGAGGATGCAGAACGCTTTTTCTTTAAATGTACCAAATATCATGTCGAAAGGTTGTCATTATTTCGTAAACTCCATCCGTATCACCCACTAGACTTGAATATTTTTTTGTATGGGAACCAAAGTCTATGTTTCCGTATCAAACGCTGAAGTCTTCCTAGCGGTCCAAACGTTTATTAAAGAATCAAACAGGTTCTCTTCCTAAATCACAACAGTGTTGATTAATATATGTCCAATTATCCTCCTTTGTCACGTTTCCTCATCCCCTAAATCCTGTTGACAGACTATCTAAATAGTATTCCATTATGTTATTTGTTTGTTTTTCCTTTCTCTTTCTCTATCTTATAAGTTTTCCATTTCATATTAATCATTGATTGTCATTTGTAACTTAGGAACATTTATGTTTCATAACTGGCATGAGTGTTCATAGATTAACTTTACTACATGTATGTTAAAGAAACAAAAGCCTAGTTACACTCTTATGATTATGTAATTACAGAAGGGAATGGATGTTTCTAAGTTGAGAGACCTTGTGGTCAGACCCTTTTGCCAAAGTTGATGATTTTGTTACTTACCGATGTTGTGTACCGTGTATTTTATGTTCAATTATATGGCAATAGAATATGTTTAAACTAAAAACAATAACCAACGCACTATAGCATTGGTGAGCAGGAATTCTTGGTTACTCATGCTAGGAATAACTGAAGTAATTTCCATGCAGATGTTTCTGCAATCTGTATTTCTAATAACATTAATTGTGACTTTTGACTCGATGAAGTGGATGTAGAAAATCATTCTTTATATGAACATAATCTCATACTTTACTTTAAACATATTTATTGCAATAACAATTTACAAAATATACATGTATATTCAATCAAGCAAACGAGTAATAAGGCAAATATCATACTCAAAGGTTGTCAATATTTCGTCTCTATCCCTTTTAACCTTCTCTACTTGAATATGCTATTAATTGGGAATCAATGTCTATGTTTCAAGTCATACTATTGAAATCTTCCTAACTGTGCTATCGTTTATCAAGGGGTCCCAAAGTATTATCCTAGAATATAACAGTGTTGATTTTGTTATGTGCAATTATCCTGCTTTGTCAAGCTTTCTAACCCACTAAACCAGTTGACAGACTATCAAAATAGTATTTCAATGTGTCATTTGTTCTTTCCTTTTTTGTTCTCTCTCTCTCACTCTCTCTATATTTTTGGGGGTTTTCCCAATTTCATGGAATCAATGCATTGTCATTTGGATTTAACAGAACATTTATGTTACATAACTGAGTAGAGTGTGAGTCAATAAACTTTCTTAAAGTAACAAATCGCTAAAACTGCCATTTAACTGGCATTAAAATAAATTATCAATCAATCTAGAAATCAAATCTGAACTCATAGGGTATTTCTTAAGTTATGGAAATGTACGATTAGTAACGATTGAATTTAGTAAAATCTCAGTGAATCCAATCTTCTAGGCGCCTTTTGTGTTAAATCATGCGTCTACATTTTTTATACCCGATCACATCCGGGTCACTGTAATGTTCCTTCAAATCTCACACCAACTCTCGCTAAAATGTCAGTGCAAAAATGCCGATTTTTTTTTAAACATTTCTTTTGTTTTGTTCCAATTCAAACAATGAAAGAGTTTAATACAAAAAAGAAGAATGATATTGAGTAAAGCAAAAAATAAACCTCAGAGCGTTTCGGCTTTTGGTGACGTAACTTGCGTCCTGGTGACGTTCATGTGAACGCACGCGCGATTTCGCGCTTCATTGAGTGGCAAATGAGTCAACCTGATGCTTTTTTAGTTGAAAGCAAGCGTCTGCTTATCTTTTTCGATCACATCCAAAATGGCGGACTCGGAAAATAACAAAATGGCGGCGCCCTGGAGTGGGACATTCTGCTCAGGTTGTACAGTATAGGATTGAAATCTATATTTTTCTATTTTCTTAATTTTCGCGATCACGCGTGTTACCTATAAACGCATACAAATTGCTGTGATGCGCTAAGCACTGCATGTTGATGTGCTAAGCACTGCATGTTAAAATACAATAACACAAACATATACAAAGAAAGAAATCATATGATATATTGTCAATGGTGAGCTACCATAGACCCGTTCAAAAAATATTGAGAAATTTTTGTATCAGGCAATATCTTCTGGCACCTTAAACTTTTGAACCATTCATTGAATTGTGGCATGTGCCAAAAAATTAAGGTCGCAACGTTTGAGACCAATATTTCCATTGTTAATGCAAATTAACAAATTATTTAACATTGTGATTTAGTCCGTTTTTCATCAATCCATGCATTTAAAATGTCTTTATTCCGCATTTTAACTTTTTAGGAACATTTTATTAACACTTGGTGATTATTTTTTGCTCCTGATGAATTTTTTCTGCGCATGAAAAACCTATTAAGCTGTTTTAACTGTTGAACAGCAATGGATGCCATCATTTGGTGGTTTACAAATTCAATTTACATATCTTGTCTTATCAATTGACTTTGAATGCCCATTTCGTGTTTTAAATCTGAAATCAGAATTCGAAAAATTCGGATACCATTTTGATCTTTTGAAATTTTGATGTTAGATTGCCCCATCAGAAAACAAAAAGCAATCTACAGTCAAATTATTTTGACTACCAGCCATATCTAAATGTCTCCCACCTTATGGTTGACCATAGGGGAAGAAGCTGAGCAACATTACCTTGGATAAGTTTCTTTTGTTGGAATGGGCAGTTGGTTTCTGGAAAGTGGCATGGTCATTTTGGATGGTAACCATCCAACTTGGCAAAAGACCAACTTGTCAAAATGAATTAAGGTGCAGTCATTTAATTAGTAAGGATAGCTAAGAACATCGGCTCTACATGTGTCTTTAAGATACGGCAAATGAATTGAAGCAATATAAACAAAACAATTTAAAAGAGTGTCCTTCAAGAATATGTCAACTTTTCTTAGGTGTGATCATCCGTTTTCGACATACATATTTTACAGCAGTACCGAAAAGCTTCCTGTAGTAGCGGATATTGCCACCGTCCCCCTATCATATATATATATGTGTGACCCTTTCAAACCTGATATTTTTTCAGAAGTAAAGATACAGGGGACTAAAATATTTAATTACTGTACTTGTCCTGCAAGACGAGTGCACTACTTGTCCTGCAGGACGAGTGTTCTATACTTTCTTCTAATCCTGCAAACACTTGAACTTATCCTTCAAATATATTTGAAAATTAGTGATAAAACATTGCAATGAGTGTACATTATGATAGAATGTGTCGAAACAAAACGAAAAACCACATCGCCTACACTATTCATTATCTGCTTATCAAAAAAAAGAAATTTCACAAATTTTGTCCCCACCAATTTAAGTCCATCGTTTACATTTGAGTATCATCTAATATAGCAAGGAGCACTCTGATTAAAGAGTGGCTATTATCTGCTAAGAAAAATCTTGTGAAACACATTAACATACTGTCATTATGTGAACATTCAAAATTGAGCATTTTTGGGGTTTAATGTTTCTCTGCTGACCTTGTTTTATTGCTAATTGTAAACAACCCTTATCGTGTTCACTCTTTGAAAAGCATCATGTGTACATGCTTCCATCTCAATTCCTCTGTTAAAGGGAATTTTAAGTACATTTAAGAAAATTTTCAACTTTTCTAGAACTCTCACAATTTTAGTGTATACAAACGCAAGTATGACTTTAAATAAAACACAAGTTTCCCTTGCCAAGAAAGATCCATTATGATCAGTTTTGATTTTGTCCTCTTGTTGTTTATTGCGCTATTGATTACTAACTGAATCCCATGCACTTTTATTTTAAAGTTTTTATATAGTCATAGTGAGCTTTAGTGCATAATGCTTCATGAAGGTGGTAGAAATAACAATTGGTCATCGGTACATAGTGAAAAATTCCCAATTTAAGGGAAAAAAAACAGTGATATTTCCAAATTTATCTAATACAGGACCCATTTAAAAAAAAAAAAAAAAGTTGCAGGTTAATCAAATGTTGACATACATTTAAGGTTCTGATGATAACAAAGGGGGTTCCTCTGATGACGACAAAGCTAGTGATGACAAAGATAGCGATGATGAAGCCCCCGAATCTATTGGGTTTACAGACAGTCGTAACAATATTCTGGCCCAGCTCAAATCTGCAATGATGCAGGTGGATCAGGAGAAACAGAAACGAAAAGAAAAGAGAAAGCAACAGGACGCACTTTTCAAAGATCAAAAGGTAAGACCTTTACCCTTACAGTGCTGGAACTGACTTCATGCTTATGCAAACAGGTTAGATCCAGGTCAGCCGCCAAGCAAGTTGGCGGCTGTCCTGTGATCTTATCTGTTTGCTAGTCTGAGTATTGTTCCTCATCAAAATTAAACTAATATGAAAGGTTTTGGAAAGCAGATGACACAACAATCTAGTTTTAGAAAATTAACCAGCATATTAAGGATGAACATTTAGCCAACAGTAGTTGTTTTTTTTATCTTTGAAAGTGACAAATGAATTACAAGGTTAAAATATTTTGACATGCTTTCCCTTATGAAAAGCATAATAAGACAGCTGCAGGTTAAAAAAAACTTGGAAAAAGATGAAATTGGTCAATAGATGCAATTTCCCATTTTTTCACAATTGCTTTTTGCCAATGTTAAGTAGAAGACATATTTTACATTCTTTAGACCAATCCGGTTATCAGGGTTGTCATTAAGAGCGGGCTGCTGGCCAATTAGACAGCTTCAAATGACTTTTTGGTCGGCTCAAATAACCATAATATGATAGGTGGTCATACGTTACACCTAATTTTTATTAAAAAATTAATGACAACACTGGGTTATGGTGACCACTGCTGGTATAGCATTCAGAACACTGGGGCCATTTCTTAAAATAACCTCGGAGGTAAGGGGGGTCATTTTGAAAGTAGGCCATTGACGAAGGGCATGTCCATTAGCAATTTCTTAAAATAACCTCGGAGGTAATGGGGAGCCATTTTGAAAGTAGGCCATTGATGAAGGGTATTAGCAGGGGATTACCGAGATGGTTTCGATTGAGAAAATATGAAACAAAGATGTGTTGATATGATATTCTTTCATAAAAACATTAAAAAAACCATTCAATTGTGATATATTACCAATTTGTGTGTATTTACATAAATATCTAGTGCCTGTGTGCATGTTGTAATCATGTGCATTATCCGCCGGAAAACAGCTGAATTCCCCCAGGATTTCTGGTGTATTCTTGAACTGCTTACGAGGTATATCTACCGACTTGTGACGGGGATTGCCGAGTAGATATGATTGCTGGTTTAGCTCCAGGGCTCATCGATGGTTTACTAACAGCTGGGCCCTAATTTGCAGGGTATTCCCGAGGCCTTTTAAGCACTGTGGTACCCCAGCGCCTGACTTTCAAAATAAGCACTACCCCAGAGCCTGAATTGATCCCAATGTGCTAAAGATTTTACCTTGTGGTGAAAAAGCCAGAATTTAAACAAATAGGCGCAAGTGCTAGTCATTTATCCAGGAAGCAGACATAAAGAGTGACTTCAATAAACTTCGAGCTTCTGTCAAAAGATCTAAAAGGGGCCTAGTGGTTAGAGTACAGAACTTGAAATTACATGGCCCCTCTCTGCGTGGGTTCAAATCTCGAGAGGGATATGGATTTTCATGAGAGGCAGTCTCTCGACTGACTTACAGAATGCCGATGGTTCTACCCGCCTTGACCTTAAATCTATCCCACAACCAGTCAACTTACTTGTAAAATTGTTTGTTCCAATTGATTTGGTTTGAAAATGGTTTCATATGTCTTATTACTCCAAATATATTCCTAAATATTTACCATTTAAGGATGCACAGATAGAAAAAAATCGACATAGGAAGGGGCTACCTTCTCCTTTGTCGCATACCTTCCATCCATCAAACACCCCAGCAAAAAAATCCTGGGCAAGACCCTGATTTGAGTTAACCCTTTGCCAAACAACAAAGTTTTGACTGTCCCAAATCGAAAGTGTTTGCAGATGACATTTCAAAATGTGATGAAATTGAAAAATATTCTTTAGAAAGAGCAGAAAACCTTGTGGGAAAAAGAGAAATTACTCTTAGCGAGCAATTGCTCCTTTTCCCTCAATGTTTTCCAATCTCCTCTGCAACAAAGTGGTCAAATGTTGTTATTGTTTGGGAAAGGGTTAAAAGGAGAGGTTTGCTAGCTCTCGCTTAAATGATGCTAAGTTTGGAGCCTCTGCTACTGTTGCAGGCAGGTTATTCCATTGTGTAATTGTGCTTTGGAAGAATGAGTTTTTGTAGAAAGCTGTTATTGTAGCCAGTTGTCTTAATTTGAATGTGAGTTGAGCTCTGGTGGAAGGTGTTGCTGGGGTCATATATTGGTCAGATCGAATTCTCTTTCCATTTAACCCTTTCTAAACAACACATTTTCGACTGTCCCAATTTGAAAGGGTTTGCAGACGACATTTCAAAATGTGATGGAATTGGAAAATGATCTTCTAACAGGGCAGAAAACATTGTGGGAAAAGAAGAAATTGCTCGTTGCGAGCAATTTCTCCTTTTCCCACAATGTTTTTTAAAGTCGTCTGCAACAAAATGGTCAAATGTTGTTATTGTTTGGGAAAGGGTTAAGTACTTGGTAAAATTCTCTTGCTGCAGGTTTGTAAGAAATATGTCCATAAAACAATGTGGCACTGTCATCTCTTGGTTTCAGGAAAAGAAAATGAAGTATTTAAAGGAAACCAGACTTCCTGACGACATCTTGGAGAACATTGACGATGCCATTCCTACAGCTGTCAAACACAATGAATCAATACACAAGAACAAGCAAGCTAAAACAGGTGGGTGGAGTTCAATATCATTTATCCTTAGAATGCTGGGTAATTTTTTAAAAAAACCTTAAATATCTGCTTAGTTTTGATGTGGAAAGATACTCAGAGTAGCAAATAGGTTAGAACACAGGCCAGCCAACAATTTATTAAGTGGCTGGCCTGGATCTAACCTGTTTGCATTAGCATGAAGTTGGTTCCAGCACTATAAGGGTTGAAAATACCTTTGTTGGTCAAAAGAAATTTTTAATAAAAATGGTGAAACATAACAAACAGAAATAATTAACCAAGAGGATTTAACACATATCTACATACAACATGAAGAGTCTTTAAAATAATGAAATTTTAATTGGAGCCATTTGCTCAGAATTTGGCTCCTACTTCTTTAATTTGGCTCCTATTTTTGTCATTTGGCGAATGTGCTGGCACAGACTTTTTTTCCAGCCAGGGTGAGCCCTGGTTGAAAATACCTTTGTTGGTCAAAAGAAAATGAAGAAATAAATTTTCCTAACCCTTTACTTCATATTTGGGCATCCTGACTTAACTCTCAATGTAGATTTAGGAACCCAGAGTGGCAGAAGCAGAAGTGAATGGTCTCGAGCAACTTCTCTTTTAGTCACGCTGGTGACAAGCTAGTGACAAGCAATTTCTCTTTTTGCAACGATGCTCTTTAAACGTTGTTGGCTGCAACACACAAAAATGGGGCTATAGGTGGTAATGTGTTAGAAACTGTCTCTCAATTCATACAGTGATCTTTCTTTACATGTGTGTCATTGCAGAAGCCAAACAACAGAATTCAAAAGGCAAAACGGAGCAAACTGATCCATCAATAAGTGGTCAAGATGCTGATGAAGACTATATACCACTTGTAGACGAGTAAGTACAGATGGTAATTTTGTTTGTAAATATTTTGCTTCCCTCGAATTCCAAGACATTTCATTGGTAAAAAAGGTGTCAGATGGTGAACTCCCTAAAACATACAGATGGTTAATAAGAAAATTCTAGGGGGTGACCATGTGACACTACATTACCAATGAAATAAGGAGAACAAAAAAACGTAATCTGCCCGTTGAGGAGATTCATATGGACGCACACATGATTTCCCGCCACGACATGGCGAATGAGTCCCCTGGGGCCCGTTTTACTAAACAACTTACGGAAAATGTTTGCGTAAGTCATAATTGATTAACATGGATAATATCCTCAATGAAAGTACAATATTGCAATGTGACACGTCATTGGAAGCGTCTCGGAGAGACGATTCCAATGATGTGTTACTTTGCAATATTGCTTTGCCAAATATTGAAATAAAAGGACTTGTTGTTTTAGACTTACGCAAATCTTAAGCGTAAACTGTTTAGTAAAACGGGCCCCTGATGCTTAGTTCTGTTTTCTTCTTTTCGCTTCATCAAAAGGTTGAGATTTTTAGCCTCTTTCAGGTCTCGCCCTGGCTGGGGAAAAAAATCATGGAAAAAAACCTCCTGATTTTAAACGCTATACATGTAACATGTGTTTAACCCTTTACCAAACACCAAATTTTCGACTGTCCCAAATTGAAAGAGTTTGCAGACGACATCTCAAATTTGTTATGAAAATGGAAAACAATCTTCTGATAGAACAGAAAACATTGTGGGAAAAGGAGGAATTGCTCGTTAAGAGCAATTTCTCCTTTTTCCACAATGTTTTCTAAAGTCGTCTGTAACAAAGTGGTCAAGTATTGTTATTGTTTGGGAAAGGGTTAATAAAAGCCAACCCTTCTCTTACTTTCTAGGGCAAGTGGTGTGGAAGTAACAGAGGTCCAAAGGTATGAAAAACAACACAAAACCCTGGCCCAAAAGGCTGCAGACTTTAGGAACAGTCGTCTTTACAGCAAAGATATTCCAAGAGAATCTAGTAAGTATTAACCCTTTACCAAACGCCACATTTTCAATTGTCCAAAATCAAAAGAGTTTGCAAATGACATTTCAAAATGTGATGAAATTGAAAAATATTTAGTAAATTGGCGACTGGCCTGTGATCTTTCCTGATTGCTACACCGAGTATCTTTCCTCATCAAAATTAAGCAGATATTGAAGGTTTTGGAAAGCAGTGGACACAAAAGCCTATTTTTAGAAAATTCCCCTGGATTTTATGGGTTAATGGTCTCAATTGTTTCTCCCCAATATAATTAAGAATTCTTCTTAACCCATCACCTAACAATAACGACATTTGACCAGTTTGCTGCAGACAACACTGGAAAACTTTAAGGCAAAAGGGAAAGAATAATGATATTTTGTTAAATTTATCTTTTTTCAATCTGATTTAAGCTTCTAAATGCTGTAAGTAATATAACAACATTGTTTTTGTTTTTTTATTTTTATTTTTTCAGATAAAACAAGATTATCAAAGTATGAAAAGAAAAGGCAACGCTTGAAAGAAGTTGGAAGACTTGCATGAACTGTGGTCTAATGTAACATGAAAGTTGAGAAGTTACCTGGCACAAGACAATGTGCAACCTTTTAATATTTAGTGAGATATCTTTCATTGAAATAATTATTTAAAGGTGCTTGTTCACAGATGTGAGGAAATTTGGAAGGTAAAAATCAATTTCTTTAAAACTGCACAACAGCTGTACTTTTAAATGTAAGGCATTGAAAAATAGCAAAAGTAAAAGTAGATCATTTTAAATTCTTAAAACGCTGTACACAATGTATAACACCCTGGCTTTTACCCAAATCCATGATTAATATTAGACATTCCCATGGTAACGTGACTGCCAACAAATGTTTTCTGTCCCATGGTTCATACAGACTTGACCATTTAAGCTTTAGAGCCTTTTTAGAGACATGAATGCTAGATAGCGGAGGACCGTGGTTCAGTGGTAGAGCGTCGGCTTCTGGACACGAGGGTTGTGGGTTCAAATCCCGTGAGTAGCGGGATCTGCCTTGTGAAGTTTCATAAATCCACATTAGAAGCGAGTACTGGTTATGTATA
Organism: Cerastoderma edule; assembly: GCA_947846245.1. Lineage (NCBI taxonomy): Eukaryota > Metazoa > Mollusca > Bivalvia > Cardiida > Cardiidae > Cerastoderma > Cerastoderma edule. Next base: position 16,678,684 of record OX401417.1, on the reverse strand, counting down.
CAGGAAGCAGACTCAAGAGGGATTGATCGAAGTTGTGAGAACTTGTTTCACAATCGATGTAAAATAACTAAGTTTAAACTAAATGCTAGATTTAGGGCCATTCTAAATCTAGGGTATCTGCTAATCGGCCCACCTCTTAGTGTTGTTTAGAGTGTTTTTAGCCACGCAAGCTTCTCCTCTAACTTTTTGTCCATGTGATCACAAAGTGTTCCTTTTTCTAAAGCTTATTCTCTTAAAGCATTCGACTTTACTATATGGGGAAAATTGCTTTCTTTCTCTGGTTTTACAGAATATTCATAAGCTGTTTTACTAAGGGTTTTCATGTGTAGCTTAGACTGTTTTGCTTGCCTTCTCAGTTCATCTATGGATTCTTATAGAAATTTTCTTTTCCTTTCTTTGGTTTTTGATCTTTCTGTTAAGTATAAGGCTCTCCATATTTATGTCTAGCTTGGGACGTACTTTGTAATATTTCATTTCTTATTGGAACATTAAGATTTCTGCTTACAGACTTGACATAGTCACCTATAAGATTCTGTGCTTCTGTAGAATGATCTTTGAGATTTTCAACTTCAATCTCCTTGTTTACAGAGAAGCTCTGCTCAACTGTGCATTGACCATGTGATAACACTCGACACTTTTTCATAACCTCCAGAATCTACTTCGTTAATCCTTTATCATATACTGACTAAAGAATTCTTCAGCTCGATCACTTTCAGGGTTAAAATTGGAAAACTTGTCTGTGCCTACTAATGGAATAGTACAATCGTTAAAATCTGTATATTATCCGATCGTCTCATCACAATCTCTATTTTATAATCTGCTACAACTTACTATATGAGTCAGAACTCTCTTTTATTTCACCTTACAAGCTGCACTATCGAATGCCATCTCCTTTGGGTCAAGCATTGACAAATTTCTTACCAGGGAATAAGTAGCTGGGTATTTTTCGAGAGGTTTCTTAGTAGTTTTGAAACAAAATCTTTGCATGCTATTCTATACTCAATGCTTTGCCTTTCACTAACTCTACCCTTTTCCACTGTATCTTTCAGAGCTTTCTCTGTACAGAATCCAATTTCAACTTGAGAGTAGCTGAGTAAAATGTCTTTATCAGCTGAAATCAACTGTAAACAGCTGTGGCCTAACAGCTTCTTTTAACCCTTTCCCAAACACCAAATTTTCGACTGTCACAAATTGAAAGAGTTTGCAGACGACATTTCAAAAGGTGAGGAAATTGAAAAATAATCTTCTGATAGGGCAGAAAACATTGTGGGAAAAAGAGAAATTGCTCGTCATGAGCAGTTTCTCCATTTCCAACAATGTTTTCCAAAGTCGTCTACAACAAACTAGTCAAATTGTTTATTGTTTGGTAATTGGTTAAAGGGTTGTATGAACATGGCAATGTATCTGAAGAACTCAAGTTGGGCTTCAAATTATTTTCTGTTTCATTTTAGAGACAACCACATCGTATGACTTACATGTTGGTTTGTTTACTTCCTTAGCCTTTGCTTTGTTCAAGTATGATGCATTGTGTTGAAAGATCAGTAAGACATAAAATTAAGTTTGTTTGGCCTTTACCTACCGACCCACTTTTGACCCCTCCCCTTACCCAAACATTTTAATTGCAAATTCTGAAAGTGGGGTTTTTTTGGGGGGGGGTTTTCCTCCATTTTTTCAGTGTTTTGGATGTTCATAGACAATAAGTGTACATGTTTAAGATTTTTCGAATAAAATAAGATGATTTCCCTACCATCCTACCCACTTGTAAAATCTAGGGTTGGTAAAGGGCATATCACCAATATTTTAATTATGGTCCAATGCCCTCTCACAGACAGGGACATTCTCCATCCAACGGTGGGACACACACTTCATTGGCAAGAGCCTTGAACTTGAAATAATACACATCAAAACAAAGAATTTAGACTAAGTCACCTAGACCAAAACATCTCAAGGATATTGTGCAAAACTGTTGTAACTCTTTAATATTTATAAAATTTATGATGATTATGGGGTTTAACAATTCAGCCCTAAATCCTTTATCTATCGTTGAACGTATTTAACAATTGTTGAAATGTATTTCTCCCCTCAATTTTTGTTCTTTGGGAACCACTTAATTTGATAGGAATAAGCCTTGCCAAACCATAAGGTCAGAGCAATATTATTATCTGGCTTTCATTTTAATGTTATGATTTTATGACTGTCATTTATCTGTATCTGTATAGTTTGCAAAGATCACAGTGTTACATTTCCTTAACCCTTTACCAAACAATAGTGACATTTGTCCAGTTTGTTGCAGACGACTCTGGAAAACATTGTGGGAAAATAAAAAAAAATGCTTGTGACGAGCAATTTCTACTTTTTCCACAATGTTTTCTGGCCTATCAGAGGATTATTTATCAATGTCATCACATTTTGAAATGTCGTCTGCTTACTCTTCCAATTTTGGACAGGCCAAAATTTGATGTTTGGTAAAGGGTTAAATACAAAGGCATTGTAAAAAATAAATGTGCATTTAAGGAGTAGATTTACAGTTTTGTTCTATATATAGTATAGTATGATGACAGGTCCATCCAGTGCACAATATTTTGTTTATTTTATTTTTATATTACACCACAACCTTTGACAAATTAATCAAATGTGTCTGAGAATATGAATTAATATCTTCACTACATTCAAGTAGTAATTTAAAAAAATTCTGATCTCAATTTTATAATGTACACAGGTACCAAAGCTAGGAAAATTCATGAAATTCCATTATACCTGTAACTTTCTTGAAGTCCTCATCTAGATGGACTGTCTTTAAGCCTTAGAAAGCTGCATAATTTTCTAAAAAAGATTTTTCGTCATTTGCTTTCCAAAACATTAATCTGTTCAATTTTAATGAAGAAAGATATTCAGAGTAGCAAACAAGTTAGCAATTCACTTAGCGGCTCGCCTTGAACTAACCTGTTTGCATAAGCGTCAAGTTGGTTCCAGCCCTATAAGGGTAAAATAGGTAATACAGACTTAACTGGAATGATGATATTTTCATGTCCATGAAACCGCTCCTGTTTTGAAGATGTTATGTACAGAAGAGAATCCCATCATTAATAGTCGGGCATCGCTACATAACTGAAATAATGTTGATGTGATGTAAAACCCATATAAAAAAAAAAACAGAAGAGAATCCCTAGTACATGTATTTCGTTTGATTTGTAGGAATTATGGCTGACCACACTCTGAGATGTCCATATAATCTCAGTTTCAAAACATCATTTTTTTTTTCAAAATGATTTTTTTCAATGACACTGTCTTCATTGATAAGCCGTTGAACTCTTTGGTTCATGAGCGGGTGGGGTGAAAGAGTAAATAAATCATTCTATGATTAGTTGCCCCGCGTCGGATCGCTGGACACTAACTTTTATGCCTCTTGCTTTTTTCACAAAGGCATAATGCCCCTCTTTCCTTATAATTACTTACAAGTTTTACTTACATGTGCTTATAAAAAGAAATCTTTGTTTATGCAGTACCACAACATTCTTTTCTTTAATTACTCATGAAAAAGATAAGTTGTACTTACATGTGCTTATAAAAAGAAATCTTTGTTTATGCAGTACCACAACATTCTTTTCTTTAATTACTCATGAAAAAGATAAGTTGTACTTACATGTGCTTATAAAAAGAAATCTTTGTTTATGCTGTACCACAACATTCTTTTCTTTAATTACTCATGAAAAAGATAAGTTGTACTTACATGTGCTTATAAAAAGAAATCTTTGTTTATGCAGTACCACAACATTCTTTTCTTTAATTACTCATGAAAAAGATAAGTTGTACTTACTTACATGTGCTTATAAAAAGAAATCTTTGTTTATGCAGTACCACAACATTCTTTTCTTTAATTACTCATGAAAAAGATAAGTTGTACTTACATGTGCTTATAAAAAGAAATCTTTGTTTATGCAGTACCACAACATTCTTTTCTTTAATTACTCATGAAAAAGATAAGTTGTACTTACATGTGCTTATAAAAAGAAATCTTTGTTTATGCAGTACCACAACATTCTTTTCTTTAATTACTCATGAAAAAGATAAGTTGTACTTACATGTGCTTATAAAAAGAAATCATTGTTTATGCAGTACCATAACATTCTTTTCTTTAATTACTCATGAAAAAGATAAGTTGTACTTACATGTGCTTATAAAAAGAAATCTTTGTTTATGCAGTACCACAACATTCTTTTCTTTAATTACTCATGAAAAAGATAAGTTGTACTTACTTACATGTGCTTATAAAAAGAAATCTTTGTTTATGCAGTACCACAACATTCTTTTCTTTAATTACTCATGAAAAAGATAAGTTGTACTTACATGTGCTTATAAAAAGAAATCTTTGTTTATGCAGTACCACAACATTCTTTTCTTTGAAGGCCGGTTCTCATTTGACCTTATAATATTCTGAACCATGGCTGATTCTGAGAAGACAAATGGCATTTTCTGAAAAGTCATTACAATGTACTATGTTTTCCGACTTTGTCTCCCTTAATAATCGATGAAAGGACAGATGTTTTGGAAGTCATCATGATAGATAGATTCAAATAGCAAAGAATGTGTGAATTAAAAATAGTCACATCATCAATCCAAAAACAACATTTCAATAGTTATAGTAAATAACTGACACAGGTCCCATTTGGGTCCTCTTCGTCAGTGCTGTACCATTATATATGTTACACATATAAATAAATATGTACAGCACATTTTGGTTGTAATTATTGTATGAAGAAATTTACAGTTGTAAAACTCATGATTCTGCTGCCTTCAAAGGTTTAAGTTGCATTGCAGGTGTGGGATAAAACCACAGCAATTTCCATACTGAGTTGTAGTTTATTGTATTCATAGGGTTATGCAATAAACGACAACTCTTAGGACTGCATATAGACTTGGTCTGCTTCTGTTTTTTCCCCTTTACAAAATAATTTGGGCATTTTTACGATGATAGGTGCCAAAATTTCAGATTAAGGGCCTGTCTTAGCAAATTTCAGGGCCAATCAAGCTAAATTTAGGGTCTTTAAGGTTTTGAAATGGATCTTAGGGTCTTTTTAGGACTGTGCAAACCATGTATCAGGTTAATTTTCTGTTCGAGATATAGCAGTCTCTCTGCAGGACACCGAGTCCTGTTCAGTAGTTTTATTTTCGACAATTATTTCCGCAACATCTCAAGGTTGGGACCCAAACCTAAGATAACACTGTAACACGTTAGATCCTAAACTTAATACTTTAAAACACGAGTTGGAACTATCACAGGCTACCCTCCATGTCTACTCATATCCAATTAATCCATTAATATAGCAATTATCAACCTTATCAAATCCATATTTTGTGGGGACACAGACACAAATCATCTTCCATAAACTTTTCCTCGATTTAATCAGCACTCTCGTTCATCATGTAACTCAAATACTCATCTATCTCACTATCTATCTCTCCATCTTTACTCTCACTGTAAAAACATTTGTGGGATCTATAATGCCTGGTAAAACTTTAGAATTATTACAGGCTATCCTCCATGTCTACTTATTTCCAATTAATCCATTAATATAGATATCATCAACCTTATACAATCCATATTTTGTGGGCACACAGACACAAATCATCTTCCATAAACTTTTCCTCGCTCTCATCAGCACTCTCGTTCATCATATAACTCACATACTCATCTATCTCACTTTCTATCTCTCCATCTTTACTCTCACTGCTAATACACTTGTGGGATGTATATTGCCTGTTAAAACATTTCTTGCTATAATATCTCCAAAAGATGATACACATCTTAAATGCACGATACACATCTAAGACTTTCCAAAACACGTTTATATTTGTATGGGCTTGACACTATTTCAGCCATATTTCCTGTCACATAAGGGAAGTGAACAAGATGCTCAGGCAAAGTATTCCTTTAAGGATTGCTGCTGTTTTAAGTTATTCACAATACTTATTTATGAATTCTTACCGTTCATCATATAACTCACAAACTCGACTATCTCTCTATCTTTACTTTCACTGCAAATACACTTGTGGGATCTATAATGCCTGGTAAAATATTTCTTGCAATGATATCTCCAACACACGATACACATATAAAATGCAATGATATTCATAAGGTCATTGATAAAACACTGATCACAAAATACTTTGCGTTTGTCCTTTTTTGACTGTTTTATTGTCTCAGTGTCAATGGTTTCCTAAATAATCTGATTAAACTTTATCAATCCTTGTTTGGAAGACATGCAAGATTTTCTCAGGACTGGTTTTCTCTCAGCCATGTTAAAAACAGGAAATGTTGTTAGAAATACAATGAAAAAAAAACATAATGAAGCAAGCCATTATTAAATCAAAACAAATTAAAAGCAAATCAACATAAATTTCATCTGCAGAAAAATAAGACTTTCCAATAAATGTTAACATTAATTTGGGTTTGACACCATTTTAGCCATTTTTCCTGTCACATAAGGGAAGTGAACAAATTGCTCAGGCAAAGTATTCCTTTAAGGATTGCTGCTGTTTTAAGTTATTCACAATACTTATTCATGAATTCTCACCGTTCATCATATAACTCACAAACTCGACTATCTCTCTATCTTTACTTTCACTGCAAATACACTTGTGGGATCTATAATGCCTGGTAAAACATTTCTTGCAATGATATCTCCAACACGCAACACACATATAAAATGCAATGAAATTCATATGATCACTGATAAATCACTGATCACAAAATGCTTTGCGTAAGTCCTTTTTATATCGTTCTATTGTCTCAATGTCAATAAATTCCTCAAAAATCTCATCAAACTTTAACCGTCCTTGTTATTGTTTTTCTCACAGTCAGTTAAAAACGGTATCATGTAAAAAAAAAAAAAAGAACAAAAAAAACGTTAGAAATACAATAAAAAACATAACAAAGCAAGCCATTATTAAATCAATTAAATTCAAGAGCAGATCAACATAAAGTGCACCTGTAGAAAAATAGTACTTTCCAATAAACGTTAACATTTTGATGGGTTTAACACTATTGCAGCCATTTTTCCTGTCACATAACGACAGTGAACAAATTGCTCAGGCAAAGTTTTTCTTTAAGCATTGCTTCTGTTTTAAGTTATTTGTTATACTTATATATGACTTCTTACTGTTCATCATAATAACTCACAAACTCGACTATCTCTCTATCTTGACTCTCACCGCAAATACACTTGTGGGATCTATGCCTGGTGAAACATTTCTTGCAATAATATGTCTAACATACAACGCACATATAGAATGCAATGAGATTCATAAGATCATTGATAAAACACTGATCACAAAATACTTTGCGTTTGTCCTTTTCTTGTCCTTCTATTGTCTCAGTGTCAATGATTTCTTATATAATCTCATCAACCTTTATCTGTCCTTGTTTGGAAGGCACTCCAGATTGTCTTAGGGTTGTTGTTTTTTCAGCCATTCAAAAAAAAAATAACTGATATGAAAAAACAAGAAATGTCATTTTAAATACCAAAAAACAACAACATAAAACCAAGCCATTAGTATATATACAATACAAATCAAGAGCAAATCAACATTAATTTCATCTGCTGAAAAATAAGACTTTTCAATAAACATTTACATTTTAATGGGTTTAACACTATTTCAGCCTTTTTCCTGTCACATAAGGGAAGTGAACAAGATGCTCAGGCAAAGTTTTCCTTTTAAGCATTGCTTCTGTTTTAAGTTATTCGTAATACTTATATATGACTTCTTACTGTTCATCATATAACTCACAAACTCGACTATCTCTCTATCTTGACTCTCACCGCAAATACACTTGTGGGATCTATAATGCCTGGTGAAACATTTCTTGCAATGATATCTCCAACACACGATACACATATAGAATGCAATGAAATTCATACGATCACTGATAAATCACTGATCACAAAATACTTAGCGTTTGTCCTTTTTTGACTGTTTTATTGTCTCAGTGTCAATGGTTTCCTAAATAATCTGATTAAACTTTATCAATCCTTGTTTGGAAGACATGCCAGATTTTCTCAGGACTGGTTTTCTCTCAGCCATGTTTAAAACAGGAAATGTTGTTAGAAATACAATGAAAAAAAAAAAACATAATGAAGCAAGCCATTATTAATTCAAAACAAATTAAAAGCAAATCAACATTAATTTCATCTGCTGAAAAATAAGTCTTACCAATAAATGTTAACATTTATTTGGGTTTGACACCATTTTAGCCATTTTTCCTGTCACATAAGGGAAGTGAACAAATTGCTCAGGCAAAGTATTCCTTTAAGGATTGCTGCTGTTTTAAGTTATTCACAATACTTATTCATGAATTCTCACCGTTCATCATATAACTCACAAACTCGACTATCTCTCTATCTTTACTTTCACTGCAAATACACTTGTGGGATCTATAATGCCTGGTAAAACATTTCTTGCAATGATATCTTCAACACACAACACACATATAAAATGCAATGAAATTCATACGATCACTGATAAATCACTGATCACAAAATGCTTTGCGTAAGTCCTTTTTATATCGTTCTATTGTCTCAATGTCAATAAATTCCTCAAAAATCTCATCAAACTTTAACCGTCCTTGTTATTGTTTTTCTCACAGTCAGTTAAAAACGGTATCATGTAAAAAAAAAAAAAAGAACAAAAAAAACGTTAGAAATACAATAAAAAACATAACAAAGCAAGCCATTATTAAATCAATTAAATTCAAGAGCAGATCAACATAAAGTGCACCTGTAGAAAAATAGTACTTTCCAATAAACGTTAACATTTTGATGGGTTTAACACTATTGCAGCCATTTTTCCTGTCACATAACGACAGTGAACAAATTGCTCAGGCAAAGTTTTTCTTTAAGCATTGCTTCTGTTTTAAGTTATTCGTTATACTTATATATGACTTCTTACTGTTCATCATAATAACTCACAAACTCGACTATCTCTCTATCTTGACTCTCACCGCAAATACACTTGTGGGATCTATGCCTGGTGAAACATTTCTTGCAATAATATGTCTAACATACAACGCACATATAGAATGCAATGAGATTCATAAGATCATTGATAAAACACTGATCACAAAATACTTTGCGTTTGTCCTTTTCTTGTCCTTCTATTGTCTTAGTGTCAATGATTTCTTATATAATCTCATCAACCTTTATCTGTCCTTGTTTGGAAGGCACTCCAGATTGTCTTAGGGTTGTTGTTTTTTCAGCCATTCAAAAAAAAAATAACTGATATGAAAAAACAAGAAATGTCATTTTAAATACCAAAAAACAACAACATAAAACCAAGCCATTAGTATATATACAATACAAATCAAGAGCAAATCAACATTAATTTCATCTGCTGAAAAATAAGACTTTTCAATAAACATTTACATTTTAATGGGTTTAACACTATTTCAGCCTTTTTCCTGTCACATAAGGGAAGTGAACAAGATGCTCAGGCAAAGTTTTCCTTTTAAGCATTGCTTCTGTTTTAAGTTATTCGTAATACTTATATATGACTTCTTACTGTTCATCATATAACTCACAAACTCGACTATCTCTCTATCTTGACTCTCACCGCAAATACACTTGTGGGATCTATAATGCCTGGTGAAACATTTCTTGCAATGATATCTCCAACACAGGATACACATATAAAATGCAATGATATTCATAAGGTCATTGATAAAACACTGATCACAAAATACTTTGCGTTTGTCCTTTTTTGACTGTTTTATTGTCTCAGTGTCAATGGTTTCCTAAATAATCTGATTAAACTTTATCAATCCTTGTTTGGAAGACATGCCAGATTTTCTCAGGACTGGTTTTCTCTCAGCCATGTTAAAAACAGGAAATGTTAGAAATACAATGAAAAAAAAAAACATAATGAAGCAAGCCATTATTAATTCAAAACAAATTAAAAGCAAATCAACATAAATTTCATCTGCAGAAAAATAAGACTTTCAAATAAATGTTAACATTTATTTGGGTTTTACACCATTTTAGCCATTTTTTCTGTCACATAAGGGAAGTGAACAAATTGCTCAGGCAAAGTATTCCTTTAAGGATTGCTGCTGTTTTAAGTTATTCACAATACTTATTCATGAATTCTCACCGTTCATCATATAACTCACAAACTCGACTATCTCTCTATCTTTACTTTCACTGCAAATACACTTGTGGGATCTATAATGCCTGGTAAAACATTTCTTGCAATGATATCTTCAACACACAACACACATATAAAATGCAATGAAATTCATACGATCATTGATAAATCACTGATCACAAAATGCTTTGCGTAAGTCCTTTTTATATCGTTCTATTGTCTCAATGTCAATAAATTCCTCAAAAATCTCATCAAACTTTAACCGTTCTTGTTATTGTTTTTCTCACAGTCAGTTAAAAACGGTATCATGTAAAAAAAAAAAAAAGAACAAAAAAAACGTTAGAAATACAATAAAAAACATAACAAAGCAAGCCATTATTAAATCAATTAAATTCAAGAGCAGATCAACATAAAGTGCACCTGTAGAAAAATAGTACTTTCCAATAAACGTTAACATTTTGATGGGTTTAACACTATTGCAGCCATTTTTCCTGTCACATAACGGCAGTGAACAAATTGCTCAGGCAAAGTTTTCCTTTTAAGCATTGCTTCTGTTTTAAGTTATTCGTAATACTTATATATGACTTCTTACTGTTCATCATATAACTCACAAACTCGACTATCTCTCTATCTTGACTCTCACCGCAAATACACTTGTGGGATCTATGCCTGGTGAAACATTTCTTGCAATTATATGTCTAACACACAACACACATATAGAATGCAATGAGATTCATAAGATCATTGATAAAACACTGATCACAAAATACTTTGCGTTTGTCCTTTTTTGACTGTTCTATTGTCTCAGTGTCAATGGTTTCCTAAATAATCTGATTAAACTTTATCAATCCTTGTTTGGAAGACATGCCAGATTTTCTCAGGACTGGTTTTCTCTCAGCCATGTTAAAAACAGGAAATGTTGTTAGAAATACAATGAAAAAAAAAACATAATGAAGCAAGCCATTATTAAATCAAAACTAATTAAAAGCAAATCAACATAAATTTCATCTGCAGAAAATTAAGACTTCCCAATAAATGTTAACATTTATTTGGGTTTGACACCATTTTAGCCATTTTCCTGTCACATAAGGGAAGTGAACAAATTGCTCAGGCAAAGTTTTCCTTTAAGGAATGCTGCTGTTTTAAGTTATTCACAATACTTATTTATGAATTCTTACCGTTCATCATATAACTCACAAACTCGACTATCTCTCTATCTTTACTTTCACTGCAAATACACTTGTGGGATCTATAATGCCTGGTAAAACATTTCTTGCAATGATATCTCCAACACACAACACACATATAAAATGCAATGAAATTCATACGATCATTGATAAATCACTGATCACAAAATGCTTTGCGTAAGTCCTTTTTATATCGTTCTATTGTCTCAATGTCAATAAATTCCTCAAAAATCTCATCAAACTTTAACCGTTCTTGTTATTGTTTTTCTCACAGTCAGTTAAAAACGGTATCATGTAAAAAAAAAAAAAAGAACAAAAAAAACGTTAGAAATACAATAAAAAACAAAACAAAGCAAGCCATTATTAAATCAATTAAATTCAAGAGCAAATCAACATAAAGTGCACCTGCAGAAAAATAATACTTTCCAATAAACGTTAACATTTTTATGGGTTAAACACTATTGCAGCCATTTTTCCTGTCACATAATGGCAGTGAACAAATTGCTCAGGCAAAGTTTTTCTTTAAGCATTGCTTCTGTTTTAAGTTATTCGTAATACTTATTTATGACTTCTTACTGTTCATCATATAACTCACAAACTCGACTATCTCTCTATCTTGACTCTCACCGCAAATACACTTGTGGGATCTATGCCTGGTGAAACATTTCTTGCAATAATATGTCTAACATACAACGCACATATAGAATGCAATGAGATTCATAAGATCATTGATAAAACACTGATCACAAAATACTTTGCGTTTGTCCTTTTTTGACTGTTTTATTGTCTCAGTGTCAATGGTTTCCTAAATAATCTGATTAAACTTTATCAATCCTTGTTTGGAAGACATGCCAGATTTTCTCAGGACTGGTTTTCTCTCAGCCATGTTAAAAACAGGAAATGTTGTTAGAAATACAATGGAAAAAAAACATAATGAAGCAAGCCATTATTAAATCAAAACAAATTAAAAGCAAATCAACATAAATTTCATCTGCAGAAAATTAAGACTTCCCAATAAATGTTAACATTTATTTGGGTTTGACACCATTTTAGCCATTTTTCCTGTCACATAAGGGAAGTGAACAAATTGCTCAGGCAAAGTTTTCCCTTAAGGAATGCTGCTGTTTTAAGTTATTCACAATACTTATTTATGAATTCTTACCGTTCATCATATAACTCACAAACTCGACTATCTCTCTATCTTTACTTTCACTGCAAATACACTTGTGGGATCTATAATGCCTGGTAAAACATTTCTTGCAATGATATCTCCAACACACAACACACATATAAAATGCAATGAAATTCATACGATCATTGATAAATCACTGATCACAAAATGCTTTGCGTAAGTCCTTTTTATATCGTTCTATTGTCTCAATGTCAATAAATTCCTCAAAAATCTCATCAAACTTTAACCGTTCTTGTTATTGTTTTTCTCACAGTCAGTTAAAAACGGTATCATGTAAAAAAAAAAAAAAGAACAAAAAAAACGTTAGAAATACAATAAAAAACATAACAAAGCAAGCCATTATTAAATCAATTAAATTCAAGAGCAAATCAACATAAAGTGCACCTGCAGAAAAATAATACTTTCCAATAAACGTTAACATTTTTATGGGTTAAACACTATTGCAGCCATTTTTCCTGTCACATAATGGCAGTGAACAAATTGCTCAGGCAAAGTTTTTCTTTAAGCATTGCTTCTGTTTTAAGTTATTCGTAATACTTATTTATGACTTCTTACTGTTCATCATATAACTCACAAACTCGACTATCTCTCTATCTTGACTCTCACCGCAAATACACTTGTGGGATCTATGCCTGGTGAAACATTTCTTGCAATAATATGTCTAACATACAACGCACATATAGAATGCAATGAGATTCATAAGATCATTGATAAAACACTGATCACAAAATACTTTGCGTTTGTCCTTTTCTTGTCCTTCTATTGTCTCAGTGTCAATGATTTCTTATATAATCTCATCAACCTTTATCTGTCCTTGTTTGGAAGGCATGCCAGATTGTCTTAGGGTTGTTGTTTTTTCAGCCATTTTAAAAAAAAATAACTGATATGAAAAAACAAGAAATGTCATTTTAAATACCAAAAAACAACAACATAAAACCAAGCCATTAGTATATATACAATACAAATCAAGAGCAAATCAACATTAATTTCATCTGCTGAAAAATAAGACTTTTTAATAAACATTTACATTTTAATGGGTTTAACACTATTTCAGCCTTTTTCCCTGTCACATAAGGGAAGTGAACAAATTGCTCAGGCAAAGTATTCCTTTAAGGATTGCTGCTGTTTTAAGTTATTCGTAATACTTATTTATGAATTCTTACCGTTCATCATATAACTCACAAACTCGACTATCTCTCTATCTTTACTTTCACTGCAAAAACACGTGTGGGATCTATAATGCCTGGTAAAACATTTCTTGCAATGATATCTCCAACACACAACACACATGTAGAATGCAATGAGATTCATAAGATCATTGATAAAACACTGATCACAAAATACTTTGCGTTTGTCCTTTTCTTTTCCTTCTATTGTCTCAGTGTCAATGATTTCCTAAAAAAAATCTGATCAAACTTTAACCGTCCTTGTTTGGAAGGCATGCCAGATTTTCTCAGGATTATTTTTCTCACAGCCATGTTAAAAACTGAATCATGTAAAAAAAAAAAAAAGAAATGTTAGAAATACAAAAAAAAACAAAAAAAAAACAAGCCATTATTAAATCAATACAATTCAAGAACAAATCAACATAGAGTGCACCTGCAGAAAAATAATACTTTCCAATAAACGTTAACATTTTTATGGGTTAAACACTATTGCAGCCATTTTCCCTGTCACATAAGGGAAGTGAACAAGATGCTCAGGCAAAGTTTTCCTTTAAGGATTGCTGCTGTTTTAAGTTATTCGTTATACTTATTTATGAATTCTTACTGTTCATCATATAACTCACAAACTCGACTATCTCTCTATCTTGACTCTCACCGCAAATACACTTGTGGGATCTATAATGCCTGGTGAAACATTTCTTGCAATAATATGTCTAACATACAACACACATATAGAATGCAATGAGATTCATAAGATCATTGATAAAACACTGATCACAAAATACTTTGCGTTTGTCCTTTTCTTGTCCTTCTATTTGGCAGGGCGGGGGGTTAGAAATTGTCCTGCCACTGCGCTGCTGAGTGGTAGAACCCCACCAAGTGCCTGCCCGTTTGCCGTGGGCTGCGACTCGTGTCGCCTGATGCAGGGATCCTGGTGGTTGAGAGAATCCAGGGTTAGGCTAGTTAATACCCTGTTTTTTCAATACACCACTTTGGCCTGAATTTGGGCTAAACGAGAGGTCAGGAAGGCCCGACCTGATCAATCGGCTGGTCATGCCTTGTCATGGGCAACTTGTTTTTTCATCAATCTTCCACCATACAACATATTTTCAAATTTATTTGAAATTTCTTCACCTTTAGTACCCCATGACGGTGGCCCATGGGTCAATCAGATGAAAGATTTGGTGTTTGATTGACATCCTGTATCATCCCAAATTTATGTCGCTTGCTTGGAATGACATCTTTTGGGACACATTTGTCCAGTCTAGCCCTTTCACCCTGAGTATACCATCCTTGTAACCCTGACTTGATCTGCGATGGGTTTCCCAAGATTAAGTCCCCTTGTTGGGCTCCATGGTGGGCGGGGACCAAGGATGGTGAACTTTTTAAACTAATATGGAATCCCATAAAAAAGCTGCCAAGCGTGCCCTTTCTGACAGTGATTCAGAGGCAGAATCTTCTCCGTCACCACTAAATTTTCCACGATTTATTGTGGTTGAAGCAGAAGACTCAGTCAAACCAATTACACACATATCACCATTTGTTATCGAGAAAACAATCAAAAGTATTCTCGGTACACCAAAATCAGTAAAAAACTCAAAAACAACACCATACTCATTGAATGCTTCACAAAGCAACAAACAATCAACATACTCAAACATAAAACACTATTCAAACAAGCAGTCAAAGTATACCCACATCCATCACTCAACTCATGTAAAGGAGTCATCCGTTGCAAGGACCTCCATTACTGCTCCTCTCTTGATGACATCAAGGACAACTTAAAGTCACAGTCTGTTACAGATATCAGACGCATCAGTGTCAAAAGAGATGGAGTGTTAAAAAACACTAACACATACATAATCACTTTCTCATGTCCCACAGTTCCACCTACACTTAAAATTGGATTTGAATCCTTAAAAGTAGACACATACATTCCTAACCCTCTTCGTTGTTTTAAATGTCAACGATTTGGTCACCACACCACAAAATGCACCAATACACCAGTCTGTGCTAAATGCGCATTTGTAGGCGCAAATCACAGCACTGAACACTGCACCGCACCTGCATGCTGTTTCAACTGCAAGTCTGGTCACGTTGCCTATGCGAAGGAGTGTCAAACTTGGAAGGATGAGAAGGATATCCTGACCATCAAGTACAAGGAAGGCATTTCCTTTGCAGAAGCACGCAAACTTGTCCTGCAACAAAAGCAGGACAAGGAAAGACTTGTCAGTGGGAACAGCTACTCAGCAGTAGCCTCCCCGAAGCAAGACTGCCATACCTGCGATCTTCTCCTCAAACTGCTTTTGGGGAAGTTTCCAGAAATGGCAGAGGAGCTGAAGGGCAAGGTCCCAGCACCACTTCTATCATCATACATAGCAAAACAGCCACCTCCTACACCCAAACCTGCAACTGCACCCAAACCATCTACTTCTGCACCCAAACCTCAATCAGCACCAAAACCTTCTACTGCCACACCAAAACCTGCAACTACACCAAAAGATACTTCTGCACCAATACCTGCATCAACATCTAAAGCTAAACAACCTGCCTCTGAATCAAAGTCTAAACAACAACAAAAATCTATTTCTTCTTCCAATGGTCCATCTTCTGGATCGAAGGCAAACCCTTCTCTTTCTAAGAAAGAAAGGAAAAACCTTCTCAAACAAAAATCTCTTTGTTCAAATGATGAACAACACTCAGGTGCTGCGACAAGTTCTGTCGCAAGAACCCCCATTGCAACTTCTAACAATTTTGAAGTCCTTGATGCAATGGACACTGAAGAATGCCTTGAAGGCGACTCTTCAGATGTCGAGCAGTCCATATGGGGGTTCTTTGGATGATTGGGGTAAAAAACCAAATACCAAGGACCCCAAGTCACCTGCTTCTTAACTTTTTAATCTGCTGCAATGAATTATAGAATGCTTTTTTTATACTTTTTTAATTTTACTTTTTAGCGCAATGGCTAATTCAATTATCCAATGGAACTGTCGAGGTCTGAAGGCCAACTTTGATGAGTTGTCACTTCTGATTAATAAACCCAAACCTGCTGCACTTTGTCTTCAAGAGACATTCTTGAAAGAGGATGACACTATCTCCCTCAAATTTCATTCTATATACAACAAGATTTACACTGAAGGCAATAAAGCCCAAGGTGGAGTATCTGTCATTGTTAATAACAGTGTTCCTCACAGGCACATGCAGCTTGATACTTCCCTTCAAGCTGTAGCTGTGAGATTATCTTTACATAACACTATTACCCTGTGCTCTTTGTATCTTCCACCAAATAAACCTATACACCAAGGTAGTCTTGATGATTTGATATCTCAGCTACCTCAACCATTTTTACTTGTTGGTGATTTTAATGCACATAACACCATATGGGGTTGTACAGATACAAACCGCCGTGGTGATCAAATAGAGAATTTTATGTCTGTAAATTCTCTTTCGTTCCTGAACGATCCAAATGCAAAAACATATTTGCATCCAGCTTCAGGATCATATTCTTCTATTGACCTTTCTTTTTGCAGTCCAGTTCTTCTCCCTGATTTTTCATGGAGATGTTTAGAAGACACTTGTGGGAGTGATCACTTCCCTATTATTTTAAATGAAAATAAACCTTCAGTCCTTGATCGTCCTCAAAAATGGAAGTTGTCCAAAGCAAACTGGAGTAAATTCCAGATGCTTTGTGAACAGAATATTGTTTACCATGCATTTGAGGACTGTGAGGACCCTTCCTTCCTTTTTTCTTCTTTATTGTTTGATGCAGCCAAACAGTCTATACCTCAGATCTCGACAAATCCAAAACGTCCAGATAAACCTTGGTTCACTTCTGAATGTAAGGAAGCCATTAGGGAACGAAAGGCCTCTCTCAGGAAATTTAACCTGAGACCAACACAAGAAAACCTAACCGACTTCCGTATCCGCCGTGCAAAGGCAAGATGCACAATTAAAACAAGTAAGCGCAAGTCCTGGAGAGATAATGTCTCTAGACTTAATAGTCGCACCTCAACCAAAAAGACTTGGGACATGATTCGTAAAATGAATGGCAAAGGTCCATCTCATATTAGTCACCTCACTTCAAACAGCCAAGAAATAGATAACCCTCAGGACATAGCAGATACCTTGGCAGAGACTTTCTCGATAAAATCCTCTGCTGAGAACTACTCTACAAAATTTCAGACCTTTAAAACGAGAGCAGAGAAAACAAAGCTCAATTTTACTTCTAAAAATGAAGAGCATTACAACAAACTCTTCACTCTTAAAGAACTTCAATCTGCCTGGAAGAAATCCCATGACACTTCTCCAGGTCAGGACCAAATTCACTATCAATTCCTCAAGCACTTACCACATTCATCCCTTTCTATTTTACTCGATATTTTTAATAATGTTTTGCAGACTGGTGAATTTCCATCCAGCTGGCGAGAGGCTTTGGTCATTCCAATTGCGAAACCAGGAAAGGATGCAAAAGATCCAAACAGCTACCGACCGATTGCCTTGACAAGTTGCATCTGTAAAACTCTTGAACGGATGGTTAACGATAGGCTTGTTTGGTTTCTTGAATCCAACAACCTTATTGTATCTGTTCAAAATGGCTTCCGCCAACAACGAAGTACGTTAGACCATCTTGTTCGGTTCGAAACGTATCTTCGAGAAGCTTTTATTAAAAAGCAGCATGTAGTATCTGTATTTTTTGACTTGGAAAGTGCATATGATACCACTTGGAAACATGGTATACTTAAAGCTTTACATGATTTTGGCCTCAGAGGCCGCCTTCCTATATTCATTGCAGCATTCCTGGATGAACGGCTCTTCCGCGTTTGTGTTGGGAACACCTTGTCAGGTGCTCGCGAGCAGGAAATGGGGGTTCCCCAGGGGTGTATTTTGTCTGTTTTTTGTCTGTTACACTTTTTAGCATTAAGATAAATAGCATTGTTAAAGCTATAAACCCTGGAGTGGACTGCTCCCTTTATGTAGACGACTTTGTTATTGTTTCTGTTCCAGAAACATGGATATTATTGAACGCCAACTACAGCAGTGCCTTAATAAATTGCAAATATGGTCAGATGAAAATGGGTTCAAGTTTTCCAAAACGAAAACCAAATGTATGCATTTTTGCAATCTTCGTGGATTGCATCCAGACCCCGATCTGACTCTAGGCAATACTAAACTAGAAGTTGTGCCAGAGTTCAAATTTCTTGGAGTCATTTTTGACAAAAAGCTTTCTTTCTTACCTCATATTAAATCTCTTAAAAAGAAATGCCAGAAAGCAATGAACATTCTTAGAGTTATTGCACACTCAGATTGGGGAGCCGATAAGAAGGTCCTGCTAAGGCTATGTCGATCCCTTATTCGATCAAAACTTGACTATGGTTCTATAGTGTATGGATCAGCCCGTAAATCCTATCTCCAGCAGCTAGATCCAATACAAAACCAATGTTTAAGGCTTGCCATATGGCGCCTTTAGAACATCTCCTGTTAACAGCCTCTATGCAGAGGCTAATGAACCTTCTCTATATTACAGAAGGGAAAAACTATCTCTTCAATACTTTTTAAAATTGAAATCCCATCCTTTTAACCCTACTCATCGAGTAGTTTTTAACCCCCAATACAAACGCCTTTTTCAACAGAAACCAAATGCTATTGCCCCATTTGGTATTCGCATGGAGCCCATTATAGATAATCTCGGGGTAGACACTGATTCCATAGCCCAGTACAAGTTATCTGACATACCTCCATGGACACTGGACACAGCAAACTTTTTATTTGATCTTACCTCTGATAAGAAATCAGAAACAGATAGAGCTATCTTTCACAGTAAATATATAGAGATAAAAGAACAATATTCTTCCTACAAACCTATATACACTGATGGATCCAAGGACGGTGATTTGGTTGCAGCTGTATATGGAGAAAGGGTTAAGAAATGCCGCCTTCCAGACAAGTCTTCTATCTTCTCTGCAGAGATAAGGGCTATTGATCTAGCCCTTAACCTGGTGGAAAATGCAAATTCCACCCGATTTATTATACTTTCTGATTCTCTATCAGTACTGCAAGCCTTATCAAATCAAAAGTTGGAGAACCCTTTGGTATGCCAAATTATTCAAAGGATCTCTCATATTTTGTCTTCAAACAGACTTGTGTTCTGTTGGCTTCCAAGCCACACTGGTATTATGGGTAATGAACATGCGGATAGATCCGCTAAATCAGCTCTTAACCTTCCCATTTCAGATTTTAAAGTACCATACACCGACTTTAAACCTTCTATTTTAACTTACATCACATCCATCTGGAAATCAAAATGGAATGATGATGTTTTTAATAAATTGCATTCAATTAAGCCTACCCTCGGAGAATGGTACCCATCTTACAGGTCCGTACGAAGAGAGGAAGTTACAATTGCACGAATCCGAATTGGTCATTCATGCATTACACACTCCTGGCTCTTGGCTAAGGAAGATGCACCTGAATGCATTCCATGCAATGCACCCTTTACCATCAAACATATATTGCTAGATTGCATTGATTTTCAAAGAATTCGTGCAAAATATTTCAATGTCAACACTATTTTTGAGCTTTTTGACACTGTCAGGATTGAATTAATTCTTTCCTTTCTCAAAGAGGTTGGGATTTACAATAAATTGTGATTCCTTACACATTCTAAATATATATACATTTATCAATATCATTTTTTCATCACACACTATTTATTTCATATCACACATTCATTACAAACAATCTATCAACAATCATTAATTTTTTACAAATCTTATATCTACTTTTGTTCATTAATTACAAATTCTTATTTATTTTATTTATATATTAACCTGTTAATATTTTAAATATCCATTCATCCACATCATCATAATGCGCGCTAAATGACCTTAGCTGTCGATGCGCCTTAAAACACCATTCATTCATTCATTCATTGTCCTTCTATTGTCTCAGTGTCAATGATTTCTTATATAATCTCATCAACCTTTATCTGTCCTTGTTTGGAAGGCACTCCAGATTGTCTTAGGGTTGTTGTTTTTTCAGCCATTTTAAAAAAAAATAACTGATATGAAAAAAACAAGAAATGTCATTTTAAATACCAAAAAACAACAACATAAAACCAAGCCATTAGTATATATACAATACAAATCAAGAGCAAATCAACATTAATTTCATCTGCTGAAAAATAAGACTTTTTAATAAACATTTACATTTTAATGGGTTTAACACTATTTCAGCCTTTTTCCCTGTCACATAAGGGAAGTGAACAAATTGCTCAGGCAAAGTATTCCTTTAAGGATTGCTGCTGTTTTAAGTTATTCGTAATACTTATTTATGAATTCTTACCGTTCATCATATAACTCACAAACTCGACTATCTCTCTATCTTTACTTTCACTGCAAAAACACGTGTGGGATCTATAATGCCTGGTAAAACATTTCTTGCAATGATATCTCCAACACACAACACACATGTAGAATGCAATGAGATTCATAAGATCATTGATAAAACACTGATCACAAAATACTTTGCGTTTGTCCTTTTCTTGTCCTTCTATTGTCTCAGTGTCAATGATTTCTTATATAATCTCATCAACCTTTATCTGTCCTTGTTTGGAAGGCACTCCAGATTGTCTTAGGGTTGTTGTTTTTTCAGCCATTTTAAAAAAAAATAACTGATATGAAAAAACAAGAAATGTCATTTTAAAAACCAAAAAACAACAACATAAAACCAAGCCATTAGTATATTATACAATACAAATCAAGAGCAAATCAACATTTATTTCATCTGCTGAAAAATAAGACTTTTTAATAAACATTTACATTTTAATGGGTTTAACACTTTTTTAGCCTTTTTCCCTGTCACATAAGGGAAGTGAACAAATTGCTCAGGCAAAGTATTCCTTTAAGGATTGCTGCTGTTTTAAGTTATTCGTAATACTTATTTATGAATTCTTACCGTTCATCATATAACTCACAAACTCGACTATCTCTCTATCTTTACTTTCACTGCAAATACACGTGTGGGATCTATAATGCCTGGTAAAACATTTCTTGCAATGATATCTCCAACACACAACACACATGTAGAATGCAATGAGATTCATAAGATCATTGATAAAACACTGATCACAAAATACTTTGCGTTTGTCCTTTTCTTGTCCTTCTATTGTCTCAGTGTCGATGATTTCTTATATAATCTCATCAACCTTTATCTGTCCTTGTTTGGAAGGCACTCCAGATTGTCTTAGGGTTGTTGTTTTTTCAGCCATTCAAAAAAAAAAAACTGATATGAAAAAACAAGAAATGTCATTTTAAATACCAAAAAACAACAACATAAAACCAAGCCATTAGTATATATATACAATACAAATCAAGAGCAAATCAACATAAATTTCATCTGCTGAAAAATAAGACTTTTCAATAAACAATTACATTTTAATGGGTTTAACACTATTTCAGCCTTTTTCCCTGTCACATAAGGGAAGTGAACAAGATGCTCAGGCAAAGTTTTCCTTTAAGGATTGCTGCTGTTTTAAGTTATTCACAATACTTATATATGACTTCTTACTGTTCATCATAATAACTCACAAACTCGACTATCTCTCTATCTTGACTCTCACCGCAAATACACTCGTGGGATCTATAATGCCTGGTGAAACATTTCTTACAATAATATGTCTAACATACAACACACATATAGAATGCAATGAGATTCATAAGATCATTGATAAAACACTGATCACAAAATACTTTGCGTTTGTCCTTTTCTTGTCATTCTATTTTCTCAGTGTTAATGATTTCTTATATAATCTCATCAACCTTTATCTGTCCTTGTTTGGAAGCACTCCATATTGTCCCAGAGTGTTTTTTTTTTTCTTTCAGCTGTTTTAAAAAAAAAACTGATATGAAAAAACAAGAAATGTCATTTTAAATACCAAAAAAACAACAACATAAAACCAAGCCATTATTGTTTATACAAAACAAATCAAGAGCAAATCAACATAAATGACATCTGCAGAAAAATAAAAATTTCCAATAAACATTTTACATTTTAATGGGTTTAACACTGTTTAAGCCATTTTTGCTGTCACATAACGGCAGTGAACAAATTGCTCAGGCAAAGTATTCCTTTAAGGATTGCTGCTGTTTTAAGTTATTCACAATACTTATTTATGAATTCTTATCGTTCATCATATAACTCACAAACTCGACTATCTCTCTATCTTTACTTTCACTGCAAATACACGTGTGGGATCTAAAATGCCTGGTAAAATATTTCTTGCAATAATATGTCTAACATACAACACACATATAGAATGCAATGAATTCATACGATCATTGATAAAACACTGATCACAAAATGCTTTGCGTTTGTCCTTTTCTTGTCCTTCTATTGTCTCAATGTCAATGATTTCTTATATAATCTCATCAACCTTTATCTGTCCTTGTTTGGAAGGCACTCCAGATTGTCTTAGGGTTGTTTTTTTTCAGCCATTTTAAAAAAAATAACTGATATGAAAAAACAAGAAATGTCATTTTAAATACCAAAAAACAACAACATAAAACCAAACCATTAGTATATATACAATACAAATCAAGAGCAAATCAACATTAATTTCATCTGCTGAAAAGTAAGACTTTAATAAACATTTACATTTGTATGGGTTTATCACTATTTCAGCCTTTTTCCCTGTCACATATTAAGGGAAGTTAAGAAATTGCTCATCAGCATTTTTCACAAGACTGTCAGGATCTGCCTGAGCTTGTTTTTCCTTTTCTGTTTTTTCTATCTCTTCTAGGGTTGATTTCCTTTTAAATTGCTGGCTATGAGTTAGCTTCATTTGCCTCTGTTTTTCCGGATATATTTCATGTTTATGTCTTGAGTTTGCGGCACTCACAAGCATCAGATTAGGCCTAAGAATTAATGTTGATACCGTGTTCTGCTCAGTCAGTGGCCAACAAGATCACAAGACGCTACGACATTTTATCTAGCATCTGATCAGTAATTTTGACATTCAGCCCACCATTCCTTGATATGGTTTCTAATGATACTTTGGGCAACCAAGCTTTGTGCCGACAGATTTTCACAATTTAACTCTTGGTAAACCCATTACCAAACAATAATAACGACATTTTGACCAGTTTGTTGCTGACAACTTTGGAAAACATTGTGGTAAAAGGAGAAATTGCTCTTAACGAGCAATTTCTCCTTTTAATTGAATATCCATTTGAATTTTTGCATTTTTCGATTGAGAGATTTGTCAAACAAAGCAACAAAAGGGCTCTTGATTTTCAATCAAAAAGTCTTAATTGAATATCCATTTGAATTTTTGCATTTTTCGATTGAGAGATTTGTCAAACAAAGCAACAAAAGGGCTCTTGATTTTCAATCAAAAAGTCTTAATTGAATATCCATTTGAATTTTTGCATTTTTCGATTGAGAGATTTGTCAAACAAAGCAACAAAAGGGCTCTTGATTTTGTTTACCAAAAGAGTTTTAAAATGCTCGGTAAGACCGAAAGCACTCAAGTAAGCAGTTTTCCATCCACCTTATTTGAAATTTTGTGCAATGTCGCTGTCTGGAAACATTGCTAGGAAAATCCCATTTAGAGCTTCATATGACTTGTATGGCTATTGTGCGTAATGTCCATTAAATTTCTGATTTCAGAATGTTGTTTTTAGAAATCTAGTGTGACAATCTATTAGTAACTGTTGCTTTACCTGTAGGGAAATAAGTGGGTAACAACTGTGAAAACCCTATCAAATTGAAGAGGTCAACCAGAGGTACCTACCTACATACCAAATATTGAAGACATTGGTCAAGAAGTAAGGGCCCTATGAAGAAATAAACGTAAAATCTATTTTTAGCCAAAGTGACCTTGACCCAATCAAAGATTTGATATGCGTCAGGCCACTTAGTAACAATCATTATGTGAAAGCACAATCTTTTGAATAATTAGGGAGGAATTGCACTCGAAATGATGTCCCAATAGATTCAATCTTTTTATAGCAACATTGACCTTGACCGAATATAAAAATCCTGACAATATACACCAGTGCAATTGGTGACAATCATTTTGTGATTGGTTCATCGAAATCCATTGAGGAATATAGGAGTTGAGCCCTAAAAAATGTTCTCGCCTATCCACCCACCAACATTCGCCAACCTAATAACCAGAAAACCTGGTTAAAAACTGTATTATTTCAACAACGTTTCTTTTGACTTTCAAATGTACTCTTCTGTGGACAAGCACTTATATGGGGATGGATGAAATTATGTTTATTCTGATATTTCTTCTTTTTTTCTGTTGTTCACTTTAGTACAACGAAGAAAAAATACAAAGTTATACAGCTTTTAAAAAGCAATAATCAATATTACTGCTACTGCACATCAAATACACAAAATAAAATAAAATCTCTGTCAAACATATACTTCTTCAAATATTTTAGAAAATATGTCAAAAATTGTCTATTTTTAAAGACAACTTTATATAGGTATTGGTGACTTGTTGTTAATTGATGTTTATTTTGTAAATTGATACAATAAATAATTTAGTTGGAACAAGATGTTTTTTGTTGCTTGTATTGTTGTAATATCTAGTTTAGGTTTTTTTCTGCTGCCATTGTCATTCCCGTTTTTGTTTATTATATTGTCGTCCCTATTGAAAGGTCCTGTCAGTTTGGCTTATGAGACACTTTTCACCGATTATACCAATTACCTCCAAATTCCTTATTCCTATAACTTTACCAGGCGCCAAGCAGATACGAGTCAGTTCTAATTAAATTTAACTAGCTTCTGACTCACGGCCTGGCCATTTCAGACCAAATCATATGTTAAGGGGATACAAATGCGCTGTTTATCCCGATTAGTCCATCAAAGTCACCAAAAGCCTGGGCCTACTGACTCAGTCAGGCTTATTTGAACAAAGAAATCAGGTGAGTGACCCTTTTACCAAACAACAAATGTTCGACTGTCCGAGATTGAAGAGTTTGCAGACAACATTTCACAATGTGATGAAATTGAAAAAATTTCTCCTGATAGGGCAGAAAACATTGTGCTTGTTATGAACAATTTCTCCTTTCCCCATAATGTTTTCCAAAGTTGTCTGCAACAAACTGGTCATATGTCGTCATTGTTTGGTAACAGCTTAAAACAGTCAGAATGAATGAATGAATGGTGTTTTAAGGCGCATCGACAGCTAAGGTCATTTAGCGCGCATTATGATGATGTGGATGAATGGATATTTAAAATATTAACAGGTTAAAATGTATTTGTT
Source organism: Cerastoderma edule (assembly GCA_947846245.1). Lineage (NCBI taxonomy): Eukaryota > Metazoa > Mollusca > Bivalvia > Cardiida > Cardiidae > Cerastoderma > Cerastoderma edule. The sequence continues at coordinate 16,652,728 of OX401417.1, read as the reverse complement.
TAAAGAAAAAATAAATAAGAATTTGTATTTAATGAACAAAAGTAGATAGAAAATTTGTAAAAAATTAATGATTGTTGATAGATTGTTTGTAATGAATGTGTGATATGAAATAAATAGTGTGTGATGAAAAATGATATTGATAAATAAATATATATTTAGAATGTGTAAGGAATCACAATTTATTGTAAATCCCAACCTCTTTGAGAAAGGAAAGAATTAATTCAATCCTGACAGTGTCAAAAAGCTCAAAAATAGTGTTGACATTGAAATATTTTGCACGAATTCTTTGAAAATCAATGCAATCTAGCAATATATGTTTGATGGTAAAGGGTGTATTGCATGGAATGCATTCAGGTGCATCTTCCTTAGCCAAGAGCCAGGAGTGTGTAATGTATGAATGACCAATTCGGATTCGTGCAATTGTAACTTCCTCTCTTCGTACGGACCTGTAAGAAGGGTACCATTCTCCGAGGGTAGGCTTAATTGAATGCAATTTATTAAAAACATCATCATTCCATTTTGATTGCCAGATGGATGTGATGTAAGCTAAAATAGAAGGTTTAAAGTCGGTGTATGGTACTTTAAAATCTGAAATGGGAAGGTTAAGAGCAGATTTAGCGGATCTATCCGCATGTTCATTACCCATGATACCAGTGTGGCTTGGAGCCAACAGAACACAAGTCTGTTTGAAGACAAAATATGAGAGATCCTTTGAATAATTTGGCATACCAAAGGGTTCTCCAACTTTTGATTTGATAAGGCTTGCAGTACTGATAGAGAATCAGAAAATATAATAAATCGGGTGGAATTTGCATTTTCCACCAGGTTAAGGGCTAGATCAATAGCCCTTATCTCTGCAGAGAAGATAGAAGACTTGTCTGGAAGGCGGCATTTCTTTACCCTTTCTCCATATACAGCTGCAGCTGCAACCAAATCACCATCCTTGGATCCATCAGTGTATATAGGTTTGTAGGAAGAATATTGTTCTTTTATCTCTCTATATTTACTTTGAAAGATAGCTCTATCTGTTTCTGATTTCTTATCAGAGGTAAGATCAAATAAAAAGTTTGCTGTGTCCAGTGTCCATGGAGGTATGTCAGATAACTTGTACTGGGCTATGGAATCAGTGTCTACCCCAAGATTATCCATAATGGGCTCCATGCGAATACCAAATGGGGCAATAGCATTTGGTTTCTGTTGAAAAAGGCGTTTGTATTGGGGGTTAAAAACTACTCGATGAGTAGGGTTAAAAGGATTGGATTTCAATTTTAAAAAGTATTGAAGAGATAGTTTTTCCCTTCTGTTATAAAGAGAAGGTTCATTAGCCTCTGCATAGAGGCTGTTAACAGGAGATGTTCTAAAGGCGCCTAGGGCAAGCCTTAAACATTGGTTTTGTATTGGATCTAGCAGCTGGAGATAGGATTTACGGGCTGATCCATATACAATAGAACCATAATCAAGTTTTGATCGAATAAGGGATCGATATAGCCTTACCAGGACCTTCTTATCGGCTCCCCAATCAGAGTGTGCAATAACTCTAAGAATGTTCATTGCTTTTTGGCATTTCTTTTTAAGAGATTTAATATGAGGTAAGAAAGAAAGCTTTTTGTCAAAAATGACTCCAAGAAATTTGAATTCTGGCACAACTTCTAGTTTAGTATTGCCTAGAGTCAGATCGGGGTCTGGATGCAATCTACGAAGATTGCAAAAATGCATACATTTGGTTTTCGTTTTGGAAAACTTGAACCCATTTTCATCTGACCATATTTGTAATTTATTAAGGCATTGCTGTAGTTGGCGTTCAATAATATCCATGTTTCTGGAACAGAAACAAATAACAAAGTCGTCTACATAAAGGGAGCAGTCCACTCCAGGGTTTATAGCTTTAACAATGCTATTTATCTTAATGCTAAAAAGTGTAACAGACAAAATACACCCCTGGGGAACCCCCATTTCCTGCTCGCGAGCACCTGACAAGGTGTTCCCAACACGAACGCGGAAGAGCCGTTCATCCAGGAATGCTGCAATGAATATAGGAAGGCGGCCTCTGAGGCCAAAATCGTGTAAATCTTTAAGTATACCATGTTTCCAAGTGGTATCATATGCACTTTCCAAGTCAAAAAATACAGATACTACATGCTGCTTTTTAATAAAAGCTTCTCGAAGATACGTTTCGAACCGAACAAGATGGTCTAACGTACTTCGTTGTCGGCGGAAGCCACTTTGAACAGATACAATAAGGTTGTTCGATTCAAGAAACCAAACAAGCCTATCGTTAACCATCCGTTCAAGAGTTTTACAGATGCAACTTGTCAAGGCAATCGGTCGGTAGCTGTTTGGATCTTTTGTATCCTTTCCTGGTTTTGAAATTGGAATGACCAAAGCCTCTCGCCAGCTGGATGGAAATTCACCAGTCTGCCAAACATTGTTAAAAATATCGAGTAAAATAGAAAGGGATGAATGTGGTAAGTGCTTGAGGAATTGATAGTGAATTTGGTCTTGACCTGGAGAAGTGTCATGTGATTTCTTCAAGGCAGATTGAAGTTCTTTAAGAGTAAAGAGTTTGTTGTAATGCTCTTCATTTTTAGAAGTAAAATTGAGCTTTGATTTCTCCGCTCTTGTTTTAAAGGTCTGAAATTTTTTAGAGTAGTTCTCAGCAGAGGACTTCATCGAGAAAGTCTCTGCCAAGGTATCTGCTATGTCCTGAGGGTTATCTATTTCTTGGTTGTTTGAAGTCAGGTGACTAATATGAGATGGACCTTTGCCATTCATTTTACGAATCATGTCCCAAGTCTTTTTGGTCGAGGTGCGACTATTAAGTCTAGAGACATAATCTCTCCAGGACTTGCGCTTACTTGTTTTAATTGTGCATCTTGCCTTTGCACGGCGGATACGAAAGTCGTTAAGGTTTTCTTGTGTTGGTCTCAGGTTAAATTTCCTGAGAGAGGCCTTTCGTTCCCTAACGGCTTCCTTACATTCAGAAGTGAACCAAGGTTTATCTGGACGTTTGGGATTTGTCGAGGTCTGAGGTATAGACTGTTTGGCTGCATCAAACAATAAAGAAGAAAAAAGGAAGGAAGGGTCCTCACAGTCCTCAAATGCATGGTGAACAATATTCTGTTCACAAAGCATCTGGAATTTACTCCAGTTTGCTTTGGACAACTTCCATTTTTGAGGACGATCAAGGACTGAAGGTTTATTTTCATTTAAAATAATAGGGAAGTGATCACTTCCACAAGTGTCTTCTAAACATCTCCATGAAAAATCAGGGAGAAGTACTGGACTGCAAAAAGAAAGGTCAATAGAAGAATATGATCCTGAAGCTGGATGCAAATATGTTTTTGCACTTGGATCGTTCAGGAACGAAAGAGAATTTACAGACATAAAATTTTCTATTTGATCACCACGGCGGTTCGTATCTGTACAACCCCATATGGTGTTATGTGCATTAAAATCACCAACAAGTACAAATGGTTGAGGTAGTTGAGATATCAAATCATCAAGACTACCTTGGTGTATAGGTTTATTTGGTGGAAGATATAAAGAGCACAGGGTAATAGTGTTATGTAAAGATAATCTCACAGCTACAGCTTGAAGGGAAGTATCAAGCTGTATGTGCCTGTGAGGAACACTGTTATTAACAATGACAGATACTCCACCTTGGGCTTTATTGCCTTCAGTGTAAATCTTGTTATATATAGAATGAAATTTGAGGGAGATAGTGTCATCCTCCCTCAAGAATGTCTCTTGAAGACAAAGTGCAGCAGGTTTGTGATTATCAATCAGAAGTGACAACTCATCAAAGTTGGCCTTCAGACCTCGACAGTTCCATTGGATAATTGGATTAGCCATTGCGCTAAAAAGTAAAATTAAAAAAGTATAAAAAACCATTCTATAATTCATTGCAGCAGATTAAAAAGTTAAGAAGCAGGTGACTTGGGGTCCTTGGTATTTGGTTTTTTACCCCAATCATCCAAAGAACCCCCCCATATGGACTGCTCGACATCTGAAGAGTCGCCTTCAAGGCACTCTTCAGTGTCCATTGCATCAAGGACTTCAAAATTGTTTGAAGTTGCAATGGGGGTTCTTGCGACAGAACTTGTCGCAGCACCTGAGTGTTGTTCATCATTTGAACAAAACGATTTTTGTTTGAGAAGGTTTTTCCTTTCTTTCTTAGAAAGAGAAGGGTTTGCCTTTGATCCAGAAGATGGACCATTGGAAGAAGAAATAGATTTTTGTTGTTGTTTAGACTTTGATTCAGAGGCAGGTTGTTTAGCTTTAGATGTTGATGCAGGTGTTGGTGCAGAAGTATCTTTTGGTGTAGTTGCAGGTTTTGGTGTGGCAGTAGAAGGTTTTGGTGCTGATTGAGGTTTGGGTGCAGAAGTAGATGGTTTGGGTGCAGTTGCAGGTTTTGGTGTAGGAGGTGGCTGTTTTGCTATGTATGATGATAAAAGTGGTGCTGGGACCTTGCCCTTCAGCTCCTCTGCCATTTCCGGAAACTTCCCCAAAAGAAGTTTGAGGAGAAGATCGCAGGTATGGCAGTCTTGCTTCGGGGAGGCTACTGCTGAGTAGCTGTTCCCACTGACAAGTCTTTCCTTGTCCTGTTTTTGTTGCAGGACAAGTTTGCGTGCTTCTGCAAAGGAAATGCCTTCCTTGTACTTGATGGTCAGGATATCCTTCTCATCTTTCCAAGTTTGACACTCCTTCGCATAGGCAACGTGACCAGACTTGCAGTTGAAACAGCATGCAGGTGCGGTGCAGTGTTCAGTGCTGTGATCTGCGCCTACAAATGCGCATCTAGCACAGACTGGTGTGTTGGTGCATTTTGTGGTGTGGTGACCAAATCGTTGACATTTGAAACAACGAAGAGGGTTAGGAATGTATGTGTCTACTTTTAAGGATTCAAATCCAATTTTAAGTGTAGGTGGAACTGTGGGACATGAGAAAGTGATTATGTAAGTGTTAGTGTTTTTCAACACTCCATCTCTTTTGACACTGATGCGTCTGATATCAGTGACAGACTGTGACTTTAAGTTCTCCTTGATGTCGTCAAGAGAGGAGCAGTAATGGAGGTCCTTGCAACGGATGACTCCCTTACATGAGTTGAGTGATGGATGTGGGTATACTTTGACTGCTTGTTTGAATAGAGTTATTTGTTTGAGTATGTTGATTGTTTGTTGCTTTGTGAAGCATTCAATTAGTATGGTGTTGTTTTTGAGTTTTTTGACAGATTTTGGTGTACCGAGAATACTTTTGATTGTTTTCTCGATAACAAATGGTGATATGTGTGTGATTGGTTTGACTGAGTCTTCTGCTTCAACCACAATAAATCGTGGAAAATTTAGTGGTGACGGAGAAGACTCTGCCTCTGAATCGCTGTCAGAAAGGGTACGCTTGGCAGCTTTTTTATGGGATTCCATATTAATTTAAAAAGTTCACCATCCTTGGTCCCCGCCCACCATGGAGCCCAACAAGGGGACTTAATCTGGGGAAACCCATCGCAGATCAAGTCAGGGTTACAAGGATGGTATACTCAGGGTGAAAGGGCTAGACAGGACAAATGTGTCCCAAAAGATGTCATTCCAAGCAAGCGACATAAATTTGGGATGATACAGGATGTCAATCAAACACCAAATCTTTCATCTGATTGACCCATGGGCCACCGTCATGGGGTACTAAAGGTGAAGAAATTTCAAATAAATTTGAAAATATGTTGTATGGTGGAAGATTGATGAAAAAACAAGTTGCCCATGACAAGGCATGACCAGCCGATTGATCAGGTCGGGCCTTCCTGACCTCTCGTTTAGCCCAAATTCAGGCCAAAGTGGTGTATTGAAAAAACAGGGTATTAACTAGCCTAACCCTGGATTCTCTCAACCACCAGGATCCCTGCATCAGGCGACACGAGTCGCAGCCCACGGCAAACGGGCAGGCACTTGGTGGGGTTCTACCACTCAGCAGCGCAGTGGCAGGACAATTTCTAACCCCCCGCCCTGCCATGGGGGGCTTAAAACAGTCAGAAATGGGTAACTGATCTGGTTAGTAAATATTAATTTTACATATTCAGATTGCATGATCTCCAAGATCAACATTTGTTTTGTTTTTTTATCACATCAAGATTATTTCAGTTATGTAGCGATGCCCGACTTAATGATGGAGGAATACCCCATACTGAACTGCCCATAAGGGCTGGTCAAAGCGGGTAAAACCATCTGCATTCTGTAAGTCAGTCGGGAGACTGCCTCTCATGAAAATCTATATCCCTCATTAGGATTTGAACCCGCGCGGAGAGGGGGCCATGTTATTTCAAGTTCTGTACTCTAGGCCACCGAGGCCCCCAACACTTGTAAGAAGTCTAATATTGAACAATCAGAATTTAGAGTTCATGGCTTTGTTTTCTTCCTAGCATGCTCCAAGTTAAGTCAACTTTACGAAAGGTCAAGCGTCTCTTTGCCAAAACATCTACTTTTTTTTTCGAATAGACTTTCCTATTCTGCCTTTCACTTTCTAACCACTTCCTGCAAGTTGTTTCGACTACTCTTGTGACAAGACTTGTTATTTATAGATAAATTAATTCAAGAACAATGTAAATAACATTTTTCTTTATTTACAATATTTTCTCACAATAAAACCCTTTACCACATTTACAAATTTGTCAATCTTTATAAACATGTGCACTTTTTTCTTCATAAAATGGGATAGAACTGACTAAAACAAATGCATGTCTAAATAAATTGTCATACATTGCACCGTTGTTTCTCTCATAAAAATAATAATAGAAATTATAGTTGCCAAATAAGAACAGAACAACACATCCCATGTATGGCAGTGTAAAATACTTATGACAATGGCCCAGCAAATTTGAGTGTCTCAAGAAGATCTAACCATCAAATCAAGTGATCCAGGAAAGAGGCATATTCTAGCTCTAAGTCAGTATTCCTTTTCTAAACCTGATATTGCGATGCCCATAAGTATTGTTTAACCCTTTACCAAACACCAAATTTTTTACTGTCCCAAATTGAATGAGTTTGCAGAAAATATTTTAAAATGTGACAAAATTCTTCTGATAGGATAGAAAGCATTGTGGCAAAAGGAGAAATAGCTCGTTAAGAGCAATTTCTCCTTTGCCCACAATGTTTTCCAGGGTTGTCTCCAACCAACTGGTCAAATGTCGATATTGTTTGGTAATGGGTTAAACAAAGTTATTTAAATGAGAACCCACAACACAGGGTTTGTGTACTAGTTTGATGCAATACTATGCGTGTCAGACCCTTGTGACCCTTTTTTTTAGACCCCCCCCCCATACTACGCAACTTTTGCCAGCCACTGTTTTATCTCACTCAAGTTAGGTTCATCTTCGGGGGTTTTGCCCTGGGCACTGCACTCAACAAAATCCACTTTAATGGGTTTAAGGTCACTGAAGGTAAAGTCCTTGTTTCGCTTGCCTAAAAATGTGGTACTGTTTCCCGATGAAATGTCTTGTAATGCTGCTGATTTTGTAACCCTTACTGTATTTCTGAAATTGCAAAAAAAAAAAAAAAAAAACATCAAAATTTACCTTTTTCTGTAATTTTCAACTTTTTTCCATCTGAGGGTTATAAATTCATAAAAGAAAAGGAAGCACCATACATCACCAAACTTTGTAGACCCCTGACTGACTGAAATCCCTGAGGTCTGACAGAGACCCTTTTTGGTCTGACAGATTTTTACATAGACAATGAAGAAAGTGTTCAGGAACTCTGAAGCACTATTTAATCATTTTTGGTAAATATATTAAAAACAAACAAATGCTACTGATGAGTATCATCTTGTTTTCTAAGCATTTTTCAATAAAAACCCTAAATGTCTGAGCAAGTGCTTTAGATCCAAAATTAACAGCAGATAACATAATACATGTAAGTGGGTGATTAGTAAGTAAGAAGATGGGACTTTGTTTCTTTAAAGCATTTCAGTACACACCATTACCAGGTCAGATAAAACCACAACACAGTGTCATGTGAACGCTTCACTCTCTACTACATGACAACAATCAATAAAGACAAGATCCAACACCTGCGTTACAGAGCTGACTCTTTAACTCAGAGGTTATGGTCTTGGACTCTTGTCCATGTGAACCCGGATCGATTCCCCACAGGGGACTATAAATCTATAAAAGTGGATTTTTCCTTGCCATCATAGTTTGTAAGAACGGTCGGTAAGAAAGAAGTAGAGGCACCACAAAACCGCTTGTCTTTCCCTTGATCCATGTGACAACTTTTTGCCCCCCCCCCCCTCCCATTCAACCCCATAATTATTTACAAAACGCCAAATTTTCGACAGTCCCAACTTGAAAGAGTTTGAAGACAACATTTCAAAATGTAATGATATTGAAAAATAATCTTCTGATAGGGCAGAAAACATTGTGGGAAAAGGAGAAAATGTTCGTAAAGAGCAATTTCTCCATTACCACACTATTTTCTAGAGTCGTCTGCCATAAACTGGTCAAATGTCGCTACTTTTTGGTGATGGGTTAAACTTACATCTCCTTTTCCAGCTGACTTTGGATGACCTTGAGCCCCTTGGAGAAGGTCAGGTCCTGTTTATTGCAGGCTATTAACACAGCTGGAGCATTTGAAGAGATCTTGCTGTCACTCAGAACAGTGTATAAATACCTGCAAGACAAAGTTACAAAATTGTTTATTTGATTTAATGAGTTTTAACATTGCATTAACATTGTTTACGTTGTAGTGCGCTGTCCACCTCTTCATTTTTTGAAGAGGACCCAAACAATAACAAGGGATGGTCAAGATGAAAGGCAATACGTAACCTGTTTCTCACCTTGAGCTATTTGAAAGACTTAAAAAGTTGTAAGATGAAATGCCTCCTTATATATATATAAAGGCATTCTTTTAAAAAATTGAGCACTTCACAATGTAATGTTCGTTGAATGTTTATGCAAATTAGGAGCCTAATGCATTGTTTGAGAGAACATGCTTGTATATATATAGCTGGGCTATTCATAAAGATTCGCCATAGGCGAAAGTCAACTTGGTTTGGCGAAAAAAGAAATGTACCCTTTCGTCAATTTGGCGAAAGTAAAATTGACCCCATTTTGTATAGAGTCTGTAATGGCGAAAGTGGGAAGAATGGCTAAAGTCTTTTCGCCACTACGAGTGGTAATCATTAATTAAAATTGAATAGTTTGACGTTGAACAGCTTAAATATAAATAGAAGTGTTTGGTTCCTTAGCCGATTTTCTAGTGAAAGCGCTCTTTTAGAAAATCCGGAGACCAGACATTATGTATATTTCCAATAGCAACGTCTAATGAAAACGTTTAAACAGGCCGGTTCCCGGTTTCAGTTTATGTGTCACACTAAAGTCGGTACCAGAATAATAAAACGCACCAAAACGTTTTCGATACTTATTTCTGTAGCTCACTGCGTTAAAAAAAGATACTCATAAAGGTGATATGGGACTTATTGCAATAAAAAGCATGGAATAAAAAACATTATTTGTGTGTAAACACATTCAATATATCAAGCGTTTTAAATGATTACATCGATGCAATATTAGAACAAAATTCCATGGTACGGAATTTACGGACAACGAAACAACAACAACAACAACATGAGGGAAAGGGACTCTCGGTGAAAAATGGTAATGAAAACAAACATTCAAGGAAATATAACCTTTTATGAGCATATCTTAATGCATTGGAACTCCCACATTTAGTAAAAAGAACGTCATTATTGTACAAGTACTGTCAACTTGCCAGTTCAATGACTCCCAGATCACGTAAACGCTGCAGCATACCCTGCAAACTTTAAGGTTAGATATTCTTTTTTAAAATGTTTAATTTATTTTGTTTTATTTACAATCAAAAGTTATTTTATATTCTTTTTTTAAATGTTTATTTTGTTTTATTTAAAAAATGAATCATGCCAGGTGCATGCATGCAAGTTTAATTATTTTCTGTCGTCTTTCTAACCCTGTCCCAAAGTTCTGTAAACATTTATTGAGGTATAGGATGTAGTACTCTACTAAGAACAACCACACAATGAAGTGGCTGATACAAGAACTGTTATTTATTTGTTCAATTTACACATCATTTATTTTATTATGTGATAATTACCATTCTAGCCTATTTCAATAATTGGTCTGTAAATTGAACAAATGAACTGTAATTTATATTTAATATTTCTGCTAAAATGGCTAAAAAGACTTAGCCAAATTTGGCTTTGCAAAAATCCAAGTGGCTAAAGAAAATTTGGGTAGCTTAGCCAAAATGGCTCATAATATTTTGGTCCAATGAAGAGCCCAGTATAGACAACACAACCGCTCAGTGAACGACAGTGTTTTTCACTAAACGGATGTTTCTGTGTCTTTGAGAGGTTCATTTGCTCAGTTTGTTACAACAATATCGTATAAACATTAGCCTATAGTAGAGATCTTGCTGGCACTCAGGACTGAGTATAAGTACCTGGAAGACAAAGTTAGAAAATGGTTGAGCTAAAATTAAATTTCCTTTGAGATATTTGATAATTAAACTTCTGAGTCTTTTAAACTTGAAGATGTGAAAGAAAGTGTTAAAGAAGTATATAAATGTCACTCACTCTCCAATATCTTTGATCTCTTTCTGAACACTGGAACTGTCCACAATAAAGATTATTGCTCTGTGAGGAAATAAGACAAACTTGTTAGTACTGGAAGAACTCTTGGGGAAAAGATAAAAAAAGAAAATTGCTCTTAACCCTTAAAGTAATGGAACTGACTTCATACTTTTGCAAACAGGTTAGGTCCAGGCCAGTCGCTAAGTAAATAGGCTGCTGGCCTGTGTTCTACCTTGTTTGCTACTCTGGGTATCTTTCTTTGTCAAAATCAAGCAGATGTTTAAGGTTTTGGAAAGCAGACGACATAAAAATCTATTTTTTTGAAAATTACCCAGCCCTCAAAGGGTAAATTTGGAACAATCAACGGAATGCCTGTTTATAAATATATACAACAGTATTTGAAATTTTCATTTCGTATACAGAATTTCAGTATGAGAATTTAAAAATAGTTTAAACTCGAAATTCAAATGACAGATGCACTAGAAAGAAATGTTTTTTGATGTTTTAAAGCATCCTAGAGATCATTGATGAAAATTTCTACTGTGTACTAGTTTTGATGATAGATAATTTCTCACATTATTGTGGTCTTTGCTTAATACTTGGTTCTAAAATCCATTTCCTTTATTTAAGTACAAGAGCAAAAAGCATATAAAGTTGAATTAGTCACATCAATCCTTTATATCCCAGTTTATTTGTCATAAGAGTTCAATGAAATCAATATAACAGTTTGTAACATTTCTTTCAGTTATGCCCTTATTAACTAATATTTTACCATTCAGAAAGTAGATTCTTACCCAACCTCTCATTATGATTAAAAAAAAATAAGCCATGAATTGGGCGGATTTATTTATATGGGTTTACATTGCAACATTATTCCAGTTATGCTGCGAGGCCCAAAACCTAACTGCTCCTAGGGGCTGATCACTCCATTAGTCAGTCAAGAGACTACTTCTCATGAAAATCCATATCCCTTACTAGGATTTGAACCCATGTGGAGAGGGGTCGTGTGATTTCAAGTTTTGTACACTAACTATCAGCCTGACTAGGCCACAGAGGCCTTTGTACTGGGCAGAAAATCATTTTATGAGAATAATTTATATGGTTATAGTCTTGTTTCTATTTCTTGCTAAAGGACAATGGTTGTTTGCACATGGGTTACCTAGCTGAGTCCTTTACTGTGTCAAGAATTTGGGTTCGAATTCTCTCATGTCCAGGAAGATCTATAAGTTGCAAGGTAGCTTTCTGAAAAACACATCAACATTGTATACCATAATGATTAAGGTACAAACGCAAACCTATTCAAGTAAAGGTGGGAGATTTTCCTTGTTATCTAAACAGTATAGTTAACCCTAAGAATGCTGAGTATTTTCTAAAGACAGTTTTTTGTATTATCTGCTTTCCAAAACCTAAAATATATGCTTAATTTTGTTAAGGAAAGATACTCAGAGTTGCAAACAGGTTAGATCATAGGCAAGCCGCCAATTTACTTGGCGGCTGGTCTGGATCTAACCTGTTAATATAAGTGTGCAGTCGGTTCCAGCACTGTAAGGGTTAAACAGGATTGATCGTTTCCTCTTGAATAAAGTATCATTCAAATGACAGATAGATATATATCTTAAAGAAATCCCAAACCAAAAAACAAAAAAATTGGACTCTATGTCTAGTACATAAATAAGGTTGTATATGTATAATCAAAATTACCATTTTTTCCTTAAATGTTTGGTACCATAAGATGGACTCATTCCTAATCAGATTAAATGATCAATTTTCATAAATTTCCAATAAAAAATTCCAAAATGACTGTAAAATGATTCAATGAACAAAAAGTATACCCAATTCAGGAAATAATATGTGAAAAAGTCTAAGCAATCAGCAACAACTTCTTCAAAGATATCAGAAGCTTGTTTGCTTGAACTCCGTTATTGCTAAACAATTCCAAATTTTAAAAGAAAATGACATGACTTTTCCCAATACTTCAGTTTATGGACGCATTCCTAAAATTTAGGAGAAAATAGCTGAAATAGTTTTTAAACAATTTGACTATCTTTTCAATCATGCACTTGGCTACATATTGGGGAAATAATTCTGAAACATACCTTTTCAGCAACTGTATAGGTTCCAAAGTTGGCAGCCATGGAGGTGAAGGTCTGTTTGAACTTCTTATGAACCAACTGTAAGCAGATGAAATAAGACATGTACTGTTGTTGCTCATAGTTTTTCAAATCGATATAGGCAAGGAAATCAAGAAAGTAGCAAAGGAAGCATGGCTCTTTTCTTTAGCTCTGGAAGTATTTAAACTATTTAAAAAGATTCAGGTTTTCCTAAGAACCACAAAAGAATCGAATGCCACTTAACCTGTTAAACCTTTACCAAACACCAAATTTCAGACTGTCCCAAATTGAAAGAGTTTGCCGAGGACATTTCAAAATGTAATTAATTTGAAAATTAATCTTCTGATAGGACAGGAAACATTGTGGGTTAAGGTGAAATTGCTCGTTAGGAGCAATTTCTCCTATTCACACACAATTTTTCAGAGTCATCTGCAACAAACTGGTTGAATGTCTGTATTGTTTGGTAATGGTTTTTTTTCATAATTACTCACATTACCACATATGCTGCAATAAATGAAGGGTACCCAATATCGATAAGGAAATATATCATTTATTAACACTGTCTGCTATTCCTCTCCATTTGGATCGGTCTCAAATTAAGCTGTGGGGAGAATCAATGATTTTGAATAACTTTTTACCTGGGTAAACATCAAGGTTTTGCCAGCATCACAGCTGCCTAGGAGCAGTACACCGCGTCTGGTAGTTCCCCGTCTCCTTATCAAGAAGAACACTGAAAAGGACAAGTTACAACTTAAATTAGGTGTCCAGTACCAGCCTTATATTGACTTTTTTTGTAACAAATATGTCTGCAATGAGCCACTATATTTTTCTTCATAATTATGCTTATCTGGAAGAAAAATCACACCTCCTAATGGCAATAAGAAAATTGGCAAATAACATCAAACAATTTTAAATTTAATGCGTTGTAAGAACACAGGGTTGTCATTAATTTTTGGATTAAGAGGTTCACTTTTGATTTGAGGAGGCCAATAAAGCAAACAGCCAACAAAAATTAGGTGTTACTTATGACCACAGATCATACTTTATGTTATTTGAGCCGACCAAAGTCACTTGTAGTCTCAGTCACTTGAAACGGTCAAATTGGCTGGCTCTTAATGACAACCCTGAGAATACACCATATTTTTCAAATCATGTGCTTGGGAACTAAGTTTAGAAGTGAAATGAAAAGTTAAATCGGTGATATTTGAAAACAGTGAGTCCTGAAATGGTCATAACACTGAATAGATACGATGTCGTAACATCTTGTGGCTGATGTCTGGTTGCCACCGACGTTACGATTCCACGCTCATCACTTCTTGGAGCAAAATCAATTTCAACAACCACATGATAGAAAACCTTTAAACGGTACCCCCTTTAAATGATAACCCTAGCATAGTATTGTCTTAAATATCAAATCCAACAGCTTGATAGAAGCTAAAATCTCTTAATTAAGTAGTATTTCTTATTTGTTGGTGAAATTTAGTGAGAAACAAACTGTTAGTGGCCATTTTGATTTTTTCGTAAGTTCTCGCACTTTCTGCTTTAAAAATATGGTAATTACCTACTGAACATGAAGGGCTCACGCAATAAAAACATGTTTTTTCCTGCCTTTTTAACAACTTTACTACATCTTCCAAATATGGAATACACCTACAGGTTTAGCTCCGCCTAATTTGACCCAATTTGGTTGTCAATTGTTGCAGGATAGTCCTTGTATATCCGAATGAAAACCGGCAGTGATGGATTTGAGAAATAAAATGTATAAGGATTATGAAAAATGCTTCTATTCTCTTAAAATAATGGAAAAATATTAACTTTTGGACTCTGAGGTATGAGATTATATGCATATGTTTAATCAGGTGAAGTTTTGTTGCATTTAGTTGCCCCATTTCTGAATTATAGTAGCGGTTGTGATACACAACCGGCCTGCTCCAAAGAGCTCAGAGGGCGGAATTACTACCATGTCCCAGACAGACACAATAGTAACATTACTTCTAAACACAGAACAATATTTTTAACAAGTAGCATTTAAAATCCATCTTCTTAAAAGAGAAAGAAAAGGACTGTGCTAAAACGATACCCCACCCACTATATTACCATTCATTACAACATATGGTTTGCGTTCTTCCGAATTTTGTACTGTTTAAAAGGTTTAGAAAACATGGAAATTACTTACAAATGGTGCAAAATACTACAGCAATAGCAACTATTATCCCTACAACTGTAGGGTCTCCCGAAATAATGCCATCTTTTAAGAATTTCATCCACACCGCGACGTGGTTTGCTTGTTTGGCCACCATCTTTAAAATCGAAATAATTTCCGGCTAGCGAGGGGGGAACCAACAGAATCGTTGATGATCGCATAATTTACCGAATCGAAGATTGAAATACCGAGTCGGTACTACTCTGTATTTGTACGATGCCAGACTCTCTGGATCTTTTTCATTTAATTTTCAAAATGTATCAAACATTTTGTGTTGTCTGATCTTTTACCCGTTTACTTACAGTGATTTAATACTGGATTTCCATTTATGTCTCTGGTTTAACCAATTACCAAATTTTGGATTGTCCCAAATTGGAGGAGTTTGCAGACGACATTTTATAATGCGAAAAACAATCTTCTATTAGGGCTGAAACATTGCGGGAAAAGGAGAAAATACTTGTTAAGATTGATTTCTCCATTTCGATTTCCCACAATGTTTTGCAGAATCGTCTGCATCAAACTGGTCAAATGTTGTTATTATTTGATAATAGGCCAAAGACCTTCCCAGAAAACATCACTTAATACTACTTAATTCGGCCAAACTAATATAGCTTTTGGTCGTGCAATGGGATTGCAAAATGTTTATATTTTTTTGTTTTATCAATTGTAAATTATCAGTGTTGAATATAATATGGGACAAGCCAATCGCCACGCATACAAAACGGATTAGGTCTATGTCGTATGGAGTTTCTTTGCCGTCTGTTACTATGTCCTCGATTGGGACGTCCCTCGATTGCACTGTTGTCCGTACCCTATACAGATCCTAAACCGGTGGCCAAATTTCATTGGTTGATGTTATCAATAAATAGTTCTCTAACTATTCTTTTTAATAATATTTCTCCGTCTATCAAAATCCTTTGCTGTATGATAAGCAAACAAAAATAATTCAATTTAAGAACGAATTATATATCAAGATTAAAAAGGTATTACAAATGTAGGGTTGACGACACTGTACCTGTTTACCCGTTTCATCGTCTCCCTGTATTCATCCGCGTGTCGAGTTGGCAAAGATGGCGATCACCATGAGAATCGTTACCGGCCTATGTCTCCTAGCTGTTTTTCCTGCATTGTGCTATGCAAACAAGAAGACGCTGGTGCTCTTGGATAACTGGTCCATAAGAGAAACACATTCAATCTTTTTCAGATCTTTGAGAGGTAATCTAGTCTTAAATTAACTGAGAGTTATGGACACCTGTCGTTCTGTATACAACTTTCATTTTGTTTGGATTGTGATTTTTAAAGTTCACGTTTACCTGGCATAGTTCAAAATGGTTATATATGTCCATTAAAAAGGTCATTGTTGTACATAACTATTGTAAATGTAGGGTTAGAAGTATGCTAACTTGTAAGTATATACTTCACTTGAACCACAGGGAGAAAAATCATAATAGACCTTTATTAACACTATATATACACAAGGGAAACAACTTCAAAGAGAAACCAGTTCTGACGTTCCGCGCTTATCAGTCCGTAATTTTTTATACGAGCGCTAGTCTGTCAATTCTCTATATGTCCCGCATAGTCAAATGATGTCTGCGTCCAACAATACCACTCTCAACAAGATCGGTCCAGTCAACTCGGAGAAATCTGCGACGACACGCGACATTTTTTTCGAATTTGGTTTTATCGGAACCGATCGTTGAGAACAGAACCAGCCGATCATTCGGCTCGTAATCACCTCGATGAACGTTATTTCAGCGATGACACTTAACCGCCACATGAAAAACAACTACTGGTAAGAACCAAACTAGAAATTCTAACCTGCACACTATATACAACATGTAATCCACAATTTTCTTTCGATATTCACTGACCTCGCTAACCCGCTTCTTCTCGACTCCATCTTGTTATGCTAATTAAACTGTAACATTCTCTACGATTGGCTGAACGATAAACGATTAACAGGTTGAAGGTCAATTGTGCTGGTTCCCCAGCTTTGTGTTTTTCAGGTGCTGGGCGTTGCGGCGTCGAGTACCAATATTGTAAACACACAGAATCTTGCGCACGATCAGAAATAAGAAATATCTAATTGAATAAGCCTCACACAAGCACTAAATAAAGTATTTTGGAATCGATGAAAATGATTGTCACTTGGTAAGATTTAATGGAGGCAATAGAAAAACAAAATAAAGTCTCGGTTTTGATAATTATTCAGTTTCTTTTATTTTTCCTTATTTGTTTTCCTTTTGAAACACTGTCACAGCCTGGACAAAACCATGTCTTTTCCTTCGGCTTACTTGATGTGTCACAACA
The DNA here is from genome assembly GCA_947846245.1 of Cerastoderma edule. Lineage (NCBI taxonomy): Eukaryota > Metazoa > Mollusca > Bivalvia > Cardiida > Cardiidae > Cerastoderma > Cerastoderma edule. Next base: position 16,635,511 of record OX401417.1, on the reverse strand, counting down.
CATGCCCTCAAACATGAGAAATGATATCAGTTTAATCCACCTATAAACTACGTGTGAACTTGAAATCACAAGGCCCCTCTCCGCGTGGGTTCAAATCCTGAGAGGGATATGGATTTTCATGAGAGGCAGTCTCCCGACTGACTTACGGAATGCCGATGGTTCTACCCGCCTTGACCAGCCCTTATGGGCAGTTGAGTATGGGGTCTTCCTCCATCATTAAGAGTCGGGCATCGCTACATAACTGAAATAATGTTGATGTGATGTAAAACCCATATAAAAAAAAAAATACTTACCACCTGCAGATTATAAATTTTATTTTGCAGCAGACGAAAATCTTAATTACTCTCTGAGTACTGTAGTTATAGTAAATACATGGGATTGATTTTTTTTTCTTTGAATGCAAAATTGCTTGTATCATGCAATTTTTTCTCTTGCCACATACTCGTATGTACACAAAGCACAACATCAATAACAACACAGTATTAAAATCGCAAAAATTTAACCGCCAAAACTCAATGGGGCGACTAATTGACAGATAAATGACAGAAGTAACGCTTTGTGAACCACGCTCGGCAGGCTTTATTTATGTAATAATCTGAAAAACGCGGAACCAAGCTGTGATTTGGCCTTGTAATTTTTAAACCAATGATATCACTTCTTACAAACGGCCGATGGGATCAATCAAGCCTCGCTTTGGAACTGTCAAAATGGAGTTGAGCCGATAATCAGTGAATAATTGAAAGAAAATTGTGGATTACATATTGTATATAGTGTGCAGGTTAGAATTTTTTGTTTGGATCATTACCAATAGTATTTTTTCATGTGCCGGTTAAGTGCCATCACTGAAATAACGTTCATTGAGGTGATTACGAGCCGAATGATCGGCTGGTTCTGTTCTCAACGATCGGTTCCGATAAAACCAAATTCGAAAAAAATGTCGGGTGTCGTCGCAGATTTCTCCGAGTTGACTGGACCGATCTTGTTGAGAGTGGTATTGTTGGACGCAGACATCATTTGACTATGCGGGACATATAGAGAATTGACAGACTAGCGCTCGTATAAAAAATTACGGACTGATAAGCGCGGAACGTCAGAACTGGTTTCTCTTTGAAGTTGTTTCCCTTGTGTATATATAGTGTTAATAAAGGTCTATTATGATTTTTCTCCCTGTGACTTGAACTTGCAACCTGTGCTAGTTTCTGGAGGGGGAGGGGGTACTAGGGGAGGGGGGAACTTTGTTAGTTATGATGTCACTGTGGTAAGCATTGTCAAAGGGAAAATAACATTGTGTCTGGATGAATGTGGGGGACAGTGGAAGAGCACCAGGCTCTTGTACTGAGGGTCCCTGGTTTGAATCCCCGTTAAACGAGGTGAAAGTTGCAGTAGTCAAAATAATTCGACGCGATGATTGCTTTATATTTTCTGACAGTCAAACATTTGCTGTTTGGTAAAGGGTTAACAAGTTAAGTGCCACTGTGAAGGAGGGAACTGAATAAACCATGAAGTAACATTTCGTAATATGGGATTCTGTCAATATTTAAGATACCTCTCATTATCTTCGAAACTGTTTTTTGGCATGGCATCATGCATAACTAATAGGTTATTGCCGAAAAATGCTAATTTGCTATCATTCAAAGCGATGGTATGTGGACGCCTGGAGGAAGGTTGGAGGTGTTTGTTCAGTCACCTAACTCTACTTCTATGTGTTCAATGTATCATATCCTGCTTGACCAAGTTGTTAAGGTGGCGGACTTAAAACTCAGTGGACCTGGGTGTGATCCGTACCAACGCCTCTGGTTTCACAGGAGTGACCTTTGGCAAGTGACTTGAAGGCACTTATGCGCCTAGTACTGGTGCATCCAGGTGAGGAACTGTTACATAACAAAATAATTGTTGATAAGGAGCTTAACACCATACAACTGTAAAATGTACTACTCCTTTATCAAGATGTTATTTTTTCTTTACAGAACAAGGTTATGATTTGTCCTTCAAGACTGCTGATGACTCGACCCTATCTCTTTCCAAATATGGAGAGTTCTTATATTCAAACTTGATTCTATTCTCACCATCAGTAGAAGGTAAGTTAAAAGGAACACAATAAGAATGGCTTCTCTACCTATTACTTCATAACTATGTACAAGTAATGCTTGAAGGCACCTGCAACAAACAAAAAAAACTTACTACAACAAAATAGATAAGCTCTTCACACTGAAGTCCATGCTATCAATAGAGGAGACTGCTGAAATAGTTAATTGATTATGCAATTTCTCTGGGATCTTTTGTGACTGGCATGCTTATATGCTGCACAGTGACACTAAAGTGAAAGTTTTGAAACCAGGATTGTCATCAAGAGCAGGCTGCCGACCAATTTGACAGCTTCAAATGAGTCTTTGTTTGGCTCAAATGACAAAAAAATGATATTTAGTCATAAGAAGTTGTTAAAACACCTAATTTTTGTTAGGAGTTTGCTGCATTGGCCTCCTGAAATCAAAAGTTGGCATCATACTCAAAACATTAATGACAACCCTTGGTTTGTATTGGAAAGAAGTGATTAATAGTATGAAATGAACTATCTTTTTAATTGAAAATGAGTGCTAAATCATCATATACTTGGTGCAGGTTATTCTAAAGATCATCTTAATCACCAATGATTGACAGAGATAATTAAAACAATTTGCTTACTTTGAACAGATTTTGGCGGGAGCGTTGATGTAGAGGCAATCACCAACTTCATTGACAATGGTGGTAATGTGCTGGTGGCGGCTAGCTCTTCCATAGGAGATCCTCTAAGAGAACTCGCAACAGAATGTGGACTGGAGTTTGACGATGAGAAAACTGCTGTCATTGATCATCTTAACTATGACGTCTCAGATACTGGCAAGGTAACACCGCATACATCTAGTGTTCTCAATACAAATTAAGACTTCCTGATACTCTGAGAGCCGTAGTATGACTGAACAGAACACTTTCTTTGTTGTTTTTGTAAAAATCAGTTGGACCAAAAAGGGTCTCTGTCAGACCTCAGTGCTTTCAGTCAATCAAGGGCCTAGGCCCTACAAAGTTACATGAAATCTGACAATTGGTTGAACAGGCCAAAACAAAAACTTGGAGGGGCGCAACGCAGAATCTTAACATCTCCGCCAATTTAAATAGACCAAAACATAATTTGAAACGGTCATTTTGGCCGGCTGCCTGTTCTTATTGAGAGCACTGTACATCTATAGTTTTCACGAGAGATAGTTTCCTTACTGATAGTGCATGCACAGGGTTTTCCTTAAGAATTGGAGTATAAGGCCAGAAGAACTGTTTAGAAGGCTAGGGTGTCCGGGGGCGAGTGGACCAAATATGAATTTTACCTCTTCAGGTACCATCAATTTATTTTCGAGCATCTGGCAAATTTGAGACAGCCAGAAAAGCATTTGAGGCGGTCAAATTGGCCTGCAGCCACCTCTTAAGGAAAACCATGCATACATTTACAACTTTCATGAGAAGTGATCTCCTAGTTAATACTACACAATATAAATTTTCATGAGAGATTTGATTTTAACAGAAGGATGGATTGCAGATGGTTCTAAGTCAATCAGTCCAGATTGTGTGGGCATTTAGGTTAAAAGCTATTATTGCACTGTAAAACTGGTCTTGCTCTGCAAATCAGTTGTTTAGTACATGTAGTAGTTTAGTTTAGGGGCCTCCATGGCCTAGTGGTTAGAGGACAGAACTTGTAACATATGGCCCCTCCCCACGTGGGTTCAAATCCTGAGAGGGATATGGATTTTCATGAGAGGCAGTCTCCCGACTGACTAACGGAATGCCGATGGTTCTATCCGCCTTCACCAGCCCTTATGGGCAATTGAGTATGGGCTCTTTCTCCATCATCAAGAGTCGGGCATCGCTACATAACTGAAGTAATGTTGATGTGATGTTACACCCATATAACAAAAAAAAAACAAAGTTTAGTTTAACCTTATTTATTTGACATAGCTTAGGAAACGACTTAGATTAATCTCTGTCAATTGTGCTTCCTGGATAAACAACTGGTACTACAGCCAAATCTGGATTAATGAAAGGTTGCATCGAGAATCGCATGGGATTCTACTGCACAACCATTGTGTCCCGAAGCAGACAAACTGAAGTACAGTTGATGAAACATAAACTCAAGAAAATGAATTCAGTCTTTTTCAGTGTCTTTTGCATGCATTTTTTGCATTAGATATTCTGAGTAAATTGTCTTACATGAAAGATCCTCACACAAAATTTTCTATTACTTTTGTTTTTTAAGCGAAAGAGATGTTAACATTCTATGTAAAGGATACAACATTAATAGGTTGTAAACCTCTATGTCTAATAAACTTTTGTCTAATTGCAGCACACCAAGATTGTTGCAGACCCAGATTACCTGCTTGATTCTCCAATCATTGTTGGCAAGAAATCAGCCAGTCCTTACCTTTTCAGGGGTGTAGGGTAAGTTACATTTTTTTGTTTGTTTGATGAATTACGTACTTGATTTAAAAATTGGCAGAAGGAAGTGTCTTAAATATTTTAAATAACATTTTATTTGATATGATGTTTCAGTGATTTTTTTGGAATTTTTCACGAATAACTTAATTCAAACATAATCTTTTTTTGGGTAATTGGGAAAAAGAGTCATTTAAGTTGATTGGGAATGGGTCCGTTTAACAGTACCAAACATGATAAAGAATTTGTAAAAGCGATTAAGACTAATGATCAATAACAAACTAGTTGATGTCTATACGCTTTACCCTTTTCAAAGAATGACATCACCTATAAAAAAAATCTTGTGGAACATAAAGTTCTTGCTATCTTGATATGATTGTGTAGTCTGGTGTACACAAAGGAAATGGGTTTAACCCTTAGAATGCTGGGTGATTTTCTAGAGATAGATTTTTGTGTCATCTGCTTTCCAAAACCTTAAATATATGCTTAATTTTGATGAGGTAAGATACTCAGAGTAGCAAACAGGTTAGATCACAGGCCAGTCGCCAATTCACTTGGCAGCTGGCCTGGATCTAACCTGTTTGCATGAGCATAAAGTCGGTTCCAGCACTATAAGGGTTAACATTTATATTTTTATTACAGAATGGTTGCGGATCCAGAGAACCCCCTTGTCCTCAATCTACTCCACGCTGCCTCTACGTCCTACAGCTACGACCCCGATGTTGCTGTTGACGATTATCCTCTCGCCGTAGGAACAAAGACATTACTTGCCGCCGCTCTCCAGGCTAGAAACAACGCTCGTGTTGTGTTTGTTGGGTCCATCGACTTCTTCAGTGATGAGTTCTTCACTTCCTCTGTGCAGAAATTCAACGGGAAAAAGTGAGTGATTGTGTTTGTTTTTATCAAGTTTCAGCAGAATGATTATGCCTACACAACAAAGTTAAGGATGAACCGAGCTATAACACTGGTTATGTAATGTAATGGCCAAAAGTATGTTGATTTAAAACTTTATGATTTTTAACTAAGTTATGTGACCTTGAACGTTTGTGGCGTTTTATGTGTTAGATCCAGGGATAGGTGTCTTTGACTTAAAAAAGTTCTATTGTTTTATTTTTAGAAGAAAAAAAACTTTTATATTGACTATTGCATATGGGTGTAGCGAGTCTTTGATGAGAGAGGAAATCACAAAGATTTCATCCTTTTTTGTCAGATGCCTTCTAGATTCTAAAATGAAGTTTGTGATAGTTGACTTTTGACCGATTTCAATTTGGACAAATAATACGCACAAAAATGCAGGTGAACTGTGAAAGTTGGGCCAATTGAGCTTTGGAAATCAAAAGTAAATGTATATGGATGCCATATGTATAAGGCAATCTCTTTCCTTTTCTGGATACTGAATAGGCATATGTTTTCAAGTAAGCTATTTACATGAAGTATTATTTGAACTGTTTAATGGGTCCTGCGAGGCCCAGTGGTAAGGGTGGCGGACTTAGAACATGGGGATCCCAGGTTCAAGCCTGACCAACACCTCTGGTTTCATGGAAGTGGCCTTAGGCAAGTCACTTCAGAGACCTTGCCAGTACTGATGGATCCAGGAAAGCCGTAACATGACTGAAAAATTGATGACTTAGCATAAAACACCATACCAAAAAAATGCTTTCAATCGAGCCTTTTAAATTGACATGTAGTCACATTTGACCTGTTTATGTGTTCCTAATTGTAGGTTTGCAACAACTGGCAACCAAGACTTGGCCTTGAACCTGGCTAATTGGGTGTTCAAGTCGCGAGGTGTGTTAAAGGTTGGTCAGATCAAGCACAACAAGCAAGGAGAGAAGAACCCCCCAGCTGCATACCAGATCTATGATATGGTTGTAAGTAGAATGGTTTTTAACCCTTACAATGTTTAATCTAGTTTTCTATAACTTTATAGATCTGTCATGTTATTTTATTCTTAGCAGAAATCAATCCTTGAGACAGTCCTTTTAAAAATGGATTTTGAATTTTCTTTTTAGTTACCCATATTGGGAAAATATTTAATCCTTAGAATGCTGGGTATTTTTCTAAAAATAGATTTTTGTGTCATCTGCTTTTCCCAAACCCTAATTATCTGCTTAATTTTGATGAGGAAAGATACTCAAGATTAGCAAACAGGTTAGATCTAACCTGTTTGCATCAGCATGAACTCGGTTTCATTACTATAAGGGTTAAGAGCTTATGTCAACAGACATCATGGCTTTATACCAGTCCACTGCAATTTGGGAATCAAAATGATTCTAATTTATAGGGACTTGTGGTTAATGTGGGTGTCTTAGAACCCAGGTGTCTCGTGTTTGAGCCCTCTTGGTTTCGTGGATATGTTCTTTTCACTGTGAATGCAGTCAATTGTGACATGACTGAAAATTATTGACTAAGCATTAAACCCCATGAAAACAAATTTCAAGAAAAGCTCTTGATGAAATATCTGCTATCTGAATTAATTGTGTATGTTTTGAATGCAAGGATGTTTCCTGGCTTAATCTGCTATGGTGATTAATGAAGCAAATGTTAGCAATATGTTCTTGAGAATTTGAGGGGGTGGGATTGTAAAGCCATTTAACTCCATAATGGTGATAACTGCTATCTTACGACCTTAAACTTTTTTTCAGGATTATTCAATCGAAATTGAGGAATACAAAGATGGAAAATGGCAACCATTTACTGGCAAGGATGTTCAACTTGAGTTTGTCCGCATTGATCCTTTTGTCCGAACTACACTCAGTAACAAAAGTAAGTCATTTAAGTTATAAGTGTTTTTCTGCTATGATGTCTCAAAATCTATGTAGAACGTTCTTTATTAAAGGTCTATGGCAGAATACATCTGAATAAAATAAAACATTTTTGGAAAATTAATTTGCTTGAAACAAAAATAGCATTGGTTTTCTTCTACTTTAGAAGCTTGCAGTGTAAATCCTGAATGTTTTCTTTGGTTGATCTTTTAATTGGAGCTGTGGTTCCATTTCTAATTAAGGGGGCTCTTACTAATATGACATGATTGTTACTTCACAGATGGAAAGTTCCAGACCACCTTTAAGTTACCTGATGTGTATGGTGTTTACCAGTTTAGAGTGGATTATAACCGAATGGGATACACCCATCTCTTTAGTACCACACAGGTAAGTCAAGTGGCCTTATATCTATTTTTAATGATTATTTGAAACATCCCTCCATGTATATATAGTGGTTATGTTTGGAGGCAAAACATGCTGGTAATAGGGTCTCAGGGTTGTCATTAAGAGCGGGCTGTTGGTCAATTTGACCACTTCAAATGACTTTTTGGTCGGCTCAAATAACAAAAAATATGATAGGTGGTCTTAAGTAACACCTAATTTGTGTTGGGTGTTTGCTTCATTGGCCTGCTTAAATCGAAATGTGGCCTCTTACTCCAAAAATGCATGACAATTCTGGTTCTTATATATATGTAATAGCTAATGCTAAAAACAAATTTATGCAGTTATTGTTTATTCCTTAACATTTTGTTTGACCTGAAGTGGAAACTAAGGTTTATTATCATATCTTATTCAAAGCTCATCCGGCTATGAATAGAATTGGGTTAACTGAATAAAGTTTAAGTAATATCAACAAATTTTAATAGGCTGATGCAGATTGGGCCAAATTGCGCTGAAGGCATTTTAATGCCCAATAGATCAGTTCCCAATGAATTTTGATAAGATTGTGCTACAATCAATTAATTGGAGCATGGACTATTGATAACTCACTATTATTGAAACAATTGTTGCAGACATTAAGAGAAGCCTTTGTCTCGTCTGTGCTTAAAAAAACATTAAAAATCAAGATATATGGGACTAACATTTTATTTCAATGTATTTCAAGACTTTTGTTTGTGGAAAACACGGTCCCAAATATTTTATATTTCTTTCAAATACCATTTTAGCACAGATTCACCTGTCGATGATGTAGATTTGTTTTCTGATGACCCTCATCTTTGTTTAATTGAAATAGAACTAATATCTACAAAGACTGTACCTGAATCAACCGTGCAAACAAGCTTTTGCAATATTTTTTCTACTGTTACATTTGAGCCAACTATACTTAAGTTAATATATTAATTGTCAATTGTATGCAAGGGGATTGATGAAGACTATTTACCATTTCAGGTATCTGTGAGGCCATTGGAGCACACACAGTATGAGAGATTTATACCCACAGCCTACCCCTACTACATCAGTGCCTTCTCCATGATGGCAGGTGTCTGTATATTCAGTGTGGTGTTCTTACATTTTAAAGAAGAGGTCAAAGAAAAGAAGGAATAGAGTGAATCGGAAACATATCCATCAACAAATATATTATCGCAAAATATTCCAACATTTTTATACTGAGATCAATCATCTTTGTGTGTTAGAGAGATTAAAAACTTGTTGATATATGCAATTTAAATCATAAAGATCGTTAACAAGAGCTTTTCATGTATTTAAGATTCCCATTCTAAACAAATGATACATTTTGACTTTAATCTAGAACCTTCAATTCAAGTTGATTACATACTTCATTTTTTATCTGAAAAAGTCTTTAAAACGGAAGAATGTAGCTGCTATTAAGAAAGTTATTTAGAAATTTCATGTTGAAATCAACGTTTTCTTGTACTCTTGTATTATCAAATAACTTAAGTGGAGTTGACCCCAACAGTTCAAAATAACACAATTCTAGCCATAGATTGAATAACATCATACAATAAAAGGATGAACTTTGAAACCTAGTTGATTGTTTATTTCATTGGTAACTATCCCAGATTAACCCTCTATCAAACACCAAATTTTCAGCTGTCCGAAATTGAAAGAGTTTGCAGACGACATTTCAAAATATGATTAAATCACTTTCTTCTGATAGGGTGGAAAACAGTGTGGAAAAAGGAGAAATTGCTCATTTACCCACAAAGTTTTCCAGAGTCGTTTGCAACTAAGTGGTTAAAAAGCATTATTGTTTGAAAATGGGTTATAGCCTTCATATGTTGTGCTGTATAAAGAGTGTCGATATATAAGAACAGAGAATCATTGACCATGCGAATGACTCCGAATTTGCAATGTTAAAAGGTCTACCTGACAGATTGAGATTTAATCTTTTTGAAATAGGATGGCTTCTATCAATAAAATGAAATCTACCACATCCCTTAATTTGAACCCCATCTTATCAATGTGCCCCTGATACGCTTTAGTACACTTTACAGTGCCAAATTTTCAACTGTCCCAAATTGAAAGTTTGCAGACGACATTTCAAAATTATTAAATTAAATCATAATCTTCTGATAGGGCAGAAATCAGTGTTTGAAAAGAAGAAGCAATTTCTCCTTTTCTTACAATGTTTTCCAGAGTCGCCTTTCACAAAGTGGTAAAATGTCGTTATTGTTTGGTAATGGGTTAAGCACACATACAAAATGGGAAATTGCTTATCATGAACAGTTATCCTTTTAAATTAATGAGCACAGTTCTATTGTGCGTTTTTACGTGTTTGATAATCAAGTTTAATGTTGCCTTCTACAAACGGGAATAATAATGTCGTTGGTCAACAGGGTACTGAAATGCTGTTGGATGTACAGAAAGAGAAAGCCAATTAGTTTTTATATTGTATTCATTCAACAAAACAAGTGCTTTAACGGATAGAAAGAGGTAGAGAGACAGCGTAATAACAAACCCAGCAGTGCTGTGGAAATGATTGTGAGCAAACAAGGTGTACCATACCATTGAAATATCTCCCATTTCAAATTCAGCTCATCATCATTTATTGTTCCAACTTGGGACATGAAACCTGTTCTTTAGTATTGCCACTGATGCTGTCTAACCAAATTGTCCTTTGGTTGTAATTACACAAGACTTGATAATGGCGAATTGATGATCACTACATGGCAAATTATCAAGACATGGAGCAGAATTGAACAAAAAAAATAGGAAATAAAATATTAACAAGACAAGAAAGGCGCCATATGGCATAAACTGAAATATCCGGATAAATATTACATTATTTACACATTTCTTCTAACTTTCTTTATAAATAAATTCGTCCCCAATGTGGCAAGGCATCTTGAGCTGAAAGCCTGTTCAATGTCAAATAGGAACCAATCATTTGGTGCAACATGTGAACTGTCGCCTATGCCTAGATATAACCGAAAGAAAATGCTTTGGCTCTTATACAAATAATTTGGTTGCTTTTCTCAGCCGTATCATACAAAAAGGTGTCAAACTATCATTTCAACGAGTTCATATCCTTTACTCATTTGAGTTCCTTACATAGCAGATTTACCTTAACCCTTTCCCAAACAACAAGTTTTCCACTGTCCAAAATGAAAAAGTTTGCAGACGACATTTTAAAATGTGATGAAATTGTAAAATAGTCTTCTTATAGGGCAGAAAACATTGTGGGAAAAGGAAAAATTGCTCGCAACAAAGTGGTCAAATGTCGTTATTGTTTGGGAAAGGGATAACTATTAGTTGATTTACAGAGGGTATGCATGGGTAATCTTTAAATTGTCACATTATAACACTCAATATCAAAGCGAAAATACCAATATTAATAATATCATGATAGTCGTATACTGATGCTCTTATTTTCGAATATGCACATTAATCCAATAAAAGGGAGTAGCGTTCGTAAATAGTCAGCCGATAAATACAATGGTGATATGACGTCATCATTTGTAAAGCTGATGTCGGCTTACTTTTTGCGTCCTATATATTGATTCAACGTTATGTTTGTAGTGAAACAAATATTTGGATTACATCATGTGACCTTTTATCACACAGTATTTTATTCTTTTTATCTAAAAATCCTACATTAATAGCCATCTCCTTTGGTCAAATTAATCTCTCGTGTGGTAAGCCTAATGATAACTGAATTTACAAAGAATAATGGATTAAAATGAACTGATTTTATCACATTTCTTCTGACATGTATGTAAAGTGTATAACATTTTCGAAACGTATCTACATAAAAGCGAAATACAAATATTTCAAGGTAGCAAGCATCTCTGTCCAAACAGTGAAATAGATAACATTAGTCCTAACAATCATTGTTAATCATCTAATATGCTGTAAGGGAAATACTTATCAAACGAAAAACAATTATTTGATGATATAATGTTGACAAAAACACATAATAGGTACAATAGATAGGACCCATCTTCACTGCAAAACTTCCCAAACATAATGGAGAATTTATCAGGTAAAGAAAAAATATCTATTACCAGGAAAAAAGTTGTTCCTGTGGCAAATTGTCGTCTGCAGAAGACCCGTTAATTGAAAAAAAATGTTCTCCCTTTTAACTCAGAATACTTAATTAAGGGTTCATACACTGGAGTGGAAACATCGATCCGTAAATCAAAAGTAAACTAAGCTGGAAACCGCTTATTAACCCTTTACCAAACTCCAAATTTACGGCTGTCCCAAATTGAACGGGTTTGCAGACGACATTTTAAAATGTGATGGAATTGGAAAATAATATTCTGAAAAAAAAAATCATTGTGGGAAAAGGAAAAATTGCTCGTTAAGAACAATTTCTCCTTTTCCCACAATGTTTTGCAGAGTCGTCTGCAACAAACTGTTCGAATGCCGTTTTTATCTGGTAATGGGTTAAGGAAGATTACCCAAAATCCGCCATTTTGAAACACAGTCCTTCATCGGATTACTTCGGTCGTTCTCGGGAGACAGCGCGGGGGCCGGAACTTATCGAATAGCTCCGGTCCTGATTGATGTACAAACTGAAAATAGCCGAAGTAATCCGACGAAAGAATTAGCTTCAAAATGGCGGATTTTGGGCCATCTACCTTTAAGGTAGTAGTTAGACTCGCCTGATTGATACTTAATAGCATTCACAATATAAGCGTACCAAGAGTATCGGGACGGGGAGGTCGAAGGTTCGAGCGCTACAGGAGGCGTTAGTCCGGAAAATGTTTCTCGTGAGACTTGTTCCGAAATGGCCGGTTCGTGAGCCGCGCGCTTATTAAATAAATGGTTAACGACTTTTATCAGCTTGGCACCTGTCATATAAGTTGGGAGTTATTAGGTTTAATCAGAGAAAAAAGTCTCATAAGCCAAAACTGGCTGGCCCTTTCACTAGGGGTGACACTATAATAAACAAAACTTTTACAAAAACCTTTACAAAGAGTAAAGACGTTTACAATATAAAATAAGGCCTGTCACCTTTACCTTTTCAAAGAGTAAAGGAGTTAACAATAAAAAATATACATCGACCTGCGACAGTTTAGGCACGTAGACACTTTAGTTTAAACATATTTTATTGTAAAATGTTTTTACAATAGTATTGGGACGGAAGCTATAAGCTTATTGAGTCCCTCTCCTTAATAACATTACAACATGACAGCAATACAATACAAAAAATATGTAACATATAATTGTAAATTCACCGATAGAGAGAAGGGGACAAGTAGAGAAAGAGTTATATAGAGTTATAGATAGAATAGGGAGAAATAGACAGAGTGGATGGAGCTATAGATGAATGGACCAGAAATGATAAACCATCAATCAAACCGTTTGCTTCCTTTGATATAATTGTGAACATGAGTAAATACCTCTATATTTTCTTCAAGAGTAAGGAAATCATTTCCAAGGAGGAGTGTATTTAGATCCAGTATAACATTGAAACTCGCCAAAGAATGGAACAATTCGTTTCTTAAGGACTGATAAAACGGACATTCGAAGAAATAGTGCATAGTTGTCTCCACTGCACCACAATCACATTGAGGTGAATCAACAATATTTTTAATAAATAAATGATGCTTAAGACAGCTACAATCTCTTCTAAGTCGTGTATGTAGTATTTGAAGCCGTCTATGCCCAATAAAAAACAGTTTATTAGGCTTTGGCTTATCAATATTTAGGAATGCCTTAAAATTACGAAGCGAATCGGAATTTCTTGTATCTGTGGGTAGTGTGTTCCACTCATCTACCGTAGAAGGGAGAAATGATTTTTTGTACAGATTAGTCTTGCATGATAAAGACCGAATATTTTGCGAATTGCGTAGATTATATCTATTCATGGTATTATTGGTTGGACACTTTCCTTTGTGAAACGAAACAAAAGGAGGTCCATGTGGAAGTCGGTAATTGTCACGATATCTTGAAATAGCTCCTAAGTGTTATACTTGTTATACTATATGTCCTCTGAAACTACTTTTGAATTTGGCAAAACGCATGTTAGGACGAAGGAAACGATTGTGCTAAAGAAATATATCAGGAAAGACTATTATGCATGATCCTTATTTGTGGACATCAAATCCTTCAGAATGACATTTCATCAGAAAAATTAACGAGTAATTACATGTACAGTACGAATATCGTCTTGTTTTGAAATAAAAATATATTGCCAATATACCAAACAGATATGCTAGTTTCACACATCATGATTTGTATGTATTTTGCTTTCAACTGTGACCAATTATATAAGTCCCATACGAAGAAATCTGTTATCGGCTATCATATTATTGACCCCTAACCCATGCCCAATAATGTAAGTCCATTACGAGGAAATATGCTATCACTTTACTTTGACCTCCCCCACCCCCCTGCACACAATGTATCGACTCAGTAGTTAATTTTGTTCCCGTTGAAGGACGAATATAACACTAGTTTCGCACACAGACCGTCCGATTCGATAAGCCATTGCTTCAACAAGTCCTGTAACTCTTGCTTCTGGCGCTTGTGCCGCGAGAGCTCGTTTAGGAGCTTCTCAGCTCTCGCCCGGGGGATTTGTAGAACGAGACCGGAAATGCCGTGACTGATGGACCAGAGGCCAGCATTGATCAGCTGTTCTTGACTATCGCCTTGCCAAAGAGACCATAAAAATCGACCTGAAAAGAGAACATAAGAGATCGTTATCTAGTTTTTGATTAATATGGTTGATGGCATTCCTCGTAGTCTCTTTTATTTCGATAGAACTCTTTTATTTCGACAAAAGAGACAGATCACTGCTGAATAAAAGCTACGTCATAATTCATTATCACTAACATCAATATCCCTGTATGTTTTTTCAAAAGGGATGAAATGATGTTCAACATTCCACATACAAACAAAAATCGGCGATTGTGTGCCTGGATTTATTGTCTCTTATCTCTAAAAAATTGTATTAAGTCAGCAGTACATGAACAATACTACACTTGCCTTGGATATCATATTGTGCACGGCAAGCACAACGTTTAACGAGAATGAAAAAGGTTGAAAGAGGAATATCTGCAAACCGCATTCCGTGTATCAAAACTTCCGAACACTTACCTATAGCAAGATCTCATGATTCAAATTTATGCCTACCTGCAACTACAGCCCCGACTCCCAAAGACGCTCGTTGAAAGAAAGTCCGATCATTAGACGCTTTTTGCTCCACAGCCATGGTAACCTGTTTAAGGGGCGATTCGCACAATCGAACTAACCGCCATATTTGTTCTGTCTGTGTCATCAAAGCTTTCGAGTCTATTTGGTCCACCTGAAAGTTCGTTTTGTCCTTGATATGTCTTATAATATCCATCTCCAACTTGATCGTCCGATCCTGCATGTTCTCGATGTTCGTAATGAGGTCACGCAGTTTCACCTTGACCTTAGGCGAGGTCACCACTATGGAGTCAATGGCGACCTTGCAGACGTCACTCGTGGCCGATAAGAACAGAGCTTCCGACACAAGCGTAATGATGTGTCTGAAGAACGACAGCAGGTAGTATGGACACTCCGAATTCTGCAGACGATAGAACCTCTCCAGCTGCGATACGAACTGGTGGCTCCGGAGATAGAACTCGGTGTTGCCATGGAAACTACCGTCGAGGAATTCCTGTATGTAGTCGTTGAGAAAGTCGAGAATGGGAAGATCTCCCTCCGCTAGTTGCACCAGAAGCTTTACTCCAGCTGAAATGAGAAGCATTCGAAATGCGATTAATCCAGATCACAATTGCATATGACAAAGAGTTTTTATTTTTAGATTTTAATATACAATTTTACATTGGAGTCATTGGGTAAACAAGGTTTTCAAAGGTAACAGATGTTCGACCATTTACGGGTTTAAGTAATCCCCAGCCAGGGTATCGAACCGAAAATATTCACACATGGGTCCACCACTTTAACTCTTTACCATTAATAATCATTTTGTCTTCGGTAACTCATTTTTACGTTGTTTTTATTTGTGGTATTGTATTGCTCGTTGTGAAACACAATGGTCTTTACCAACTTAAAAAAAGTTATATATAGAGAGAATAGATGGTTGGTGTCTTGAATCGGAAATGTTATCAGGCAAGGCTTAGGAATATTATCCGGTGAGCCGAAGGCGAAACGGATAATATTCCGATGCCGAGCCCGATAACTTTTCCCATTCAAAGACACCAACCATCTATTCTATTTATCCTGTTACCTTTATTTATTCTTTCAAACAAATAATATACAAATAAAACTCGAGAAAGAAGGAAAAAATATGTAGACAATGATGTAAACATGACGTCATTTCGTTCTTATGACGTCATGATTTGTCGCGTGGATGTATTATATGGCTAGTGCCGGATATCACAAATGTTATACGGCACCTAGTTATCGGTCCCAAAATAACACTAGTGACAGGATAATGATGCTTTTCTATCATCTGATCTTGATTTCAATTTAGAGTCACAAGACATACAATCCCGAGCACTACGATTGTTAAGCTAGCCAGCAGAGCCCGAAATGATTGATGTATACGTGTGTTACATACAATGCATTCCAGACAAATTGGAAATTAATTATCAAATGTTTCAGTTTACGGATGGCATGATTAAAAGCATCGATCCTCTGTAGGATAAACGTATCAGCGCATGTATACTTTCTTCATAAAAACTCGTTTTATGCATGAAAAATAATTCTGACACACTTGATACAAAAACTTGAGAAACCTTTGTTATAGGAAAAACTATTGCTCAAAACGAGAACTATATCCTTTGTCACAAGGGTATCTACACTTTATATTGAGGTCCTGGGTACCGTTTTATTAAACAACTGAAGGAAAATATTTGCGTTGGTCATAACTGATAAACATGGATAGTATCTTCAATGAAAGTACAATTTTGCAATGTGACACGTCATTGGAAGCGTCTAGGAGAGACGATTTCCAGTAATGTGTTACTTTGCAATATTGCTTATCCCAATATTGAAATGAGAGGGAATTCTTGTTTTAGACTTACACAAACTTCAAGCGTAAACTGTTTAGTAAAACGATACCCTGCTCCGTGCATATACCAAGTACCTACGCAGTGCGGAGCATACGTAAGTTTCCGGGGGCCATTCTATCAAAAGTTGTACGACCGACTAGCGTCGTAGCTGCGACCTGCGACGTACGCCCCTGTTGATAGGATGGACGTAAGACAAGGGTGTACGACAAAGTCGCATCTTAGCTACGATTATTGAAAAAAATGGCACCAAGGAGCCCAGGGTAAAGTCCCATTGTCCCATAATGGACAATGGATAAATACAGCAGCATAACATGGGAACCCATAATGAAAGCAGAAGACATTACTCGACACGAACAATTTCTTCTATCTGCAACATTGTTGCCTTCTAAATATAACATAGCAAGTAATAATCTTCATACTACAAGACTTCGATTTTTGCTTGTAACACGTTCTCATATTAAGGCCCCAATGGTCTGTTTTCATTATGCAAATATAGAATGCAAAAGTAATTTATACTCAGGGCTGAATAAAATGTGTTGATTTCGCCGCCATTACATTGATTAACAGCAGACGATCGATTAGCTGAGTGAGTGTGATATGCGTTGGGTCATAACCAAACAGGACTTTTCAGCATACAAAATGGAGAGCGTTTGCAGAACCGAACGGGATTTTTCAGCATACAAATTGGAGAGAGCTTGCAAAAACGAACGGCATTTCTTTTCAGTATATAAGATGGGGCGAGTTTGCACAAACACGGGGTATTTTACAGCATACAAAATGGAGAGAGTTTGCAGAACCGAACAATATTATCAGGCATACAAAATGGAGCGAGTTTGCAGAACCAAACAAAATTATAAAGCATACAAAATGGAGAGAGCTTGCAAAACCGAATGGTATTTTTATAGCTTACATAATGGAGAGTTTGCAGAACCAAACAAAATTATAAAGCATACAAAATGGAGAGAGCTTGCAAAACCGAATCGTATTTTTATAGCTTACATATTGGAGAGTTGGCAGAACCAAAGATTTTTTTCCCCACCATACTTAATGGGGAGAGTTTTTTAGAACTAAACTCTTTTTTTTGTTATATACAAATGGAGAGGAAATGCAGAACCAAACCGTATTCTTCAGTAATTAAGGCTTTGCTTACACAAGACTTTGGTTGGACAAATAGATAGATAAGATAAATTCACAAAGTGTTGGTCTTAACCATGCTGCAAATCCAACATGATGCCATGATTAGGGAAACATTTCAAGAAGGCTTTGGTCTTTATCTCGAATGTTGACTACCAAAATGTGAGTTGAAGAATTACACAAAATTTGATATTTGCACAACAGGTGACCATAGAATATCCCGGCTAGTCGCAGTCAGCTTGACAATAAACCTGATGTTGTACTCATACATTATATAGCCATTCATAACACTTGTTACAAGATCGATGAAACATCAGTACTGACTATTTGCGTCACATCACGAGACAGGGTGTGCATTTAGAATCTTGGGTATCGTTACATCAAGGTCATGGTCATACACGAAGTTTCAATGCATTCCCTTGAATACATTGAAGGTGGTTTTCCGAATATACGCATGGGTTCCGAATGCCCAAATATACTATGGATAAATGTATATGTTCAACCCATGACCAAACAATAACGACATTTGACCAGTTTGTTGCAGACGACTCTGGAAAACATTGTGGGAAAAGGAGAAATTGCTCTTCGAGCAATTTCTCCTTTTCCCACAATGTTTTCAACTCTATCTGAAGATTATTTTTCAATGTCATCCCATTTTGAAATGTCGTTGGCAAACTTTATCAATTTGGGACAGTCGAACATTTGGCGTTTGGGAAAGGGTTAAGATAGTACCAACAATCCGCATTCTTGAAACTCAAGCTCTCGTCGGCTGTAAATTGGCGGACTGACACGTGGTCCTACCTGTTTGCTTCTCTGAGTATCTTCCCTCATCAAAACTTAGCATGTATTTAATGTTTGGAAAGCAGACGACATAACAATCTATGTTTAGAAAATACCCAGCATTTTAAGGGTTAAACCGTATATATTACACAAGGTTACAAGTTTAATGATGTCGAAACTTGCTTATAAATCGCCGTTCATTGAAGCCATAAAGGTATAAAGTTGGCAAACTCGGTCATTTACATGCTTAACCCTTTACCAAACACCAAATGTTCGACGGTCCCAAATTGAAAGAAGCTGCATGCGACACTTCAAAATGTGATGAAATTGAAAATTTGTCTTCCGATAGGACAGAAAACATTGCCGGAAAAGGAGAAATTGATCGTCAGGAGAAATTTCTCCTTTTCTCTCAATGTTTTCCAGAGTCGTCTGCAACGAAGTGGTAAAATGTCGTTATGGTTTGGTACGGGATTAATGTGTAGAGTAAACGCTTGAAATACACTTCACGTTTCTTCAAAACTAGTAGTTATTAAATTATTCAGTGGATTTGGCTGACTTAGTTAACTGTACATGCTAAGCTCATCAAAGATTCAGATATGAGATGTTATTTCCTTGTTTACCTTTTTTTTTCATTTCTCAACTAACCCATGTATCATCAAAGGTACATGTAACTATCGGATTCGTCTCGTCGAGACGTGTTGCAGGTTGTCAACATATAAAGATGATCAGTGAAAGCATCCACAATCCTCTGAATACTTTTATTACGCTCCATGATCAAGCCTCCAAATAATTCTCACACGTGTTTGTTAGTGGTTAACCCCGTCTCAACATTTCTATCAGTTATGTTACGGATTTTCACTTGTCAAAGATCACTGCCACGAAACCAGAGGCGTCGGCGGGGCTTGTACCCGGAACCCCCAAGTTCGAAGACCACCACCTTAACTATTTGGCCAAGCATAAGCCATTAGGCATTGAACTATCTTTCAAGTCTTAAGCCAAGGCCATCACCATTATACAGCGTGTCATGGAGAGACGCATTCCCTACCATTGATTTTTGGTCTTAATTATAACTCAGCAGAAATATCGAACCCACAACCTTCCGATTACGGGTCGGACACTCTACATCTATGCCATCAAGATGGTAGCAGCCAGAGGGAAGGCAATCGTATAACACATGTATATACTGATGTTATAATAATTAGCACGTTAGTTTTATACTAAACGTTTTATGCTACGAGCTTTGGCAAGCGAAAAAGAGCATTCCTTATTATTTCAATTATAGGGTTCTGCGATGGGGAATAGAGGCCGGTCACCCCGTGTTCGATCCCCGACGGCGACCACTGATTTTAACCATGGAGTGTTCTTGGGCAAGACACATTTCCTTGCCTAGTTCTGGTAGGAAACCAGGGAATATGTACTATAATACTAAAAGAAATGATTGATGTACATTAACAGGAAGAAGAGAAGAGCAATATCGCAAAGTTACAAGTCATTCGGATCGACTCTCCGAGACGCTTCCAATGACGTGTAATATTTCAGTCTTGTCCTTTCGTCTATGATAATATTCGTACAAATCAGGTTGGACTTTTATAGCAATATTGCAAAGTTACAAGTCATTCGGATCGACTCTCCGAGACGCTTCCAATGACGTGTAATATTTCAGTCTTGTCCTTTCGTCTATGATAATATTCGTACAAATCAGGTTGGACTTTTATAGCAATATTGCAAAGTTACAAGTCATTCGGATCGACTCTCCGAGACGCTTCCAATGACGTGTAATATTTCAGTCTTGTCCTTTCGTCTATGATAATATTCGTACAAATCAGGTTGGACTTTTATAGCAATATTGCAAAGTAACACGTCATTCGAAATGTCTCTCCGAGACGCTTCCAATGATGTTTAACATTTCAATCTTGTTCTTTCGTCTATGATAATATCCGTACATATAAGTTTTGACTTACGAAAATATGCTTCTAAAGTCACGTTGTAAAATGCAACTCAGAACGGACAACAGGAATGCCTACAGGATGAAAGCCAGTGAATCATGCAAGGGCCTATGGTGGTATTCAGTACGTGTACACGGCTGAAGAATTAAAGACGACAACAACCGTTTTATGTATAGTCACAGTCGGTGACGCTATTGTGTAATACCTTTGTATACCATTTACAAGGCCTGTCAACTTGTTTTTAGCGTTTCCTTCATAATGTTTACCATATGTTTATGTTTACATTATTTGTTTTACATCGCTTGTGAAGGAAGCTGAAAGCTAGTCCAAAGCCACTCTCGATGACTGTTTCCTGGATAAATAACCAGTGCTCGCGCCGATTAGTGGGTTTGTCCCGGAGATTTTCACCTCGTCCAACGAGGATTCGAGCCCGGGACTCTAGGTACATGAGTCCGACGCTCTACCACTGCACCACTATATGTTTTGCCTTAGAATCGAGTAGAAAACCATTTTGTAATAAGCAAGAAGCATGGTCCTAGGTACTCCGGTATATTCAAAATAGCCCCTCCAAAAAAAAGATGAATAAATAAATAAAAATGATACGTATCTCCATTAATCCTAAACAATCATAAGTCTGTATACAATCTATTCAATGATAAGTCGTTGTTCGGGATCTCCACTCCTTTTGTCTTTACTTGACCGTCGGTGTTTTGCGCTGTCATTAACCCTTATAGTAGTGCTGGAACCAACTTCATGTTTATACAAACAGGTTAGATCCAGGCCAAACGCCAAGTAAATTGGTGGCTGGTCTGTAATCTGACCTCTTTGCTACCATGTGTATCTTTCCTCGTCAAAATTAAGCAGATATTTAAGGTTTTGGAAAGCAAACGACACAAACAGTCAATTTTGAAAAATACCAAGCATTCTAAGGGTTAAGTGAAATAATTTCGAACCAATTTAGTCACTGAATTAATGAAAAGACAAGAATACAGGAATCCTTTGAACAAAACGACGATCGGATCATTATAATTATATATTCTATAAGAAATGTACTGATTATCCCATGGTTAAAGGTCGTCTGCTGCAAAAGCGTTCAAGGTCATCTGTGCCATAATTTTCATTATAAATACGGGTTAACCCATTACCAAACACCAAATTTTAGACTGTCCCAAATTGAAAGAGTTTGCAGACTACATTTCAAAATGTGATGGAATTGAAAAAACAATCTTCTGAATTGTGGGAAATGGAGAAATTTCTCGTCACGAGCAATTTCTCCTTTTCCCAAAATGTTTTCTAGATTCGTCTTCAACAAAGATGTCAAATGTCGTCATTGTTTGGTTATGGGTTAACAGGTCTTTTTACTAACTCTATAATTGTTCGCTTTATAGTATATGATTGTTCCCACATAATTGGACACATATATGTCAAAAGTGTAATTACTGGTCGACGTAATAGCCTACAGCATACCCTACTTAATAGTAGGCTTGTTCTACATTAACCCATTCCCTCTTATGAAACAGTTTCACCGACATTTGAATACATAGTACATGAGTAGCAGCGCCCACCTTATGATTTTTCGGTAATCAACATTTGGCGCGAGAATGCCTACTTGTTATAATATAACATAACATGCTATCATAATGTTATATGTTATCATATGTATATAAGATGCAGAATCGTGAGTGGCAATATATATAATATGTATATGTATATGTTGTAAGAGCTTGTTTCACCATCGACTTAGAATTATTCAACCCTTTACCAAACGCAAACCTTTTTACTGTCCCAAATTGAAAGAGTTGGCAGACGACATTGAAATTTGATGAAATTGAACAATAATCTTTTGATAGGGCAGAAAACAGTGTGGGAAAAGGAGACATTGCTCGTTAAGAGTCGTCTTCAACACAGTGGTCAAATGTCCTTATTGCTTGGTACGGGGTTAACTAAGCCAACTAGATAGATAGAGACGACTTCACGTTCAAACCACACGAACAATTTCCTCACCGGTCGCTGCAAAACCATCCCCTTATATGGAATTCTTCAGCAAGTCCTTTTGCATTTTTCTTTAACGCTCAAGACGGTTTAATTTCAAGCACATTACGGAATGCCTGGGTGAAATCTGGTTAATGACTGTTGGTGTGGCAAGAGAGTTGATAGCCGTGAATGTTTATCATTAAACAAACCTAGTCTTTTCCTTATTACCAATAAATCTTTTTTTACAGCAAACGAACAAATTCGAATCGGGTAGTGAAAAAGGAGCCGATCTTATTGAATAGGTTTTCGATTCAACAATCGATCGATCGCTTCTCTTAATCCTTTCCCAAACAATTACGACATTTGACCACATTGTTTCAGACGACTTTAGAAAACATTGCGGGAAAAGGAGAAATTACTCTAAACGAGTAATTTCTCCTTTTCCCTCAATGTTTCCTGCCCTATCAGAAGATTATTTTCCAATCTAATCACATTTTGAAATGGCGTCCGCAAACTCTTTTAATTTGGGACATTCGAATATTTGTTGTTTGGGAAAAGATTAAACAAAAGACGTACGTCGGGTACATATAAAGCAGATCAATTGTGAAAACGTTGTCATAAAGGGAGAATGCGTTCAACATGAGCCACCAATTCACTTTTCACGATGCTATCTATTTCTTCTTGAAGAATTACATCAAATCGATGATTGCTTTAAATATCTGCTGCCCATTTATCAAACCCATTCCCTAGTAAGGGACTTTGAGTCTGATCCAAATTCAAAGCAAAGGCAAACATCATAAAACATGAAATAATTCGCTTTTCCTTTGGTAATGGGCTGATACAATTTTTACAAGTGGACAAGTTACTCGTTTAGATCAGTTTTATTTATCCTTTGATAAAAGTCAAAGGGATTCAAAGTAAGGATTCATTGGGGGTGGGGGGTGGGGGTGGGGCGGGGGGAATGGATATATAGGCTATAAATATAACCATTATCCCCAAAGAATCTTTACTACGAATTCCTCTGGTAACAGTGGTTTCTAAATACGTATATAGCATATAGTGATGTCTCGTTAATCCGAACACGCCCGTTCCCAACAAAATTTCCGGGTGACCGAATCATCCGGACTAATGAATCAGACCATGTTCTTATACACATTAAGACATAAACAGTCTATAAGCACGTGTATACTTATAATCCTTTAACACACGCAAAATTGCCAGGGTTTTCTAAATACGTATACAGCATATATGCTACTAGGTGAAGCTTTATAGATTGACGGGTTGCTGTTTTGTCTAGTCAGTGAGCCATGGATTGGGTCTGGTAATCGTTTGACAAAAAGTATATCGTTTGGTAACAGGGTTTTCTAAATACGTATTCAGCATATATGCAACTAGGTGAAGCTTTATAGATTGACGGGTTGCTCTTTTGTCTAGTCATAAAGCCAGGGTCAGGGCCAGAGTCTGGTTATCTTTTGGACAAAACGATATCGAAAAATAGCAGTTTCATTTATTGAGTGTCGTCTGCTGCAACCGTAGCGATTATCATCTGTTTACAGGAACGCTTCAAATTCGAAAAGAAGATCAATACACGCCACATATTGTCAACAGCTGATTGCGTGTGTTTAACCCACTACCAAACAATAACGACATTTGACCAGTTTGTTGCAGACGACTCTGGAAAACACTGTGGGAATAGGAGAAATTGCTCTGAACGAGCAATTTCTCCTATTCCCACAATGTTTTCTGCCCTATCAGTAGTCCAGATAACTGGTCTCGAAGGCTATTGCTATTTTGACTGACGCCTTCGAGAAGCACGATAAATGTCCAAATGACGAAAAAAGCTTCGTTCACGGATCATTATTGAGACTACCCTATCAGAAGATTATTTGCCAAATTCATCACATTTTGATATGTCGTCTGCAAACCCTTTCATCTTGGGACAGTCGGAAATTTGGTGTTCGGTAAAGGGTTAACTATGTATGCCACAGGACGATATACGAAATATACGATATCTATATTAAGATATGAAATATAACTCACCATGTTTCGTCTTCTCCGGTGTTTCCGGTAAATCTGTATCACTACGCGTCCGCCTCAAGGACACGAATTTAGCCATATTAGGTCATATAATCCGTTATAACACAAGCCTAACCCATGTTTGGGTGTATGTTTGATGGGGTTCTATATTTACATCCTATGATAATTATGCCGACACAAAACACATACTCAGCTCCCCTTACGAAGGTGAGAAGCTATATATACTAGTGGAGGGACAAGTTATTATCTGTCACGAACAATTCAGGTGTATTATGGGTCGGGCTGGCTATTTATAGAACTTACTTGACTTACTAATATATAGGGATATACTGTCCCTTAGGGTGAAGGTCAGATATAATTTGCCGTTGTCACGTTATTTATTGCGAAGGTTACCATGGCAACGTTAATCAATTAACTTTCTCTTTTTAAAATAGCGTATTGCCAGCAGCCGTTTCATATTATAGTTTCTCCCCCTTAATGCAATGTTAAGGTCGTCCATCTCAGATCTATTGTGAATTTCTCACAACTATAACTTAATCACTCTAGAGTCTGCTTCCTGGGCATATGTATTCTGTTGGGAGCTTATTTAACATATATATTGTGGCGCAATATGTCTGTTAATCAGTCAGTTACGGTCTGCAAGTGGAGGCCGCATATCTTAACCCATTACCAAACAATAACGATATTTAAACATTTTGTTGCAGACTATTATGGAAAACATTGTGGCAAAAGGAGAAATTGCTCTTAATGAGCAATTTCTCCTTTTCCCACCACGTTATCTGTCCTACATGAAGATTGTTTTTTAATTTCATCACACTTTGAAATGTCGTCTGCAAACTCTTCAAATTTGGGACTGTCGAAAATTTGCCGTTTGGTAAAGGATTAAACAACATTCCCTCTTAAACATGAATGAATGACAGATCCAAATTCGAAGCAACTGCCAACGACATTCATTGAAACCTTTCCATGGTAAGTTCAAGTGATCATCATTCTATAGTGTGCTGACGCTTAAAGGCACATAAAAGGAGATAAGTAGAAATAAATTACTAAAAAAAATATATGGAGTTCTTTTATTATTTTCATAAAAGACATGCCAATTAATTTACGAATGCAATGAGACCCTATAAAATAGACTCCTTTAACATAAGTTATTTTGTGCTTGAAATATAGGAGTCTCCAATTCAATCATGTTTATCAACAACCTGTTTGTTTACATATTCAAAATAACGAATTCTGATTGGTCGGTTCAAACATTTGTGTATCACCTGTTAAGGTCAGGGGTGAAAAATCACACAATTAAACTGGTTAATCTGGGTTAATTCTTGTTGGCTTTCATGTTTAAGTTGTACTGATGGGTTATTTTGGTGATAACTATGTGAATCTGACCAAAATTTTACCAATTGATATAATTTTATATAGCATTATTCTACTTTTATGTGCCTTTAATATCAACCCATATAGTGCTGGAACCGACTTCAAGCTTATGCAAACAGTTTAGATCCAGGCCATCTGGAAAAGTAATTTGGCGGCTGGCCTGTAATCTAACCTGTTTGCTACTCTTATCTTTCCTCATTAAAACTAAGCAGATATTTCAGGTTTTGAAAAACAGACGACACAAAAATATATCTCTAGAGAAATTACCCAGCATTCGAAGGGTTAAGTTAACTTCTAGAATTCCATTAGATGCTAGGGTGAAATATCGCTTTTTCAACGCTTACCACTATCATATAAAGGTGTACAGGGTCTTCCCCAGGATTTTTTTCAGGCGCTGGGGAGGATGGGGGAGGGTCAAGGGAGGGGGTCATCCCCCTCCCTTTTCGATTTTTTTTATATATGTGTACCAAAATGGTGAGTTTTAAGGTATGTTGTGAAAATAAAAGACAAAAGAAAGTGTCCCATAATATATTTAAATCAACACATTTGCTAGACAAAAAAAATGAGTGATAGTCTACAAAATTAAATTTTCAAAACTCCATATATTTCACTGTGCATTTCTATTTTGAATACTCTACTTCTCATTGGTTTTGCTTTGAACCATTCATCCTGAGCTTTTTTAAATTGGAAATTCTGTAAGTCTAGAGGACATGCATGCTGAATCCCTTTAACAGTCTGAAATGAAAATGTGAACCTCTATTATTATTATCTTTCAGACACATCTTGAATCAGAAGTATATAGAAGTGTTGAGCAACATCCCATTTAAACAAAAAATGTCCAATTGGTGTCACAGCCTCCCCCTCACATTTAATAGATTTATTCAAGGACATGTATCCATCTGGTCAATATGGAGTACCAATGTGATTCTCATAACAAAGAGCGTATGGGCTCTCGAGAACCATTGTCCCCATTCAGCATAGATCTTTGTTGACATATAAATTAAATCACAAACATGATTTTTTATTTATCGTATTCTTCATGTCAGAGTACTGTGAAGGTTGCAAGAAGACTTCATCAAAATGAATAGTGTTTTCATAGGTGCAAAGCAAAACAAAATTATGAAAAACTAGATCAATCATAGAAGCATCCAACTATTTTACAAAATTAAGAATGTTTCCATGACAAGCTAGATGTTTTCCTTCGTTAAAGTTTATAACAAACTTTTTTTCTGACATCCTGTGTTACTTCATGTCAGTTGTTAATTCTAAAGAACCATAACACCATACTACATGTATATTATTTAAGTATTGAGTATTGCAGCCAGTTTTTATCCTTTATCGAATATCATCTGATGGCTTGCAAGTGAAAATTCTCCATCAGTACTATTATTATAGCCTTACTTAAACAGAAATGTTCTTTTTAAACAACTCACACAAATCCATAAGTGGCATGCAACTAATGGTTTGAGTGAGTTTTCTTCATCAACCAGTGAAGATTCCTGAAGGCAGCCATACGGCTTGGAGGATCAAGCTTATTTGAACTTTGATACAGGATTCCTATGTCTGGAGGCTGGTCAAAGTCTTTTTGCTTCTTTGTGCTTGCGTCTTTTCATGTCAGGTAACATAGTCATGACTAGCCAAATACATAGCAATCTGCATGTCTACCCGAAATGCCTTTTACAATGGGGCATCGCTAGGAATTTGTTAAATTATTTCTCACTAGTCTATTCATTAAAAAAAGACAAGTTCATAGATAATCATGGTGTCACAAATTATTATTTTGTATGCAACATTTGACTCTCTGTCAACAGTATTTTATGTATTGTATACGGGTTTCCTGGGATTCACAGTACGAGACTAGGGCTCTGTCATGTCTTGCCTGAAGGATCAAACCAAAACTCCAAGTTACAATTCCTTCACCTTAACCACTTGGAGGTTTGTTCATTGTTTAACAAAGTGAACATGACTAAAGCTGCAGTGTCAATACCTGTAGACATTTTTGCATACAAGAGGCACTTAACACATAGTCCTCATATTATAAAATTGTTCGTAAGAAATTCCAGAAATGAGGAGCTTGCTCAGGTTCACTTGGTGTATTTGTCACATTGAGCTCAACAAGTATTTTGACGTTTGAAAAATTACGTTATGCCTGAGCCCACCAGATGATCATTTCATCTCAGCAGTTTATGTATACAGATACTACAAAACCGGCTTTGGGCATATTTATAGTGAAACTAAGTTGCCGAGGAACTGAATTTTATAACTTACCCGGTCAAAATAATTCGATGTGAAGAAAGATATTGCCGGATGCAAAACTTTCTCAATATTTCCCGATCACGTCATATTAGTTTGTCTAATAACTTACCATGACAAACCAAGGAAATCGGCGATGTGGAGATGGATGTCTGAATCAGGTGTTTTCACATAAAACTCCCGTCTATAGTATCATAGAAAGTGACAGAAGCCATGTCAATTAAGTAAAGTCTATTTCTCACTCCAAGTGCGATCTTTTAACACGCATCATAGATCTTTCCTTTTAGGACAAAGCACGTGCCATAACGCCAATACACACGCTCATGTCTGTACCTATGACGACGTCGCATAAACCGAGTGTGTAAACGCCTATCGACTTTTTTATCAGCTGTTAGTTACTACTTTATAGACTGGCGGTTTATTTAGAATATACTGCCATTGACGTTGACTCCATTTGGGGTCAATTTAAAGCGCTGCGGACACATTTAGAGCGCCGCGGGAGTCATCTAAGGCGCCGCGGGAGTGCTTATTTTGAAAGTCAAGCGCAGCGGAGCCGCGGCGCTTTACGGGGCTGGGGAAGACCCTGGTGTATATGTGTATAGTGTATGTTTGTTGACATATATAGGTCGTATTTCATGCCCGGATGATCTGTTATAATAATTATAAACATATCACATAGGATTATAACATATCTTTTAGTTCCGCCTAAGGAGAAAAACCAACATTAGTATATCAGCATAAATTCAGTACCACGTCAGTATTAGTATTCTGCCAGCCATTTACCAATTTACTTGGCGGTTGGCCTGGATCTTGCCTGTTTGCATAAGCATGGGGTCGGTTCCAGCCCTATAAGCATTAAAGATTCTTTGTTAATAATTTTTGGATATTCATGTTGAGGTGTTAGGATGACTGGTCAAAAGGGGAATCTCCGAATGGATAGAATACTGGGACCTTTCAATAAAAGATTCGTCGAGAATGCAAATGAGACATGCGTTTATCAATACATCTACAATAAAAAGTTTACAGACAGGACCTACTTTCCCTTCATGTCTAGATTGACGCTTTTCTGTGGTACTTTTTTTATGCTTTAAATAATTGTTTACTTTAGCACGCGGGAATCTATCGCACGGATCTTCATAAGACATATTCCTGTTCGTTACACTCTACATGTAGGTTCAAATTTAGATACAAATGGATATAAGTATTCATGAGTGACTGACATGCGGAAAATATATAATCCAAGCGCCTGGTTATCTTTAAAGGGCCAAGTTTTGGGTTTTCCCTCGTATAAATGTTTCTGAGGAAATCTATTGCACGGACCTTTGTAAGACCAATCCCTGTTCGTTACACTCTACATAGGTTCAAATTTAGATACAAATGGATATAAGTATTTAAGAAGGACTGGTTTGCGGAAGACCTATGATCTAGGCACATGGCTTTGATTAAAGGGCCAAGTTCTGGATTTGACCACTGACTCCCGTATGGTTATGTCATTTCTGCTTACCCGTTGTAAAATTAAATTGAATTTTAGGAAAGATAATCCATCGTAGCTTCTACATGACACGTAAGTGTTACCTCCCTTCCTTCTTTAATTACTGGGAAGTTTTCCTAGTTTTTGTCTATATATTCAAGTTCCATATGTGTGATACGTTAGGACATGTACATGCTTATGGCTAGGTGTAGTTGTAAATAAGATTTTCCTATCACTATCACAGACGACTATTCAAACTTACGGGCTATAGTACTTCTACAAGAGAAAATTGATGCAAGCCTCAAAGTCGCCCGCAAAAATTATTTTGATTTTTCTTCCTAAACAAAACATCCAACAAAGCATGAAAGGAATAGAATAGAAATTTATTTATTATACGTACAAACCTATTAAGCAGCCAAACCCATTAGAAAGAGCCTGTTACTCGGCTAATGAAAACAATTGCACATGATATTATGAAACCAGCAACTTTAAAGACATTGTAACAAAACAAGATATGGCTTTTAGTACTTATCTTTACCGTTTATCAATATGGCTTCTTCCAAATTTCACAATATTAATTTTGTACAGGTGTTTTCAATTTGGAAAACTATCTAATTTCAATATGATCAAATGTGTTAAGAAATATGCAACAGAAGAATTTAACCAGCAAACCCATATAGAAACTGAGTCTTTTTAAACTTTTATAAAAGTTGTCTGTAATTGTTTTCATTGTTTGCCAACACAGAATATGTATTGGAAACTGCTTGTTTAAAGATATTGAATTTGGAAGTCAGATGTCAAACGAACACGCGATAATACACTTGCAGCAGAAGCTAGAATCTATTGAGGACGCAAAAGAAAAAACTGTTCAATACAAGCAATTTTTGTATATTATTTGTCATGCTTTGTAATTGGTGTCAGTTTATGCTTACAAATTGGATAATTAAATTATCATATAAAAAAAATCACAAAAAAAAATGCACCATTAATCATTTTCTTTAAATGACTACCAACTATCATTAAACTGATAGATCCGAAACTTGTCATTTTTATGGCGGTTTGGGAAATCATTGTGAAGGAATGAGAAATTCGTTACAACAAAGCACATTTTCTCCCATTATTTTCACACTCGATCCTTTTTTTTTATATATAAAACAATCAATTTAATCATAATCTTAGAAGCACCCTACCATGTTTTCAGTATAAATGTAGTACAAACGAAAGGTAAAAACATGTATGACAAATTACTGAAGATAACGTATATCTAATATGAAATTCTTTTTAAAATGTTATTAATGTATATAAACATGGAATAATGTAGGGGGAAAGGCAACAATCTTGTTTGCTCATGTTCATTTCTAAAAAACGAGGAAGCTTAAAGCAGGCAGCATTTATAAGATATGAAGACAATAATTCAATTGAAATATTCGTTAGATGGAACCATTGCAAGAGAAAGGCAATTAACAAACTGTCTACGTATTACTTAAAGGTCATATGTACAGGTTGGGTTTATTTCATAAAATTAAAATATGAAGTAAAAGAATCACATTGAAATTATTTGCAACATTTTAGCATAACGCATTACGTCATAAATCACCGTCATAGCGCACCGATTGATAAAAGTTCGTATGGCTTACTTCCCTTTGCTGTGACGTCACTCGTGATCCACTGAATGCGCCATGTAAAGGGCGTGAAGAGCGATCGCTGGTTAGAATTGGTGTTTTTCTTCAAATAAACTATCCTAAAGTCATTGTTTGGATTGACAGCGCATTTTCTTTATTGAAGATGATTCATATTATAAGAATATCAATTTGAAAAAAGATAAATTAATAACTTAACCCGTGAATTTGCATGGATTTGTCATTGCGTAAACCTGTTCATATCAAAGGAACGGCTTGTAATTTAGACGATCCCTTGAAATAAATGATTCTTAAGTCATTGTTTGGATTGACAGTGAATTTTTTATACTGGATATTTTTCATATCATAAGAATATCCATTTGAAAAAAATAAATTAGTGACTTAACACGTGAATTTACAAGGATATGTCAATGCGTTCATATGAAAGGAACGGCTTGAAATTGGGACGATTTTCCTCGAAATAGCAATCCTTTAGTCAATGTTTGGATTGACAGTGCATTTTCTTTATTGAATATGTTTCATATTATAAGAATATTCTTCTGAAAAAAATAGTAAGTGACGTAACGTGTAAATTTGAAAGGATTTGTAAATGTTTTCATATGTAAGAATCGGCTTGAAATTTTGACGATATTTGTGAAAACAGCTATTTTTATTAATATTTGTTGAAAAAAAACACGAGTACTTTTTCGTCAATGATCGTGTATTAACATTAGGGTTTTAACTGAGTAGTAAACAAAGACATAGATCTGAATAAACGAATTGTCTTAAAACCGTACATAGTATAACTATTAACTGTCAAATTCACCCTGCATTGTCTTGTCAATACATGAAATGAAACGGGAGAAGATCATAAATTGCGAACAAACAAACCGTATTATAACCTAACTTACTTGTGATACGAAGGTTATCCTTTAACTCACATTTTCACCACACATCAACTTACTTGTGATACGAAGGTTATCCTTTAACTTAGATTTTCACCACACATCCAAATTTCAAAACTAAACACTGGCACATTCAAGAGTATTTGTTAAAATCATGCCAACTCCACCCCCAGTAAGAGGTCTATGATTTCGAAATTGATTCCGATGTCGTCTTACTAGATCAACTGTTTTGACTTAAGAATTCTTCTTCATATTCACTTTACATTTATGTTCGTTATCGTTCGTGTAAGTAGCCTTGACATATTGAGCATTTAATTTTCAGACAGGTTTAATAATTAACAGCTAAAACAAAAAATCGTCATAGTTTATTTTACAAACAACCTTAAATAAACATATTTGAATTTATTTTTCATGATTTTGGAATTTAAATATCAATTTGACAAAACTTGGTTTTGATGTTAAAACGTTTTTTTGTTGAAAACATAGAGTTAATACCGTTTTGGTAAATACTGATTATCATATACTTATTGAAGTGTCAAACTATTCTAATAGAAAAGACAACATGTTCACTTCTTTGAATATCATAACGACAAAGTATCAGACGTAAGTCACATTGAGAGATAAATATGTCATGACACCTTATCAATCTAAACATCCTGTGAGAGTTTGGTCTTAATTGGTTATATCTTAACAATTGATTTTTAAGCAAAATTTAATTGCCGCGCATTGAAAGTGTGAGATTTGCCGCTTGTTATTTCATGTCTAGAATAGCAGAACGTGTCAGACCTGTTAATTACCAACAGAGATATTTAAGAGATTAACGCCAGAGGCTATCTTTCGCCTAAACAATAAAGGACTTGAGACTTGAAACATACTGTGCAAATGTGGCAGATTGGTGTTAATTTGCATCACGACCCTTAATCCTTGTAATGTCCGATGTTTGTTGATTGACCCTTTGTATGTGAGGTAAACTGACAATAATCAATTAAATTGTAAACAAAGAGATTATGTTCAAATGTGTAAATTATATATTTAATGATCTTATTACTAAATTATCAATATAAATTTGTAATAATCATGTTTGAACACATGCATTTCAGTGTGACATAGTCATTTAAACCAATATTACCAATGGCAAAAAAATGAGGTGTGTGATTTAAATAATTCCGAAAAGCAGACTCTTAAGTTAAGATCGAACCCATTATCATGTGCATTGATGAGTTCAGAGAGAGTTTGCGGATATCAAATATTCATTATTTTGAATTTTCATTCAAAGACAACGGCAGATAAAAGAAACTTGCTTGTTTTCAATCGGTTTGTTATCATAGCAATCAACGTACATTTTTCGTTTTGTCTCATTTATGTACAATGGCAACGTTTCTACAATTATGTTAAAACATAAAACAAGTTTTGCAAATAAGAACAAGATGCATTTAAGCGTTTAAAACCCAAAGACATGGCAATACAATAACTAATGATGTTGGATGAAATTAACATATTCTTGCAACCCTTTATATTCTCAAAGACCTAATAAACACAGATAAGCAACTCCCCATAGGTAAAGACCGAACTCCCTTATCATCTCGTGGAGGATGGGATTTCGGGAGACTATGCGAGACTTCCTAATCTCGTCTGCACTGAAGTGTGTCTGCCAGCTAGACGATGTAAACGAAGGTTGAATAAAGTGTGAAAACTAACGTTTATTTTATCAATTTTTCGATAGTTTTAACATTCCTTTATTAGTGTGTTGTTTTTATTAATAATTGCATATGAGACAATTGATTTCCTTTTACCACTGGTGAAACACGTGTTTTAAAATGTGTATCATCAATAGAACCGAAAGTGCTATATGTCTAGAATTGAATGGGATTGTAGAGTATTTGTATAACTCCTCAGAAACAAAAACAAAATATGGGTTGATTTAGACAAACTTTGATTCATTACACATATTTTTATCGACCAATTAAAGATCAAGGACTTTTATACATTTTTGTGATGTTGAGAGGCATTTTAATTCTCTTATCTTGTCTTGGTTTTTTGAAATCATATGGTTGCATGTTTTAGTAGTAGAGCAATAGTTTTTGGTCTAACTCCTCGGAAACAAAAACAAAATATGGGTTGATTACAAACTTTGATTCATTACACATATTTTTATCGACCAATTGAAGATCAAGGACTTTTATACATTTTTGTGATGTTGAGAGGCATTTAAATTCTCTTATCTGGTCTTGGTTTTTTGAAATCATATGGTTGCATGTTTTAGTAGTAGAGCAATAGTTTTTGTCTAACTCCTCGGAAACAAAAACAAAATATGGGTTGATTTAGACAAACTTTGATTCATTACACATATTTTTATCGACCAATTGAAGATCAAGGACTTTTATACATTTTTGTGATGTTGAGAGGCATTTTAATTCTCTTATCTGGTCTTGGTTTTTTGAAATCATATGGTTGCATGTTTTAGTAGTAGAGCAATAGTTTTTGTCTAACTCCTCGGAAACAAAAACAAAATATGGGTTGATTTAGACAAACTTCGATTCATTACACATATTTTTATCGACCAATTGAAGATCAAGGACTTTTATACATTTTTGTGATGTTGAGAGGCATTTTAATTCTCTTATCTGGTCTTGGTTTTTTGAAATCATATGGTTGCATGTTTTAGTAGTAGAGCAATAGTTTTTGTCTAACTCCTCGGAAACAAAAACAAAATATGGGTTGATTTAGACAAACTTTGATTCATTACACATAGTTTTATCGACCAATTGAAGATCAAGGACTTTTATACATTTTTGTGATGTTGAGAGGCATTTAAATTCTCTTAACTGGTCTTGTTTGGTTTTTTTAATTTGAATTTATTCTTAGTACTCTCTTATTGTATATAAACTGTATACGTGGAAGATGTAACGATATGTTCTGTTTGGTTCAGCTGGAAATAATTGCCATGCAAAGAAAGTGTAAAATTTGCCGCTAATGACAGCATGTTTGTGTGTGCTGGAAGTGTATGACATCAACATGCTGCAAATCAAGGGATAAAAAGCAGACTCGGGTGCATATTTGTGCGCAGAAGTATATGGCTCTAGCTGAGAAGACACTCTAAAAAGATCTAATACAAAAAGTAATTCTAAAGTTAGCCTAGTCTTTGGAATGTCTGTTATCTTAACCCCCACGGGGATAACTCAAATTCTTAGTTGACAATAAAGTACAATAGTATGATGCGAGCTTCCTGTATATCACTTGATAAACAATGGGCACGTTAACCCTTCTTTTTCGAATTATCTAGAATTTTGATAAGGGAAAAGATGAAATTTTCATTTTTTGAAAACAATGGTTTATATGCTAAATATTTTCTTTCTACAAATTCGTACATTAATTCCATTTATATCACATGTAAGGTTGCTTTTTGAGGTTAGGTAGCCAAGTCTGTATCTCTTTAAAAACGGTCAGGCATACGTTCTTTCTTGTGCCAAGTTGTTTTAGAAATCTGACGACCGTTCACTGGAATGAGACTGTTTCACATGACCATGATCTACTTACAGAAAATTTCTTATTGAACAGAAATGATGAACTTTCTTCCTGAACGTTTATCTTTATTTGAAAATTTATCCGAACGATCATTTTTCATTTATAAATAGAAATACACACGCATCTATTTTTTTATATCTAAAATTTTATTAGAATGGATAAAACCTTTAGCTAGTTGTTGTTTGATAATATAATTCTAACATTGTTGATGATGATGATGATGATGATGATGATGATGATGATGATGATGATGATGATGATGATGATGCAAATGGTGATGATGATGGTATTGAGTACATTTTTCAAAGAAAATAGAATGTCCTCCATTACGAATTATTAATTCATAGAATATTGTACATGATATGCCGCAAAAAAAGATAATTCCCATTTATAGACCCATTCCACAAAAGTATAGATTTAAGCTAATATTTTAACAGTAAATTTTGCTGCTGAAATTTTCCTCCGTCATAAAATTTAGCTAAACATTTCAGTTTGACACAGTGCAATATTACAATAAGTTATAATCCCCGGTAATTATCACAGCAGGGCACCACAGCTGGTGGCCATCTGTTTATTGGTTTTTGGGGTCGGGAGGATCAATAAAAGGGCTACCATAGCTGATCAACGACGGCAGACGCTTTGATTGACAAAATAAAGCGTCTGTATTTACAGGAAGACAAAATCTCGCGAACGAGATGTCAACGCGAGAAAGAACGGTATTTTGCAGAGTTGCTTATCTGTGTTTATTAGGTCTTTGATATTCTTACGTAATATAATCGTAAAGCAGCCTAATTAAGTATTCCTAACTAAGTATGTAGCATAGTTAATCTGTTCCAAACAAAACTAGCAAGGAAATTAACTTTAAAAAAAGACGCAATCAACGTGATTTATCCTTTTCTTGAATTTAACTACATTCACACCGTGCAAATTCTATATAAAGATCTAGCAAGACTACACGAGGCTCTAACACCCCAAACTAACAATCAGGAATT
Organism: Cerastoderma edule; assembly: GCA_947846245.1. Classification (NCBI taxonomy): domain Eukaryota; kingdom Metazoa; phylum Mollusca; class Bivalvia; order Cardiida; family Cardiidae; genus Cerastoderma; species Cerastoderma edule. Next base: position 16,598,865 of record OX401417.1, on the reverse strand, counting down.
GTTTATTCACGAACATCAGTTCACCACAACGTTAATTTGGAAAATATGTTCCTTTACCTGAGATCATGTGGGAAACAGCGTAACAAAAGGACTTCAGACTTAAATTATCATTAGCAACTTGGTACATTGGGTAATAAAACAACGACTTTTGATAGATATTTGGGGTCATTCCGAAAAACAATGTACACATTTGCGCGTCACACCAATGTCTTGACACATGATTGTATGCTTTATCGCTTGATTGGTGTTTGAAAGTGAGATTAGCTTTGTCTGGTTTGCATTGACAGTCTTGAAACCAATACATCAAGGTAAAGTGAATGTTGTCGGTGTGTTTCAAATAAGGGAAATATAACAGTTACTCAATAAGTAGAATGAATTTGAAGCGTCTTCACCTGTATGAATTACTTTGAATTGAGTCCGATCATTTAAAGATCAATAACATCATTTCTCTAGAAACGCCTAACAATGTGTAAACTTGCCGTCTTCGAAGTGAAAGTAACAAAGCCTACTGTTCTTGTTTGGGGAATATATCTTTTGCTTATTTGTAAAGTAAACACGGTCCAGTTTACTTATCGAAACTTTTTGCAGCTTTTATGTTCGTCGGAAAACGGGAGAAACTCGCATTTTTGAGACCAAAAGCAGAATAACACCAGAAGACCTGTCAAAATACCATATTCAATATCCAATTTACGTTTCCCAAAACACAATTCAACACTTAAAATGTCCGAAATTTGTGAAAAAACACCGTCGTTACTGAGAACTAGATTCTTCTTACTCATAGTTCATATGACATTGAAGCACAAATGACGTCACAACAAGGGAGATAAGTCATTTACAAAAATCGATAAAGGTGAATAAAAGTAGTCAAAAACAACATTTTTCGCTTCTGTAACAGAAAAAAATCATTACCTCCGTCATAACGAAACCATAACATAATTCAAAAACCATAATTAAAGAAAATTTTGTTTATCGGGAAATATGACCTTTAATATCTTTGAGGCACCACTAATAGCAAACTACAATTTTTAAGTGAAAATTTCTTTATAAGCACCGACCAATCCAAGCCTTTTTGAATGTTTCATCTTGTAAAGTGATATGTTGACCTAATTTTAACTACAAAAAGACCAAAATCTTAGCATTTTACAGATGTTTTGCTACTGTCATTATCAAAACACAGTTTTCGCATCACATAAAGGCTTGTTGTTGATGCTATCGCGCCAAGTGACCTAAATGTACTGTCCGAACGTAATATGGGACGAATCGCATAGAAAAAGATCGAAGTGTTAGTGATTATCTTTTTGCTTTTAACAATATAACATTAAAAGCATCTGTATAAATACTTTCTGATTGTGAAATGTTACTTTACCGAAAGAAAGTAGGCGGTTTAAAGGATCGAATGTCGATAATGCTGCCTAAAGGCTGAAACCCGCTTTTTCATCGGCACTAAGACCGTAACACCTATCGTTTTCTTTGTTATTTTCGTCGATCAAAATGGAATTTAAAGGCGATGGACTAAAGACAAGGCGGCGATCAATAATCAAAGAATTTAATCATATGTTGCATTTGCGTTATTAAGATACGCATATACGGTACAGAATAAAGCGAATTAAAAATGATATCCAACTTTTTCACGGCAATTGCAATGGTGCCTGAAAATAATTCAAAGTTCTCTACAGACTCATTTCGCAAAAATTAGTCGATATATTTTAAATGTATGTTCATGTCAAAATATCTGTCGTATTAATTTAAAAACAAGAAATTTAAGTTTTGCTATTTGTTCAATATCGGTTGACGTAAAATAAGAATATGACAAAATGCTTTTTGGCAGTTTAAATGGCGTCTTATCAGGTCTACTCATGGTACTTCCGGTCGCCATCACGGCCGACTTCGCATTTACAGCATTTGTACTGCCAACCGGATTGGCGACAATAACCGAGAAGCGTCTCTCCCGGTCTACAATGGTCGGTACAACGACAATCCTCACAGTCAAGCTTACAGCATCGTCTGGCCCGCCCCCACCACGGGCCGCTCATTCGACAGAACCCACTCTGGTACTCGTCTAACGAACATCTCTCTTGGCAACGGCATTGAGGACCATCGCTGTCTGAAACGAAAGTTTAACTTGTTAATTGGTTTGTTAACAAGGAAAGAGAAGATTTATTTGTTTACCTTATTTGTTTTACATCGAGTGTGAAGTAAGCCCTTTACCAAACGCCATTTGTTTACTGTCCCAAATTCAAACAGTTTTTCGACTGTCCCAAATTCATACAGTTTGCAGCCGACATTTCAAAATGTGATGAATTTAGAACATAATCTTCTGATAGGGTAGAAAACATTGTTGGAGAAATTGCTCATCTCGAGCAATTTCTTCATGTCCCACAATGTTTTCCATAGTCGCCTGCAACAAATTGGTGAAATGTCGTTATTGTTTGGCAATGGGTTAAAGCCTGTTCAAATACACTTTCGATAGCTGCTTCCGGGATACTGAAGCAGATGCTCGCGATGTTGTGTGGCTAAGTCCCGGAAATTGTCACAACGCCTCACGGGGGTTACTTTGTGGTTAATTTATCGGTTGAATGATGTGTCGATTGTTGATCGGCTGACATGTTGATTGGTTGATTGACAACTTTGGCAAAGGCAAAGGTCTTGAAGGACTGAAAAGCAAAAGAACCATCGAACTACCGTCACATGGTAACACAGGAGACATTCCCGCGCGCATATATAAAAAGAAATCATTGCTTATCCCGCCGTTCTGACGCCATGTGGTCATAAAACGAGCAAGAAACACGGAAAACATATAGCGAAGCCCATACACAAAGCAGTTCACAGTCCAAAAATAAACATTACACTCTCGACAATACCGGATGTCCCTTTCAAAATTATATTCCGATGCATTTACCAAAACGAAACAATAAAAAATAGCATGTACTTGCCTCAGAAATAACAAAAATTAAGCTATCTGATATAGTCCATTCATTGCATATTCTATGGCAGTTGCAAAAGAATACGTGACAAATCACCGTGAATAATGATATGGGCAATATCTCTGTGTAACACAATGGTTTCTACCAAAGCCCATAATACCTACCGAGAGACAACTGCGACGCGACAATAAATATTAGATATTTATTCCTTGGTCTGAAAAATTCGACCCATGTCCTCAAACACACGTCAAAGACTTCCATATTAGAGGGTTTTTCATAATTCCTAACAAACGCCATCGTTGATGGCCATAGAAACTCAAGACATTGTACTTTTCTGTGAACAGCAAGCATTTCATTCAGACGATGTCTTATTGACACAAAAAAGGCACCTATATCAAATCCTTTAGAACAAATCAACGTGGTTGACTTTTCTCTCAAAACTTACTTATCATTGAAACTTACAATCGGAACTACTCGGGTATTTCCATGAGCTGAGAAATACACCTCGGATGTAAGTGCAGGGTTACAATTTTTCGGGTAAATCGGCCCGGCGTATTACACCTTTTCTAAGCGTGCACATTAAGTAGTTCAATGTGTATGATAGTGTTGGCTATCTTTTTAAATCTTTTTTTTATCGGTAACTCATATGAAATGGCGAAACTATAAATTGTGACATATAAAGTTGTTTCCTTAATTAAATTAAACGACTCTTTCGATTTCACATTTAAGATATATTTTTGAAAACGAAAGTGAAGTGACGTCATTCTGCGGGAAACAATATGGCGTCATCCCTATTATTTCCGATGTGTTTTCATTGGATAAACCCGATGTGTTCAGATTGAAAAACTTATAGTAACAAATCTAGATCCAAAGGAGATGTTGGATCAAATCGATTAAAATGTTGTTTCGACCAATTCAAAATAATTCAATGATATCAATGTTTCCGACACAATTTTGAGGTATTATTGCTAATGATCTTCATTGTAATTAGTTTTCTATCCATGAGACAGAAAAAAAAACCTAATAATGGTGTGTTTTTTTAAGTCAAAGACACTCTTTAGAACGTCCGATTCCTTATTTTTTCCTGCAAACAAAATACATATATATATTTTCAAACAACGCATATCCAGGTATTCTTTCATTTGTTCATGATTTATTTGAATGTAAACTCAATATCACTTAATAGCAATTGTTATCAACGAAATTTAACAAACTTGATAATAAAGAAATGAATCAATAACCACATACAGCCCTATAGCCCCGTGTAATCTGACCAAACTATTCTACAAATGAAGACTGCGGCTTTAGAACTGGGATACGAACATTTTACTAAGTCTTGAGAATATAAAGGATTCTGTATTCTTTACCCATAATTCCGTTTTTTTGCTCAATTTATGTTACAATACAATACAAACTTTTATTTCAATAGTTCCGGCCTCAGGCCCATTTTACAAATTTTACAAACATGTTATGAACAAGAGAGTAACCTGATAACATAGTTATGATTGTTGCAAGTATAATATAATATGATTAATATTATTTTTAAAAATAAGATGATAAATTGAGTATGTCCACTCATTCACCATTTTCTTTCAAGATATCCTTTCTCAGCTGAAAAGCACGGAACAAGAAGTTGGCAACTCTTATAATTCCAAACATTTCGTTTGAGGACATGATTGTATAGAACGATGCAACGTACTTATCAATCAGCCAATATGACATAAGTGCAGCTCATCTTCAATTACTAAAATATTTGATTTATAACATAATCGACAATATATCAATTCTCTATCGATTGCTAAACTTGTGTCTACCTTTCTCAATCATCAGCTTACCTCGATCATGATTCTCGGCACGCATCAATTCCATAGCGGACAAATCAAACACAGCCAACAACCAAAGTACCAAGAGTATTGCGTGTTTGGAGACCATATCTGGCTGGGGGTCGGCGAATAACTGAGAACGGCTTGAAATATAAGTCTGCTTTGACAAATCAATTTAAAACAATAAACACTCTATACACATCGTCAAAAGATAAGAAATGAACGTAGTTGTCAGTCAGTTCTGTACATGTTATTTTTATAAAATAGGAATTGAAGAACACTGTTTAATCATTAGCTGGTCTGTCAATCCGTTTCTTTGATGAAATGTTTGTTGGAAATTGCTATAAAATATTGATAGTGCTATATATTTCATTTGCAAATATGAATGTATCGCAGTTAATGTTTTCTATACGTAAAGCCACCACATGAAAATGCACGTTTGAATAAACGACCGAACGATTTTATCAACATGAGCATTCCCTTTTCTTGAAGGAACCTACATTTTCTAGGAAAGACGGCCTATTGGTAGTTGAGTTAGCAAATCAGACGACTCTGGAAAACACTGTGGAAAAAGGAGAAATTGCTTGAAACAATCAATGTCTCCTTTTCCCACAATGATTTCCAACCTATCAGAAGAATATTTTCCATTTTTAACCCATTCTGAAATGTCGTCTGGAATATCTTTGAATTTCGGAAGTCGACAATTCGGCGTTTGATATAGGGTTAAAACTGGCTTTTGACGTTGTTTTCACATATTCACAGTTCTTATAAGTCTTCATGGGTAATCTATCAGGACAAGGAAAATGCAATGTCCATGGACAGTCCATGTTTAGTTAAAGGGCTGTTATCGGAATCGAACCCGGGTCGTTTTATCTTTAAACTTATTTATTTTACATCAATTGTTAAACAAGTTCTTTCAACTTAGACAGATCACTCTTGATTCTGCTTCCTAGATACATAACCGTTACTCGCGCTGAATGTGGATAAATGAAAGGTCGCAATAAAGATCCCGCTATTCATGGGATCGAACCCACCACCCTCGTGTCCCGAGGCCGACGCTCTACCCATAAACTTTACAAGGTTTCTAGTTACATACCAAAATGAACATATTTACAATACTAAAGGTCAGATATAATGTATATCAACAGTTGCAATCACATTAACAAACTCTTCCTCTATTTCCCTTTTGTCACAAAAAAAAAACCCACACATATATGTCCAAATTATTACGGGCTTATAAATCATTACATGTTCTAAATTCGAACCCGATTTCACCGCAACTTTTGACGTAGACTATACGATATGACAGAAAATGAAAATTCGTAAATTTTCTCTGTATTTTCCATCGTTTCTTAGATAATTATTATTGTTTATTGCTATCGGTATGATTTACTGACTCGACCAGAAACAATGTACCGTTACGCCCTGATGAAAAGAACACTTGTTCTCAATCCTTTCTTTTTGAATTCGTTTGAAACGATTTGCAACAGAAGACATTTTTGCTAACGTTGATGCCGTGAATTCGCTCCTCATTTCTTTATTAAACGGTCAATCTACGAAGAGAGAGGTATCTTCGAGGATGCAAAGTATGTGTTCAGTGACTCTAATGAACATGCGTTCAACATTCGCAAAGGGAACACGTTTTTCAAAGAAGTATATGAAATTGTAATATATAAATATTTGAGCGATAAAATGTTACGCTTAACCCATTGCCAAACAATAATGACATTTAAATACTTTGTTGCAGACAACTCTAGAAAACCTTGTGGGAAAAGGAGAAATTGCTCGTAACGAGCAATTTTCCCTTTTCCCACAAGGTTTTCTACCCTATCAGAAGATTATTTTCCAATTTCATCACATTTTGAAAAGTCGTCTGCAAACTCTTTCAATTTTGGACAATCGAACATTAGGCGTTTGGTAAAGGGTTAAAGCATATCACATCGTTAATCTCACAGGGGTCTATATAGCTATCATGAAGGTCAATACTTTGTAACATAAGTCATTATATTACTTAGTATTGAGCCCAGGATAACCCTAGACCCCTCTGGTTCATGGGTTAAGGATACAAGTAGACTACCTGATGACATGGTACACATAAAGCTAATGTCCTATTCAGCGCACGAACCGCCGAAATCACCAATTAACTCTTCACCACCTGCAGACGACATGTTTTTTCTTGAAGCAGACGACTTAAGAAAAACTTTGTAGACATGTGTAAATACCTTTCAGTCCTGCTGTTGTGATAAATTGTAAAAATATAATGTGAATAAATTGAAAATGCATTTTGGCAAAAGAAGAAATTGCTTGTGACAAGCAATTTCTCCTTTTGTCACAATGTTTTTAGAGTTCGTCTGCTGCAAGACGCAACATTGTGGCGTTGGATAGTTATGAGTTAACTCATTCCCCCATTTGGGAATAGGCGATTGCTCCGGACTCAAAGCAAGATCAAATAACAATGATGAATCATGAAAGCTGACAAATTATTTCTGATTTTATGTAGAAATCTAGAAATCATTTTGAAGAAATTGAAAATTGCCTGCTTTAATCAATTAACCTTTTAGTCACAGCGGTATCTAAAGTCCACGGCAGCAACAGCAGTAGTAGTGTAGCAAAGTGATGCATAATGAAGATATGGGTGAGGGAGAGAGGAGAACATTAACCACCTGTCGAATATCTTAAAGGTGCTTGTTCATAGATGCGAGGAAATTTGGAGGCTACGAATTAATTTCTTTAAAGGCACATCAAAGGAGAGGAGAACAAATAAATTACTGACAAAAATATATATGGAGTTATATGGATTATGTTCATAAAAGTCATGAGAATTAATTGACGAATGCATTGAGACCCTATTAAATAGACTCATTTAAAATAAGTTATTTTGTGCTTGAAATATAGTTGTCTCCAATTCAATCATGTTTATCAACAACCTGTTTGTTTACATGTATATTCAAAATAACGAATTCTGATTGGTCGGTTCAAAAATATGTGCATCAACTGTCAAGGTCAGAGGTGAAGAATCGGGAAATCTGAATTATAAAACTTTCTAATCTGGGTTATTTCTGGTTTACTTTCACATTTAAGTTTGGCTGATGGTGTTTTCTTGTGATAACTATTTGAATCTGTCCAAAATTTTACCAAATAATATAATTTGATATAGCATTATTCTCCTTTAATGGGCCTTTAACACAGCACAAAAGCTGTCTTGTTATATGATACACATTAGTGAATAGTTATTGGAAGCAAATCTAGATCGTTTTAAGTTCCTTAAAGTGTGTACATGTGTACAGTAAATTGACATTTAATTCTAATAAGAAAATGGGACGTCCTTTTGGGATTAACCGCATATAATCTGTACATGTTAGATGAATTGACACTTTCTGATTGAATCATGCTTTCAATTGCTACTTTATGTTGTATATCAAATAACACTACAAAAACTGTATCACTCAACGACGTCTTATTTTGACTTTCAAATTTTTCCTTCTGTGAACAAGCACCTTTAACCCATTACCAAACAATTACGACGTTTGACCAGTTTGTTGCAGATGACTCTGGAAAACACTGTGACAAAAGGAGAAATTGCTCATAACGAGCAATTTCTCCTTTCCCCAAAATGTTTTCTACTCTATCAGAAGATGGCTGTCCAATTTCATCACATTTTGAAATATCGTCTGCAACCTCTTTCAATTTCGAACAGTAAAGAATTTGGCGTTTGGTAAAGGGTTAAACAAATATACTGGTATTGTAGCTGATTCCCACAAAATCCCCTACTCCATTAACCCTTTACCAAACATCAAAATGTTGACTACACTAAATTGAAAGAGATTGCTGACGACATTACAAAATATGATGAAATTGAAAAATAATCGTCTGATAGAGCAGAAAACATTAAGGAAAAAGGAGAAATTGCTCGATAAGAGCAATTTCTCCTTTACCCACATTGTTTTCCAGAGTTGTCTACAACAAACTGGTCAAATGTCGTTATTGTTTGGTAATGGGTTAAACTTTACCAAATCTGCTGCAGAAGACGTGAAAACCACGGTGACCATACGAAAGAAACATTCTTAAGATCATTTTTTTGTTACAATGGTTTCTAATTTTCTAAGAAAAAAGAAAGATCCATTTTCAACTATTGTGTGTTGTCTATTGTTGCGTTCAATTCGAGAAAGTCCCAATTTTCTATATAGGGGATTACCATCTATACTCGACTGGAAAAGAAGGAAATGTTAAAGAAAAAACCGGCAATTTCACCTTTTTGAATTGTGAACTCGCCAAAAAAAAAAGTTATTTCTCATACGTTATATACTCATCGGATGCTGCCTTCGATTCTGGTCAATCACAAAATCATATCTTAGGGGAAATGGTTTATTGGTTTGTTGGTTAATTACAATATCATAACTGGAATACATTGTGACAAAAGAGATTCCACAATCTTACAAAGTCGACAGTCAGCATTCGACATCAATATCGTTATGCTCGAGCAGCAGCTAAAACAAGGGAGATAATAGCAACCCACAAACCTTTTCGGAAAGAAGACATTATCCCCCTTTATCAAGAGAAGACAAATCCAGGACGACGGTGTGTGTCCACCAGCCTGCCAATTCTGGTCTCTCTTAACCCAATACGAAGCAATAACGACAGTTGACCACTTTGTTGCAGGCAACTCTGGAATACCACTGTGGGAAAAGGAGAAGTTGCTCGTAACGAGCAATTTCTCATTTTCCCACAATGTTTTCTACTGTATCAGAAGATTAGTTTCCAATTTTATCACATTTTGAAATGACGTCTGCAAAATCTTTCAATTTGAGACAGTCGAAAATTTGGCGTAGAGATTAAGTAACTACACTTTCCTCATCACGTGTCGTTTAAAAAACAACTTTACAATAAACACATAAGTCGAGTAAAGGACACATGATTTATCAAGTTATTTAATTTTCGTACCAATGATAAAATAAAATCCAATTTTTCTCCAAATGCTTTTTAATATGCCTATCATGTTATAATGTGTTGGTCTTAGCATTTTGCATGGATGTTTCTGATGAAATAATACTTCAGTTTTTCACCGCAAAAAAGCATTACCAAACAATTCTCACATGCTTCGTCAATTAATCGAGCTTGTGCTTCATGTTCATGTCATTAATTTCGTGTTGAGCAATGAACCTAGAAATTGTCAAGACATCCTTTAAATTCACCTATGCGTTAACCTACATAGGCGCAATTTTTCACATGTGAGAGACAAGACACGTTTATCAAATAAACCGTTTATTATTCCGTTGTTAAGTAGCTTTTATTCTGTCGTTTATTATCTCAGCAAAATGATAACACTGGCACTTTGGACGAGCATCAGCTTCATCCTTAAATAATTGGCATATTAAAGAAATATACTCATATTTAGTTCAATCAAATGTTTAACATTTCTATAAGAATTTGAATTACAGAATCACACGTGCTAGATATGTCTATCAAAACAATGTTATAATATGAATACCCCCAAGTCGAATGTGGACTGGAAATGAAAGACAATTCCAATGAGTGTTGTATCTAAAAAACATTTTATTTTGTTATTGTTATCTTTTTATCGATATGGGTTTTAAATCGATCTCCATTATCTTATCTTAGTTATGTTGCAAAGCCCGACGTGTGTTGATGGAAGAAGATGCCAAACTTAACTGCACATCTATAAGGCCTTGTCAAGTCGGATATAAAACCATCGGCATACCCTTAGTCGGTCGGGAGATTACCTCTTATGAATATTCAAAATCCAAATGCCGTCACCGAAATTTTAACCGACGTGGAAATGCTGTTCTATAAATGCGTGTTAATGGCACGTGACGGCCATGCATCTAAGTCATCACGTGGTTTGCTTTATTCGATTTTGGATATCAATGCGATGATTCAGAGGCACATACGTAAACCTAGGCCTATATACGCCATTTACAAACATTCAAAGTTAAAGTTGATGTGCATAAAGCATTGTGTTCAATAAAGAAATCGCAGTCTACGAAAACCAATTTTCGACGGCAATTTTTGTCACGCTGGTTATCTTTCTATATCCCGTTAAGGAAGTAACAATTTTCCGCGTAGGATTACAGGCTACTATTTAGAAAATCGCGTATAATTGTGATTAAGGATGACCACTCTAAAATGTAATTCAACAAGTTCAACAATTGTTTTATCGACTTTACATATCTAAAAAGGAAAACGCTTGCAACAAATGTATTTGATTATCTTGAACAGAATTCTCTTTTAATCCAATGAATTAGATAGTTTGTTTAGGTATTTGTCGTTACCGCAATCATTTCATTGTTGATCAAATCCTCGTTTGTTGTCTTATGCTTTTTGTCAAAATTAAAAGGGATTAATTGCAAAAGAATACCTTAGTGTTAGCTTGAATTTGTTGTATGTGTCTACGTTCCATTTATTGAATATGAAGCTGAACTTTTTTCATGTAGTTTTTGTACAGACTAACCCATGTTTTCTTTAAATCAACACTTTTCCTGCAAAAATTATACCGGAAGTAACCCTTACGTCAATGTAATCTCATTTGCATACATTTACTATAGTCAGCCATATTGAGGCGACATTTGTTGTTGTTAGACAAACGCACAACGAAACTGTTCTTTATTGACATTTTCTGTGAATTTTGTGTATGACTTATGGTCATAATGAAGGGAATTATCACTCAATTCGTGGTTCTGTTAGGGATTGGACTTACGACCTCCACATCCGGTAAGAAAGCCATTTGATTGATGGTCAAATCGTGTTTCGGTTTCCAATGTTGACATTTTAATCCCCAATCAGTTTTCGGGGGAACCCAGTTTTCGGAGTGTTCATTCAAATCGATGTCTATAATCTTTCTTTTGTAGTCTTATGGAAATAGTTGAAAAAACTGACTGAAAAGACAGTCCTAAACATTTCGATAATGCGCTAATTGATCGCCAGGTGACTTAATTGAATAGTAATTAACCAATTTGGAATTACATGTAAAGGTAAAAATATAGTGAAAGGCACAATATCCTAGACCTGACGCTAATATAGTGACAAACCTTTGATTTTGCCACATGGAAGTCACAGCAAAATTCCTCCAAATCATGATTTTGATCATTGCTAATTTTAGATAAGAACAAAACCCCAAAGTTAATTAAAAGGGCTTATGTCTCCTGTCAATTAATATGTCTAACATGTGTAACATGTAATTGTTTCACTTATATTGATGTCTTATCTTTCCAAAATGAATTGTTATAGATAAGAGATCTAATGCCTTTAAGTCTAAAAACCAATTTGAATTTAATGCTTTTGTAGTTCCTTTTTCTTCTTCTTTTTCCTGTAATGTGAATGACCGCAACAAGACAGGCACAGTCACACTTGTGTATGTACATGGTGAGGGAGAGTCATTGGAACCAAGGTTTCTGATGGGGGCAATCTGAACAGGAGATATTGCGATTGCTTTACCAAAAAATCTTTATTTTCCCGGAATCAATGCGAAATAAATAGACTGATGTTTAAATTGTTGGCTTCATCATATTATCAAATACTCCTTTTTTTTTTCAGAATCAATAGACTTTTTCTTTCTTTTTTATCATCCATTACTGTACCACTCATACCTCTGACAGTATTAGTGCATGCTCCCTGGTATCAGTAAAAGGTTTAGAAACCATGTCTTGCAACTTGGAACTGTTAAGCCTGATGTCAGGAACTAAACTAGGTTGTCTAATTCTAATATCAAGTCCAAAGCACTAACCACTACACCATAGCAGAGCCTCTGTCAGTATGTTGTCCGAAGGGGAAGATCAAAACCAATATACGACTGTTAATTTTAAGCCATAACTATATTTGATTCGAATGATTAATGGACAATTGTTATCAGTTCTCTACCAGTTTTGACTTAATTTGGCCCTTTAAGTCATCTTATTCAAAGATAACTTGTTATTTTTACATTCACCAATAGTATTATCTTTTTTATGAAATACCCTTAAAGCCACATCAGGAAATAATAAGTAATGTGTGTTTTTATGAATTCACATGTCATTAATGATTTTAAAAACATTGCTCAAATATCAAAAGGTCTCTTTTCGCCACATGCACTGGTACAAGGTTAACCCTTTGTTTTTCATTTGTGCCTTATTGAAAGAAGAAGGTCTCAGGTTCCTGCAATTGTTTTGAAACCATTCGCTTATTGTTTTACCCTTTACTTTTTCCAGATTTATGAGTTCCATATTAAACTCAAAATGATCAACATGGATGGTTGACCTCACACAACATGAGCGTTGTCTATTTATTTATCCTCTTTTCTATTCTGCTGCAGAGGTTTTATGAAAAGTTAAAAAGAAGCCTACCCATACTTGAAAAAGGTACAACAGAAACAATCAATGTGTAAAAGATATGATGGTTATCTATGATATCTTTTGATAATAATCAGAAGTCAAGATAAGATTCCTTAAATGCCCTTCCCAACTTCCTCATGAATGCCTTGTCTATATCCCTCATTACTCATTCAGATAATCATTAAGAGGCAATTAGAATTGTTCCAAAGTAATATGACTAAAACTCTAGGATATTTCCTATTTTGTGGCTACCTGTTAGCCTTTTTAGCAAAACGCGATTCATGTGAGTTCCTACAACATAGGTTACGAGAAGAATTAAAGAAGATGCATCATGTCACCTGAACCTCTTGATTGGAAAAAGTTGCAGCTTCATTTTTCATATCAAATTATCAAAATGTGTAACCTTGGAGAAGAGAAATTTTTGTGAATGAAAGATTGATCCATATCTAGCTACTTGTCAAGATCTATAAAAGTGTAAAAGAAATCGAAAGCTGGGGATCTTATACAGTTGCTTTAATTGATTTTTGCATTGTCTGTTTTAAATATCTGGGTTCTTTAAACAAGGATCTAACCAATTCAAAGTCACACCAGTTTTTTGGTTTCCCAATACAGCATTTTCAATCTACTCTATAATTTCCCCAAATCAGCAGGCCGACGGCAAGGGCTCTTCCCAATTTAAGGAAAAGAGGCCCTTGTAAGGTCTAACCATGCAAATTGTAATTTAGGGAAACCTTTTTCTCAGAGATGTTATTAACCTCTTATCCATAATTCATTATAAACGCTTCCTGATGCCTTTGGAGCAGAACACCAAGGCAATCACATTGAAAGCAAGAGAGATTCATTGTTTGTAACAGGCAATGCCTCTTACTTAAAATACATTTATTTTATAATAAACATCACAAAAAAATGCAGATTTTAAAACTATTATTGTCAATGCTTTCAATTACAACCACTAGCTGAGAGAAAAATTTGATAGGGGGGGGGGTCCAACATGGCCCAGTGGTTAGGTTGGTGGGCTTAGAACTTGGGGATCCCGGGTTTGAGCCCTACTGACACCTCTGGTTTCAAGGGAGTGACCTTTGGCAAGTCACTCCAGCTTCAGAGTCCTAGCCTAGTACTGGTGGATCTAGGAAAGCAGTAACATAACTGAAAAGTTGTTGACACTGCATTAAACACCATATAAACAAACCATATATGGGGGAATGGGTTATCTTTCTATTACCAGTAGGAGTTGTTTTGAAAACATAAACATTAGAAACCTTTGATGCATAATAACTATTATACAGGGTAACTACTTTCTATATTGTTTATTACCTGTATGTCTAAATAAACTATTGATCTAAGTGAATGATCAATACAATCAATAACGGTCTGTGATAAACAAATCTTAAGCAGTTAAGCACCTAAATAAGCAAACCTTTTGATAAACTGTTTGATCTTCGAAGAAAGGTGTTAATCTTTAACAAGTGGCTCTCTTTGCATAGTGCAATACACAATGTTGGAAGTCTTAACTTAGGATTTCATGTGGTTGAAGGTCCTTTATGATAGACCACTTATTGTTACAGATGTTTGTCCATTTTAGCATGTATAGCACATTGTAAAGTATGTTTAATCTTACAAATCCTAAGACTTCAAAGGTCTTTAAAACAACATTAAAACCAAAGTAAATGCAATAAAAAAAAACGGATTTAAAAATCTCTTTTTGAAGTAATAAACTTAATTATTGTTGAAAGTGGATTAACTATAGGCTGCTTATGTTATTATCTTATGGAAAATGTAAATTGTCATCCATTCTTGTGTATTTCTAAACTGTTGTCTGCTGTTTCTTTCAACTTGCACAGTTAAATGAAGATACACTTAATTAAATCATAAGCAAGGAAAGTCATGATTATTGTTTCATCAAATATTAATAAACTTCAGTGTAGTTTGCATGTATATTTTTATTTCAGAGGTCTAGATAAGATTCCTCTTTCTAGCTGTCAATTTCTTCCCTAAAGTTTGGCTAAACTCTAGATATATACTGATGGATTTGTCCTACGAAGCACTATGTTCCTTGTGTGAACCATATATTGTTGGAACTCTTTTGAATCATCTCAATATGGTCATATGAGTTCCAACAATAAAGGATTTGTCTTTTTTTTTTTTAAACATATAGTATGAAATAAAAGATAAGATAGTGTTGCCTTATTTCTAAACCATTGATATTATCTGTGATTGGAAAAGGAAGATGAGTTTCCAACGAACAGACATCCAAGAAAGGGTTGTTTTTTTTTACATCTATTACTAGTTCTTATTACATCATCGGATGTGGGGTTGATTTGATTTTCCGTAGCCTTCTCTGTTAGATTGGAATTGATTAAGTGCTCTTGTGGGATTCCAGGCTTAAGATAAATTCATCATGTTGTATAATTTGCCCAATAATTGAGTTTGTTCAATGTTATAATTGTCATTGAGGCATTTGGGTTGTCACCTTCAATTACTATATGCAATCATATGGAGTAGAACTGGTTATTAACACATTCCCCGTATTACTGCATTTGCAGGGGACGATATTTGTTGAATTGAAAAGCAAAATCTTTTTTTTTTTTTGTCTTTGTTTAGTAAAACCATTGTATGTGTAAGACATGCAATTTTAAATGAATTCACTGCAGACATCTTATTTATGAATTTTTTCTGCCAAAGTGAGAATAATGAAGGTCATCATTCTGACAGGACTTCCCGTGTGAAGTCTTTAAACTTCATGAACAGATCTTAACCACAAATGGCCATTCATGAACACATAGCTGTTCTTGTTTGTTAACTTGTTTATCAATTTCAAGAACAGGGCCATGGATACAATCATGAACTGTTCTTGAAATTAATGAATCAGTTGAGTTTAAAAGAACAACATTGTGTTTATGAATGGCTATTTGTTGTTCATGAAGTGCATGAACACAAATCTTGAATATTTTCCAGGTTTTTTTCTGTTAGAAGTGTTGAAAATCATATCCAACTTCGAGCTTTTTTCCCTTCAATTGGGAAGAAGACCAAGCCTGTGGAATTTTGGAAATTTTATTGCTGAAATTGCAGAATTGGGAAGCCTAAAAGCTGGTATAACTTAGAGCATGATTTTAAAAAATAATCCAATTGGGAAGCTGCCTTTTATGGGAGAATGTTAAATTACGCAAACATTGCCCTGTCACTGTATTACAACACTGGCCTTTATATAAACTCATATACACAAAAAATATGAAGTTTTTTCTAACCATTTCTAATTTCAGAGCCTAACGGTTATGCCCCTGTTATTGTGTCGACATACACAAACAGTCGGACAATTCCGCTGTTTAAAGGGACAATTCGCGAGGACGAGACAACTGTCAGCTTAGACCCTCCCCTCTCCGCATACGACAACGACACTGTTGGATCTGCACGTAAGTGTTTTATATCAAAGTGTGTGATAGAAAGTCACCCAATAGCAATGTGGCCATGCATTGGGTACATCTTTAGATGCACTGTTAACTGTTGGGTTCCTTTGCTATCCATATAGAAACCTTTACTTCCAAACATTAGAAAATGTTACTCTTGTTAACCCTTTTTCAAACGCTAAATTTTCAACTGTCCAAATTTAAGAGTTTGCAGATGACATTTCAAAATGTGATGAAAAAGGAAAATAATTTTCTGATAGGGTAGAAGCATTGTTGGAAGAGGAGAAATTCCTTGTCATGAGCATTTTCTTCTTTTCCCAGAATGTTTTCCAGAGTCGTCTGCACCAAACTGGTCAAATGTCGTTATTGTTTGGTTATTGATTAAGGGACTACTACAATATCTCGGTGATAATTTTACCTCTGCATCCCGCGTTACATAAAAATTGCTGGGGACACATCATTTCAAAAGATATGTGTCCAGCCTGAAGAAGCATTCTCATTAGCACAAGTAATGTTTACAATGTAGTAAACATCATAAAGCATGCTGTCTCATACTTTCTTTCTATCAAATCTGCATTGTTTTGAGTCATTTAAGCTAAGATTATCATTAATAACAAGTGTTATACTAATTGACTTGATCTTATAGCTTTGATCATTGGTACTCGGATGCATAGTTTTCAAAAGATGTGTGTCTAAAAGGACACGATAACTTTCATTTCTAAAACTAACACTGATATCTATGATATCTGGAGCATCACATGAACCTTTGTATATTGTGTTTAATTTATTTTGGCTTCTTCTTGTTGTTGTTCTACATGCAGGTGTTTGTTTGACAAGAAACTGGTTTAGTTTGAGTCAACACAGAGTTCTCTTGATCTTGATCTGGTAAGAAACAATGGAAGTGATTGATTTCCCTTCACATGTGTTTGTTTATGATGGTTGTAAGGAAGAATTGATGGCGTTGATTGTGTTTTTACCCTTTCCCAAACAATAACGACATTTGACCGCTTTGTTGTAGACAACTTTAGAAAACATTGAGGGAAAAGGAGAAATTGCTGGATACGAGCATTTTTTCCTTCTCCCACAAGGTTATCTGCTCTTTCTGAAGATTATTTTCCAATTTCATCACATTTTGTAATGTCGTCTGCAAACTCTTTCAATTTGGGACAGTCGAGAATCTGTTGTTTGGGAAAGAGTTAACTCTGTACGGTGACTCATCATGGCTGGAACAATAATCTGTTTGAGAAATATCTCATTAAAAATGTAGGTGGTTTATTCTCTATCCAATTGCAAGCTTATTGCAGAAGGTGCTATAAAGGTCATTGATATGTATTATATAAATATATAAAGAAGCAAATCACCAGCTTACCATTGAATACAAAATATTTTGAAATAATGTTTTAATCATTTAGAGTAATACTTATTCTCACACTGTTTTACAAGGATATCTTCCACTGATTTTTCCAGTCATCTCAATTTTCAAAAATGTTAATGGTTTTTTTCGCAGTTTCACTTTAAGGAAACCTACAATTAAAAGTGGGTCTAATTCAGTTTCACATGACTCATAGTTGGATTTATTTATATATAACAATAGAGACGCTTGATTTGTGGGAAACCAACGAAGGTAATTTAAGGAGTATATATCGGGGATTTTCAAACACATTATTTTAAGCCTACATCAAGGGTACTCATAAATGTAATCCAATGTGGGGTTAAGTAAAGCATTGATTTAGAAAAACTATTGGTAGTTATCTAAGTGGAAGATTGTAGTTTTCCTCACTTGTTACTATTTTCTTTTTAAACCAAGATACTGTGAATGTATTTGTATGCATTGATTCTTTCTAATTTGACTCAAAACGCAACTCCAAGGCTAAATGCAATACTATGTACAGTAATTGCTTCATGGTAATGAAGCACTTACTAGTGACATGCATTGCATGAACCCTCAAATTGGGGCAAAAAAAAACTTTGCTAGAAATAAGCATCGATGATATGGCGTTATTGATTCTTGCCAATTTCACATGTAAATGCTTTTGTTTCAAGATATTTGCAATCCGTTTTGGCTTTCAATTTTGATCAGATCACTATTAACCCTGTCCCAAAACATTGAGGGAAAAGGAGAAATTGCTCGATACGAGCATTTTTTTCCTTCTCCCACAAGGTTATCTGCTCTTTCTGAAGATTATTTTCCAATTTCATCACATTTTGTAATGTCGTCTGCAAACTCTTTCAATTTGGGACAGTCGAGAATCTGTTGTTTGGGAAAGAGTTAACTCTGTACGGTGACTCATCATGGCTGGAACAATAATCTGTTTGAGAAATATCTCATTAAAAATGTAGGTGGTTTATTCTCTATCCAATTGCAAGCTTTTTGCAGAAGGTGCTATAAAGGTCATTGATATGTATTATATAAATATATAAAGAAGCAAATCACCAGCTTACCATTGAATACAAAATATTTTGAAATAATGTTTTTATCATTTAGAGTAATACTTATTCTCACACTGTTTTACAAGGATATCTTCCACTGATTTTTCCAGTCATCTCAATTTTCAAAAAGGTTAATGGTTTTTTTCGCAGTTTCACTTTAAGGAAACCTACAATTAAAAGTGGGTCTAATTCAGTTTCACATGACTCATAGTTGGATTTATTTATATATAACAATAGAGACGCTTGATTTGTGGGAAACCAACGAAGGTAATTTAAGGAGTATATATCGGGGATTTTCAAACACATTATTTTAAGCCTACATCAAGGGTACTCATAAATGTAATCCAATGTGGGGTTAAGTAAAGCATTGATTTAGAAAAACTATTGGTAGTTATCTAAGTGGAAGATTGTAGTTTTCCTCACTTGTTACTATTTTCTTTTTAAACCAAGATACTGTGAATGTATTTGTATGCATTGATTCTTTCTAATTTGACTCAAAACGCAACTCCAAGGCTAAATGCAATACTATGTACAGTAATTGCTTCATGGTAATGAAGCACTTACTATTGACATGCATTGCATGAACCCTCAAATTGGGGCAAAAACAAACTTTGCTAGAAATAAGCATCGATGATATGGCGTTATTGATTCTTGCCAATTTCACATGTAAATGCTTTTGTTTCAAGATATTTGCAATCCGTTTTGGCTTTCAATTTTGATCAGATCACTATTAACCCTGTCCCAAAACATTGAGGGAAAAGGAGAAATTGCTCGATACGAGCATTTTTTCCTTCTCCCACAAGGTTATCTGCTCTTTCTGAAGATTATTTTCCAATTTCATCACATTTTGTTATGTCGTCTGCAAACTCTTTCAATTTGGGACAGTCGAGAATCAGTTGTTTGGGAAAGAGTTAACTCTGTACGGTGACTCATCATGGCTGGAACAATAATCTGTTTGAGAAATATCTCATTAAAAATGTAGGTGGTTTATTCTCTATCCAATTGCAAGCTTATTGCAGAAGGTGCTATAAAGGTCATTGATATGTATTATATAAATATATAAAGAAGCAAATCACCAGCTTACCATTGAATACAAAATATTTTGAAATAATGTTTTAATCATTTAGAGTAATACTTATTCTCACACTGTTTTACAAGGATATCTTCCACTGATTTTTCCAGTCATCTCAATTTTCAAAAAGGTTAATGGTTTTTTTCGCAGTTTCACTTTAAGGAAACCTACAATTAAAAGTGGGTCTAATTCAGTTTCACATGACTCATAGTTGGATTTATTTATATATAACAATAGAGACGCTTGATTTGTGGGAAACCAACGAAGGTAATTTAAGGAGTATATATCGGGGATTTTCAAACACATTATTTTAAGCCTACATCAAGGGTACTCATAAATGTAATCCAATGTGGGGTTAAGTAAAGCATTGATTTAGAAAAACTATTGGTAGTTATCTAAGTGGAAGATTGTAGTTTTCCTCACTTGTTACTATTTTCTTTTTAAACCAAGATACTGTGAATGTATTTGTATGCATTGATTCTTTCTAATTTGACTCAAAACGCAACTCCAAGGCTAAATGCAATACTATGTACAGTAATTGCTTCATGGTAATGAAGCACTTACTATTGACATGCATTGCATGAACCCTCAAATTGGGGCAAAAACAAACTTTGCTAGAAATAAGCATCGATGATATGGCGTTATTGATTCTTGCCAATTTCACATGTAAATGCTTTTGTTTCAAGATATTTGCAATCCGTTTTGGCTTTCAATTTTGATCAGATCACTATTAACCCTGTCCCAAAACATTGAGGGAAAAGGAGAAATTGCTCGATACGAGCATTTTTTTCCTTCTCCCACAAGGTTATCTGCTCTTTCTGAAGATTATTTTCCAATTTCATCACATTTTGTAATGTCGTCTGCAAACTCTTTCAATTTGGGACAGTCGAGAATCAGTTGTTTGGGAAAGAGTTAACTCTGTACGGTGACTCATCATGGCTGGAACAATAATCTGTTTGAGAAATATCTCATTAAAAATGTAGGTGGTTTATTCTCTATCCAATTGCAAGCTTATTGCAGAAGGTGCTATAAAGGTCATTGATATGTATTATATAAATATATAAAGAAGCAAATCACCAGCTTACCATTGAATACAAAATATTTTGAAATAATGTTTTAATCATTTAGAGTAATACTTATTCTCACACTGTTTTACAAGGATATCTTCCACTGATTTTTCCAGTCATCTCAATTTTCAAAAAGGTTAATGGTTTTTTTCGCAGTTTCACTTTAAGGAAACCTACAATTAAAAGTGGGTCTAATTCAGTTTCACATGACTCATAGTTGGATTTATTTACAATAGAGACGCTTGATTTGTCGGAAACCAACGAAGGTAATATAAGGAGTATATATCGGGGATTTTCAAACACATTATTTTAAACCTACATCAAGGGTACTCATTTATGTAATCCAATGAAGGGTTAAGTAAAGCATTGATTTAGAAAAACTATTGGTAGTTATCTAAGTGGAAGATTGTAGTTTTCCTCACTTGTTACTATTTTCTTTTTAAACCAAGATACTGTGAATGTATTTGTATGCATTGATTCTTTCTAATTTGACTCAAAACGCAATTCCAAGGCTAAATGCAATACTATGTACAGTAATTGCTTCATGGTAATGAAGCACTTACTATTGTCATGCATTGCATGAACCCTCAAATTGGGGCAAGAACAATATTTGCTAGAAATAAGCATCGATGATATGGCGTTATTGATTCTTGCCAATTTCACATGTAAATGCTTTTGTTTCAAGATATTTGCAATCCGTTTTGGCTTTCAATTTTGATCAGATCACTATTAACCCTGTCCCAAACAGCAAATTTTTGACTGTCCCAAATTGAAAGAGTTTGCAGGCGACATTTCAAAATGTGCTGAAATTGAAAAATAATCTTCTGATAGGCCAGAAAACATTGTGGGAAAAGGAAAAATTGCTTGCCAATAGCAAATTTTCCTTTTCCCACAATGTTTTCTAAAGTCGTCTGCAATAATTTGGTCAAAATACAGGAATTTACGGCAATTGGATAAACAGTGCCTCCCCTGGAGTTTTTTTTCTTGTCGCAACCATTTTCGCAAATTGGATTTTTTTGGAGCCAAATTTAAGAAAGTGGAGCCAAAAGTTGAGCCAATTTTAAATTGAAGGCTTGACGGTAATTATTAGAAATGAGTAGTAAAAAGGTTTTTGTTCATTATAATGTTTTAAATCTATGCACAGCAGCTCATTACTTTATTTATCTTATCATAAACTACTATTTAATGGGGAAGTCTTTGGCTCTTCCCATGTGCTAATTAAATAGTTTTACAAAAGAAATAATTCGTTGTCAATAAAGAGTTGATGTCAAACTGTATAACACTTAATTAAATTGCGAAATCAGTCAGTTTATAAAGAGAATGCATCTCGCCGATTTTGTAGTAAATGCTTCATTGTGATGAACAAGCAACATACCTAAAATAGGTACGTTATTCACCGTCTTTAATTTTCAACACCCGACGGTGTTTGATAATTGTCATCTAATTTTCACATTTTCTCCAATCATGTGTTCGCGTCAAACTGTTATATTTACACACACATTTCAGGAATAGGTGTCAGGGCAATTTCACACACGCGACGCAAACATAACTGTTGCCGCGAGAGTCATTTGAAGTGATTAAACTTTAATCCGATAAGTGACAGTCATTTGTGTACGAACTCGGTTGCGTGCAAACTGCTAAAGATACGGGTCATTACCGGGCTGGTTCCTGTGTTTATACACGCAGAATGCCTCGATAACTACAGAACAGGAACTGGCTATTACTCCGGGTCGCTTATGTCATGCATGATTGGTAAATACGGTTTGTCGCAAACACTTTCGCAAAACTGTTATTTTTGTCGCAAATTGACGAGATTTTTCGCATTTGGCGACATTGGCGATCGGCAGCGGAGGCCCTGTGTGTCTACTCTCAAACATGCTTGGTGTTACCAGGCATCTGGGTTACTTTGCTTGAACATTAATGCCGATTTCAACAGATTTTAAGCAAACCGAAGATCCCTTATGGAGAAAATTGTGTTGACCCTTTGCCAAGCATCAAATTTTCGACTGGACCAAATTGAAAGAGTTTGCAGACGACAATTCAACATGGGATGGAATTGGAAAATAATCTTATTCTAGGACAGAAAACATTGTGGGAAAAGGAGAAATGTGTGAAGACCAATGTCTCCTTTTCCAACAATGTTTTTCAGAATTGTCTGCAAGAAACTGGTCAAATGCCATTATTGTTTGGTAATGGGTTAAACAAATTATGCTCTGTTAATGACAGTGTTATTGATCCTGTTAACCCTTAGAATGTTGGGTAACTTTCTAAAAAAAAAATTTTTGTGTTGTCTGCTTTCCAAAACCTTAAATATCAGCTTAATTTTGATGAGGAAAGATACTAAGAGTAGCAAACAGGTTAGATCACAGGCCAGACGCAATTTACTTGGCGGATGGCCTGGATCTAACCTGTTTGCATGAGCATGAAGTCAATTCCAGCACTATAAGGATTAATGACAGAGTAATTGATCCTGTTAATTTGGTTTCAAGCTGTATGATCAATATCACAGAGACAATGCAACCGTTAAGCTGGAAATTTATCATATCCCCTATTTTCAATTGTCAGCTGACTTCAAACTAAACAAACTAAACAAAAACTTGAAACTAAACAAAAAAATGGTAAGTCTTTTTGATATACATGTGTAAGAAGATATTTGAAAATACTTTGATAGAAAGAGGATCAATAGAAGTGAGCAATTTTTCCTTTCCAACCTCAATTTTCATACTAAAACACTGTTTTCTGCTGAATCTTAAAATAAGTAATCGATCTACAAATCAGTCTATGGGTTGAACTGTTGATGACAAATTAAGAAATTAATAAAAAGAAAAGTTGCTCAGCAGTTTTAAGAAAATAGGAAAAGGAGAGGGCTTTATCTTTCCTTTTTTTGTTGAAAATGGTTGTAATTTCTTCAAATGTTGCCCAATTCAATCTTTGCTTTTACCATTATATTCATTTATCCAGGGCCTCCGCTGCCGATCGCCAATGTCGCCAAATGCGAAAAATCTCGTCAATTTGCGACAAAAATAACAGTTTTGCGAAAGTGTTTGCGACAAACCGTATTTACCAATCATGCATGACATAAGCGACCCGGAGTAATAGCCAGTTCCCGTTCTGTAGTTATCGAGGCATTCTGCGTGTATAAACACAGGAACCAGCCCGGTAATGACCCGTATCTTTAGCAGTTTGCACGCAACCGAGTTCGTACACAAATGACTGTCACTTATCGGATTAAAGTTTAATCACTTCATATGACTCGTGCGGCAACAGTTATGTTTGCGTCGCGTGTGTGAAATTGCCCTGACACCTATTCCTGAAATGTGTGTGTAAATATAACAGTTTGACGCGAACGCATGATCGGAGAAAATGTGAAAATTAGATGACAATTATCAAACACCGTCGGGTGTTGAAAATTAAAGACGGTGAATAACGTACCTATTTTAGGTATGTTGCTCGTTTATCACAATGAAGCATTTACTACAAAATCGGCGAGATGCATTCTCTTTATAAACTGACTGATTTCGCAATTTAATTAGGTGTTATACAGTTTGACATCAACTCTTTATTGACAACGAATTATTTCTTTTGTAAAACTATTTAATTAGCACATGGGAAGAGCCAAAGACTTCCCCATTAAATAGTAGTTTATGATAAGATAAATAAAGTAATGAGCTGCTGTGCATAGATTTAAAACATTATAATGAACAAAAACCTTCTTACTACTCATTTCTAATAATTACCGTCAAGCCTTCAATTTAAAATTGGCTCAACTTTTGGCTCCACTTTCTTAAATTTGGCTCCAAAAAAATCCAATTTGCGAAAATGGTTGCGACAAGAAAAAAAACTCCAGGGGAGGCACTGACACACTTGGCATTGACCTGCCATTGATCTGTGGCGGGTGTATACCATCTCACACCGGTTCTCAGTGACAGTTTGTACATGTAATCTGATCGAAGCATAATGGGCCAACAAAGCCTGGAACCAATTATTCTATTACCTTCTCAGTGTGAATTCCATTATGTAACCTCCCCTATACAATTAGATCTGTGTCTGACACAATTGAAAAACAGTCTAGTGACAAAAAAGAACCTTGCAAAAAAAGGGAGATATTTATAAATATTATAGATTATTCTCATGAATAATTTCAGCATTAGGAAAGTGTTAAAAATGCTTAACCTATTACCAAACAATAACGACATTTAACCACTTTGTCGCAGATGACTCTGGAAACCATTGTGGGATAAGGAGAAATTTCCCTCAATGTTTTCTGCCTTTCAATTTGGGACAGTCGATAATTTGGCGTTGGGTAAAGGGTTAAGGCACTTATGTAAGATTTATTGTTGAAAATATTATTAAAGAAAAATAAACTTGTATGAAAAATTTTGTTTCCGTCTCAAAAAACTTTTAAAGTGTCGATATAATGAGTTTGCTATAAAGTAAAAGGATCAATATCGATTGAGTGGCTGATCATTTCGTCATGTCTAAAGCATATTGATTCTAATTATAGAATTTCTAGATTCCCAGACTTTATCGATTCAACGATTTTAGAGATATAGATTGTCTCTCTTGTGAGGAAGAATGCTCATTTGCTTTATTATGTACCTATATTTTTCCAGGATCATGGATTAGTACACTGACCACTACAATATATCTTAAATACTGTTGAAAGTGATGTAAAACCTAAATTGTCAATTTCTAGATTTCTGTATCCCTAATCTTTACAGATTGAGTGATTTTAGTGAGATTGTCTTTCTCTTGTGAGGAAGAATGCTCATTTGCTTTATTATGTACCTATATTTTTCCTGGATCATGGATTAGTACACTGACCACTACAATATATCTTAAATACTGTTGAAAGTGATGTAAAACGTATATTGTCAATTTCTAGATTTCTCTATCCCTAATCTTTACAGATTGAGTGATTTTAGAGAGATTGTCTTTCTCTTGTGAGGAAGAATGCTCATTTGCTGTATATGTAGCTATATTATAAGACGCAGAATAGGGAATAAAATATTACTTTCCTCTTTTGCCACTCTTGTTCATGAAGCAGAATGACGATAACAATTTCGAGGGTTCAATGCAAGGATATAGTAAGTGCTACACACATGTGCAGCACTTACTATATCCTTGCATTGAACCCTTGTTTTGAGAATAGAATTGATTGCTTGAAAAATAGTTCGGTCCCCGTTTATCTATTATAAATGGTTTCGATCCAATCAAATCACAGTGAAAGCATATAAAGTTTATCTATACATATTATATAATCATTTGCTGTTGCTATCAGTTTTGACCAGTCCAATACGAGGTAAAGCACTAGGTACTTTTGCTTGTTGAGGCTAAGGGGGGCATTGACACTAATGAGGTGAATTGATATTCAATAATTTTGTATAGACAGACTCCCTAAGGGATTATCCCTTAGAATGCTGGATAAATTTCTAGAAATGGATTTTTGTGTTGTCTGCTTTCCAAAAATCTTCAATAACTGCTTAATTTTAATGAGGAATACTTGGAGTAGCAAACAGGTTTTATCAAGGCAAGCTGCCAATTTACTTGGTGGCTGGCCTGGATCCAACCTCTTTGCGTGTGCATGAAGTTGGTTCACACTTTATAAGGCTGATTATGCATGTGATGCTTTTGTTTTGTCAGTGCTCCAGATTAGAGGCAAGTAATATTTGTGTAGCTTTTCTCTTTTTTTCTGAGCCCTTTATTGTAGTACTTATTAGAATATTGTGATGTTCTGGTGAGGAAATACCAGGATCATGGATAGGTGAACTGACTACTTCAATATAATTGAAATGTTGTTGAAAGTGATGTTAAACCACAGTCCAACCAATTATAAACCAAATTGAAAAGCAGCATGCTTATATGAACATGGTTTACTTTTTAAAGATAGAAGAAGAATTTGCCTAATGATATTAAGTAGACAGTAGTTTCTTGTTTTGTCTGTGTTTCCTGGATCTACCAAGTGGTTAGAGCATAGAACTTGAACCATGTCCCTCTTTGTTTGGGTTTGAATCCTGCTGATTCCATTTGAATTTCATGAGATGTAGCCTCTGTACTAATGGTTCTACCCAACTCTATTAACTCATATATTGGTTGTTGAGTATCTTTCTCCATTATGAAAAGCCAGGTATAGCATCATAACTGAAACAATATATAATTTTGTAACAATCTCTTACACAGGTACATGTACTTGGGAAAATAGCAACATGTGCAAATTTCTAGGATCTGTCCATTTTCATAATTTGGTATGTATTGCTTTGCAAAATAACTTGTAACAGATAAAGATAAATCAAGTTATTATGTCAAATTATAGCCCTGCAGGTTTTGGAGCTATTGTTCCAATTAATTGTGTACTGGGTGCCCTGGCCAATTGAGTGTAGCATAAATTGGCATAATGTCCAGTTTGAGTCTTAGTGCGTCATGCAGTCTAAAGGAATCAACACATTGACTTGTCCCTTTACCAAACACCAAATTTATGACTGTCCAAAATTGAAAGAATTTGCAGACAACTTTTCAAAATTTGGTTAAATTGGAAAATAATCTTCTGATAGGGTAGAAGACATTGTGGAAAAAGGAGACATTGCTTGTTCTCCTTTTCCCACAATGATTTCAAGAGTCGTCTGCAACAAACTGGTCAAATGCCGTTATTGTTTGGTAAAGGGTTAGTAAATCATTAGACCCTTTAGTCAATTTAACCACAGTATGAAAAATGAAATAGTTTGCCTGCCACAATGGCTACTAAAGGCATCAATTGTTGATATCTCAAAGTAACTATGAAACAAGTTCTTACAACTTATTCTTAACACTCCAGGTGCTTCACAAACATGAAGCACTTACTATAGTCTTGCATTGAACCCTTGTCCTGTTCTGCCTCCAGGCTAGATATAACCAGTACCATGAGCACCAAAAGTGGAATAATGAAAAGTAGCAAAGTGGACCCCCATACTAATGGGAATTGTACCCATGACCCTTTTGTCCAAAGGTCAACACTCTTCCCCTGGGCAACTTTTTCCATTTATTGACAAGCCAAGGTTTTTGTCTTTAATTCAGAGGAAGCCATACTATGGTGGTGGTGGTGGGTGGGGGGGGAGAGAATGGCGAGAGTGATCACTTAATAGCTGGGAAGCCAAAAAGATGTTTTCATTTTCAGGAAATACTTTATAATTTTTAAAAAAGTTCAAGAGTTCAATGCAAGATTAAAGTATGTGCTAGAAAATATAAAGTACTTAAATTAATTACTATTGTCTTCCATTAAATCTTTGATATTTCAATTGTGAAGGTTCCTGATAGGTATACATCCCCATCGTGTGTTTATTGCACTAATTGGCTAATGTACATTGTCTTAATTGAAAACAGTATCAACTTATCTAAGCTTCATGATATGGGTTAAACCCTTATAGTACTGGAACTGACTTCATGCTTAGGCAAACAGATAAGATCCAGGCCAGCCACCAAGTAAATTGGCGACTGAACTGTGATCTAACCAGTTTGTTACTCCGAGTATCTTTCTACCTCAAAATTAAGCAGATTTATAAGGTTTTGGAAAGCAGTTAGCAGATGACACAAAAATATTTTTTTAGAAAATTGCCAAGCATTCTAAGTTGAATTAATCATTCACAATTCTGCTTGCTGGAGACCTATCCAGTGCTCACATGGATGTGTGAATTAGTCTCAGCATTTTAACCTTCGCGAGTGCCAAATATATTAAGTGCAAGATGTTTTATCATAGGAAATGAAGAAATTGGCGTATGAAATATTTCTCTAGGGTTCTACCAGGGATGGAGTGTCAGCCTCAGGACACAAGGGCTGTGTGTTTCTAAACCTGTGGGTGGCAGGATCTGCCTTGCAACCTTTCATTAATCCACCTTCAGCACAAGTACTGGTTATGTGCGTAGAAAGCAGAATCAAAAATGATTTATCTTAGTTGTAAGAACTTGTTTCGCAATCGATGTAAAATAAATAAGTTTAAATTAAACTAACAAAATGGTTTTTGAAAACAGGTGCTTGTGACTTTTATTAATTTATGCCCTTTCATCTTGCACTCAGCTATAACAGTGTACATCATATTAACACCAAAGAGTCATCAGAGGTTGACATTTTGTTTTATTCATGCTGAACAGAGGTTAACATTCGTGCTTTATTCAAAACATAGCGTAACATTTATGATTAATTATCATACTATAAGGAAAAGATGTGAACTCTCATTTATTCATGAACTAACAGCCATGGATTGTTTTTTCATTTATTCATGAACTAATAGCCATGGATTGTTTTTTTTTAAGCTTTCATTGAAGCAGAGTTTATATGATATCAGTCGCTAAGAGGATTCTTTAAAATCAATGTTGTCAGCAAAGTTTTATTGACTTAACATTTTTTGTAAGCCCTCATTTAAAATGTCAAAGCTGTCATCAACTAAATTGCTTTCAAAATGGGAGAAAAAGGCACAAAGGAGCAACGGTTGTATTCCTCAGCAATCTTTTGAAACTAAAGTTTTAAACATTTTGTTCAAACATTTTTGTCAATCCTATATTTCAGCTCTTTTTGTTTTTATATAAGCCTAGTTTGAAAGCTACAGTTGTTTAGGAATAAAAGCAACTAATATATTTTCCTTCATAATATTGAGTAGAAGCCATGGTAACCATATTGTCACATTGGTTTCTAATTACATGTACTATAGAGTGAGGGTCAAAGATCCATTAACCCTTTACCAAATGCCACATTTTCGACTGTCCCAAATTCAAAAAGTTTGCAGACAACATTATAAAATGTGATGATTTTGAAAAACAATCTTCTGTCAGGGCAGAAAACATTGTGGGAAAAGGAGAAATTGCTCATTTTAACAAGCAATTTCTCCTTTTTCCCTCTATGTTTTCAAGAGTCGTCTGCAACAAACTTGTTAAATGTCGTTACTGTTTTGAAATCGGTTAAGAGGTTCTGTTATTCCACACAAATAGGAGCAATATCAAAAATTCCTATTTTAAAAATATCAAAAATTCCTATTTAAATAAAAAGGTCAGTTTTCAACTTCTACATCCAATTAAATTCTGAGATGATTCAGCTCCACTCAAGTTACATTTGTCTGTCATTTCAAGTTCCTAATTTGATTTCTCTAAAGCTTCCATCCAATAACATCAAATTTTCCCAATTAGACACAGATTCTGAGCTAAGAGATCTTCATACGTCACTGCTGGCAGCCACTCCCTGTTTACATAAGGATTTGTCAATAATGTTCAAATCTCGTTGGAAACCGTTCTCACTTTCAGAGATAATTATGTTTATGCATGCTATATAAGCCCTACAGAATTTCGGAAAACATCATTTTAGCTTACGAAACTTATTTATCTTCCTGCTATATATGATATATTTTCGAATTATTGTATTACTTGATGCAAATGTCAATAATTTCTTCTCAAAAGGATGAATCAATTTTGTTGAATTTAATCTTTTATGAATAAATCTTGAAATTTTTATGATGAACTCACTCCTTTTGAACTTATCGTGAGAAAAAGTAGAAAATGTTGATTTGAAACTGTTTCTTTTTTGCCTTTTTACCCTTTACAAAACGCCAAATTTTTGACTGTCCCAAATTGAAAGAGTTTGCAGGCGACATTTCAAAATGTGATATAAATGGAAAATAATCTTCTGATGAAGTAGGAAACATTGTGGGAAAAGGATGAATTGCTCATCACGAGCAATTTCTCCTTTTCCCACAGAGTTTTCCAGTCGTCTGCAACAAAGTGGTAAAATGTCGTTATTGTTTGGTAATGGGTTAAATGATTTCTTTCCTTTTCTGTCAGTGTTTGTTATTTTGTAGAGCATTAATATTGATATCAATACAATGCTTACTTGTTTTGAATTGACATTTCCCACCGATCCTCTGTAGGTTTTTGTGCTATAACTGTTGAAAGCTTTTATTTGTTCTAGTCACTGGTGTTTATTGCAGGGTTCACGCTGGCCTTCGCAAATGGCGCCATTGGCGACAAAATCAAGAAATTGGCGCAAGAAAAACAAATTTGGCGAAAGTGCCTGGCGCCGACTTTTCCGCGAGAATTTGATGTTTGTTTACCGCATGGTTGCCGATTTCGAGTCAATATCGATTTGTTTTTACTGTAGAGCCGAGAACCATGTATCGATGGTTCCCGTAATCGCAGTACTTTGAATTAGAACTCGGGAACCAGCTTGTTTATCAAATGCGATTTCCGATACGGGATAATCCTGTTTTCACACTTGTTCAGTTCATTATCTGTTGATTGTCAAGTTTGTTGAAGGTGACACTTTCTTGTGTACACCATTTAGTCATTCGCCAGCCTTTACAACTTCAATTATATGGAAATTATGACTTTGATTACTTAAATTGCTTTTCTATCAAAATGTTTGCCCTCGCGCTCCTTTTAAAGAAGTTGACATCAAACATCGACGAAATCAGTTGTGTTGATTGACAAATAAACTAAACTCTTTTATGCACCGAAGTTTTGGTATATAAAATCCGCGATTTTAAGTGACACTTAATTCTGATCCAACACAAGAGTGACTATAAATCGATCTTCTCAATCGTTGAATATGCCTCCCACTAAAAATCAAATAAATATCTGACAAGGAGTCCTGGAAGACAGGAAATAGTTGGTTATAATATGACGCCAAGTCATGTTTCTGCTATGTCCTGTTTCAAATGTTGAGTGTGAGAGAGGATTTAATCCATAGAACCTAATGAAAACAGCACATAGAAATAGATAGAACAAACGAACACTTGAGAACCTAGCTCTTTAGAACCGTAGGTCACCCTGATGAAGGATTTCCCCTTCTATAAAAGACTATTTTGGCTCCAACTTATTGAATTTGGCTCCAACTTTTTCAATTTGGCGCAAGTGTTGGCGCAAAGAAAATTTTAGCCAGAGAGAACCCTGTATTGTATAGGAAAATTTGATTTCAACCCTTTACTCTTTAATTCTAGTATACCGGTAATAACTTTCTTTTGTCACAGACACCTGTCTGAATCAAAGCCATTGTTAACAATTCAAGAACTTATTCATGAACTTCAATAATGTTCATGATTGTTAAATGACCTTTCATGAACTTTTTTCATGAACATTCATGAAATTGTTTTTGATGTTCATTAACATGTTCATGAAATTCATGAACAAGTTAAGAATAGCTTTGTGTTCATGAATGGCCATTTGACATTGTGAATTTCATGAATGATCACAAAGTTCATGAATAAGTGTTTGAATCTTTCTCAGGGGATGATTGTTATAGTTTTTGCTTCATCCATTATTTGTATGTTTATAGAACTCCATTGATTCTTAAGAGTACCAACAACATAAGTAATGCCGATGGTTCTACCCGCCTTGACCAGCCCTTATGGGCAGTTAAGGATTGGGTCTTCCTCCATCATTAAGAGTAGGGCATCGCTACATAACTGAAATAATGTTGATGTGATGTAAAACCCATATAAAAAAAACAAAAAAAACAACATAAGTGTGTGTTACTATGAGAATGCTATTGGTAGAATCACACCTATTCTCATAGGCTCATATGACATTACTTTTACAAATGGGAATTGTATGATGGTTTTCATCCTTTCCTGCATGTTATATACTTACTTTAACACACTTTCAATAAAAAGGTCAAAGAAACCACTTAACCCTTTACCAAACGCCAAGTTTTCGACTATCCCAAATTGAAAAAGTTTGCAGACTGCATTTCAAAATGTGATGAAATTGAAAAATGATCTTCTGATAGGGCAGAAAACATTGTGGGAAAAG
The DNA here is from genome assembly GCA_947846245.1 of Cerastoderma edule. Classification (NCBI taxonomy): domain Eukaryota; kingdom Metazoa; phylum Mollusca; class Bivalvia; order Cardiida; family Cardiidae; genus Cerastoderma; species Cerastoderma edule. The sequence goes on along the minus strand of OX401417.1, from coordinate 16,566,059 downwards.
GAGAAATTGCTTGTTAAAAGCAATTTCTTATTTTCCTACAATGTTTTCCAAAGTTGTCTGCAACAAACTGGTTAAATGCCGTTATTGTTTGGTAATGGGTTTAACGAATGAAGAAATGGCTCATTATGAGCAATCTCTTCCTTCATCATAGTGGTTCTACTCAATAAAAATTAAATAAATTGTTAATTTTTTAACTCATTAATTGTTGCCTTCTGTTTGCTGCTATTTTATCAATTTGGACCCAAAACTTATTCAACATGGTAAAGCAAATGTCGTCTGCTGCAAAGTTGAGTCCATGCATGCATTATTTGTTTGATATTATACATACGTGTCGCATCATGTGATGTCTGTACCAGTCACAAAACTTACAATAAACCAATTGACAAAAAATATTACATGAGGGATTTTGCTGTGGTTAGATTTATTACCTAACCTTTTTTCCTAATATATTACAATTTCATACCTTTCTTCGATGTTCTTTGTTTTATTGTTTTTTTCTGCAAAGCGTCAACAAATGTTTAGTTCTATTGTGATGCCTGAAAACATTATGGACGGAGGAAAACCCTTTTGTACAACCCTTTCTCAAATGCCAAATTTTCGACTGTCCCAAATTGAAAAGAGTTTGCAGACGACATTTCAAAATGTGATGAAATTGGAAAACAATCTTCTGGTAGGACAAAAAACGTTGTGGGAAAAGGAGATTTACCACAATGTTTTCTAAAGTCGTCTGCTACAAGGTGGTCAAATGTCATTATTGTAACAGTTTGGTAATGGGTTAATTCACCTTTGAGGGCTGGTCAAAACTGGTAGAACTATCTAATGGTAAATGGATGTTCTTTCCTCTTATAGTAATTGTCTTTTCCAGTTGATTAATTTTGCATGTGTTTGAATGACACCTGTCACCTGCTTGTAAAGTATGAACAGACTTAACAACCTGTACTGTACTGGTGTGAGTTGAATAATGGTATGATAAATTTGTAATTTGAAGGTTTTATGACTTATTGGTTTTGACATCCTTTGCCTTTTAGTTTTAAACTACAGCTCATCATGTAGTTATTTTAAAAAAAAAATGGCCTTTGGCTTTTCTTATTACCTGAGCTTGATAATATAGACTCGTTTTAAACCATTTACTTTATAATATGCTTATATTATATAAATAATATATTTGTGACATCTGATCGATAAACTTCTTAAATGAATTGTGACAAAATGGGTAATGACTGCTTATGAGCAAAATATGTTGGATTTTTTTTTGTCTTAAGAATTTTTTACCAAAATAAATAAGACATAGTTGATATACTTTTTTATTGTTTTTGGTTTTTGTTTTCTGGTTGATCTTTCAGTTTGGACTAATCACAAATATTTGTGTTAGGGAAAAGGTAAATGAATCAGCTTTAAAAAAGATTGTTATTGCATGCTTATGCATAAAACTGGCTCAAAGTGGTTATTCACAGTCTAGATCCTACTCTTGATCTATTGAATTTCATCCTGGATAACAATGAAGTCACATGGTATTTTATATCAATAGCTGCAACAAGCCTGGCTGTTGTCATGCAGCATGCAGAGTCTTAACCCTTTACCAAAAGCCAAATTTTCAACTGTCTGAAATTGAAAGGATTTGCAGACGACATTTCAAAGTGTGAGAAAATTGAAAAACAATCTTCTGATTGGACAGAAAACATTGTGGGAAAAGGAGAAATTGCTCGTTTAAAGTTGTCTGCAACAAACTGGTAAAATGTCATTATGGTTTGGTAATGGGTTAAACGGTATTTTGCTGGATTTTATTGAATTGCTGTAATCTCTCCAAATAAATCCAATGAATTATTAACTTAGGATGGAAGCCATGTGATTTAGTCAATAAAGTTTAATCCCCAACTTGAATTGTCCCTATTTATTAACCCCGAGTCAGATGAGACCTAACAACAGCATTTTTTTTTTACTTGAAGCAGACGACTTTAGAAAGGCTTTGTAAACATGTGAAAAAATGAAAATCGTTTCCGTTCTGCTGTTGTGATATGTGGATAGATTAAAAAAGCACTATGGCAAAAGGAGAAATAGCTTGTGACAAGCAACCTCTCCTTTTGCTACAATGCTTTTTGAAAGCCATCTGCTGCAAGATGCAAACATGTTTTGTTAGGTGTTAACATGTAACTCATTCCCTTTGATAAGATTTTATGATTGCTAAAAAATGGAAGCAATTGTAAACAACAAAAAATTACATGCAAGAAATATATATTTTTTCTATGATATTAAGAAGTTTTTGTAAAAAAGAAAGAAAAGATGAACTGCTCATAAGGAGCAACTTATCCTTTTTGTTTAAGTGGTGTCTAAAGAATGCATGCTTAAGTTAGGAAACAAAGTGATGTATTAATGGAGAAATGGGTTGACTCATAATTGAACTTTTAATTTATGCAAATGAGATCTTATTTTTTACATCATACTCATAGTGCAGGGATATATATGTGTCATACCGTGAGTAATGTAGTGAACAAAAAACTACCTACCTTCATCTTCATATATAGGTGTCCAACCCATTTCACCATAATGTACCTTTAAAACTTAACAACAAATGTTTGACTGTCCCAAATTGAAAGAGTCTGCAGACGACATTTCAAAATGTGATGTACGGGTAATATGATAATAACCTTCTGATAGGGCAGAAAACATTGTGGGAAAATGAAAAATTGCTCGTTATGAGCAATTTCCCCTTTTCCCACAATGTTTTCTTAAGTCATCTGCAACAAAGTGGTCAAATGTCGTTATTGTTTGGGAAAGGGGTAAGTATTAACAACATCTGCATCAAAAGTTGTTCGAAACTTAATAGCATAGGAATTTACTGGACATAACTATTAGTATTTTCCTTAAAAGGACTATCTCACAGATTGGGACTTCTAATTGTCTTCTGACAATAAAATGACAACAAACCCTTGTGACACAAAGGATGAATTGCTCATTTTGAGCTATTTCTGCTTGTCACAAGGATTTCATGATTTCTTCAAGAAGACAAGGTGTCCTTTTTCATCCTTCTGTCATTAATGTCGTCTGATTTTGCTGAATCAATTTGGACTAGTCACAAATTTGGTGATGGATTAATACAAAACAAAGGTGATTTGAGTGCTAAAGCATATTGAACTTAGCCCTTGATAATGTTCAATCAAGGATCAGAGACCATTTCATATTTTGATCTAATAATATATTCAGTACATGGAAGAAGAAATGCCATTCCAAATCAAAAGGTTAATTAGAAGAGGACAATCCTTAGAATGCTGTTATTTTCTTGAAATAGATTTTTGTGTTGTCTGCTTTCAAAAACCTTATATTTTCTGCATAATTTTGATAAGGACATTATGATACTCAGAGTAGCAAACAGGTTAGATCACAGGCCAGCTGCCACCAATTTACTTGGTGGCTGGCCTGTTGTCTAACCTGTTTGCATGAGCATGAAGTCGGTTCCAGCACTATAAGGGCCCAGTAGTTCTGTATAATGGTAAATAACATATTTACAATGGTGTGGCGCTTAAAGTCAGTACCTATATAAGAAAATGCATGCAAAAGTCTGATCGGGTCCTGCTTGGCTGAGTGGTGAACATGATGGACTAGCAACCAATTAAGGTCTCTGGTTTGATTCTCACCGTCATTGTTTGATTTGTCGAAGTGTCCTTTGGCAAGACAGGCAAGACACTCCAGAGCCCTAGTCCAGAATTGGTGTATCCCAGGAAAGCTGTAACACAACTCAAAAACTGTTGACACAGCAATAAAACCAATACACAAAAAACTCATTGAGATGTACCGGGTTGCACCCTTATCAATGTTTGGGATCTCTTATATTGGTTGAAAAAGGAAATGGATTAATCACACTTGACACAGTGCACCCTGGGTAAACATATTGTTCCCAAACTATAAAGATCTCAACCTATGAAAAAGTCCCTTTAAGGACTTAGTCTAATTCCTTAAAGGGGCTATATATGGCACAGATTGAGATTTTATTCATTTTGAATGAAATGCTAGTCCAAATTGAAAGGTCCAAATTGAAAGAAATGGCATACAACAAATATTCCATGTAATTAAAAATGTGACAACCGCTGGTGTGTTTGATAGAATTTATTGTATATAAAAGAAAACCTGCTCATAAAATAATTTCTCTTTTTTTCACATAACATTCTTAAATCGTCTCCTGTAGGGGAGTCCATTAGTAGTGAGTCATAATGTAGAAGTTGGTTTAATCCTTAACCAAACGCTAAATTTCGACTGCCCCAAATTGAGAGAGTTTGCAGACGACATTTCAAAATGTGATAAAATTCGTCATGAGCAATTTCTCCTTTTCCCACAGTGTTTTCCAGAGTCGTCTGCAACAAAGTGGTAAAATTTCGTTATTGTTTGGTAATGGGTTAAACTTGTAGCAGCAGAACAATGAGTGTTTGAAAAAATGATAAATTAGACCTCCTGTAATCATTTTAATTAAATCCATCTGTCATTGAGAATAGGGGTATTAATCAAAATCAAATTGATTATGTGAAGCATTCAGAGATTTATTTTGTATAGCATTCTGAGAGATTTATTTCCCCATGCCCATTTTCTGTATTATATTCAAGGTCCCCATGGCCTAGTGGTTAAGAATACTTTACTTGAAATCTCAAAGTTCATTGAATCATGGCGTTAGTGTTAGATTGGAATTTTCTTAAGAGTGATCGAGTCTGCAAGCTGGCTAATGAAATGCCCATGGACCATACTTCATATGGACTGGAATGTCCAGGCTTTCCTCCATCTTTGATTAGGGGGACAGCAACTGAAAAATTGTTGCTGCGATGAACTGTTCTGAACTTATTCATTTATTGTTAAAGTCTATTTTACTGCACAAGATGTTCTGAACTATTCATTTTAGGGCATTACTTAAATTATGATATGGAGGAGGGTCCCACATGGCCCAGTGGTTAAGATGTAGGACTAGTAAAATTAGCGTTCTTGGTTCAATCCTCACCAGCGACAATGGAGTTTTCATGGAAGTGTTCTTAGACAAGACCTTGCAGAGCCTTACCTAGTACTTGTGAGAGCAAGGATAGACGTAAAATAATTGAAATAATGTGGACACAGGGTTATATACTCACATAAACAATCAAACAAACAAAGCATATGGAGGGTTGGATGCAATTATATGTAGCAATACTTTCACTATTCACTATTGTGTGAACTTCCACTCATTCACTATTGTGTAAACGACTTGATATAGTCTTGCATTGATATGTCAATATCCTTTTCATCTATATACATTAACAGGTAAGAGGAAACAGAAAGTATAGGTAAGAAGAAAGAGAAAGTAACTTTGTGGATCCTCCACCAAGCATCCGCTGTGCTAATCAAGAATAATAGTCATACTTGTACTGGTACATAGCTTGGCTGTAGCAATACTTCCTTGTGTTAGTCGGTTATTCACCTTATTCTGTTCAAACCCCACATTATCCTAAGGGTTCAATGCAATACTATAGTAAGTGCTTCATGATTATGACACACTTACTATAGTCTTGCATTGAACCCTCGATCTGTACAAAGGTTGGCTGTACAATACATGTAGCAATATTTTCTTGTGTTAGTCAGCTATTAACCTATTATTCTGTTGAAATCCCATAGATACCCTCTCTGTTTAGGTTTGAATCACAATAGCGTTAGATTTGGATATCCATGGCAGGGGTGGAAAAATCAATTGTCTGACTATTACCCAGCGTGTCCTTAATTCTTATACTATTGGAACCAAGTTCATAGTTATGCAAACAGCTTAGATACAGGCTAACTGCAAAGTAAATTAGCGAATTGCCTGTGATCTAACCTGTTTGCTACTCTGAGTATCTTTCCTCAACAAAATTAAGCATATGTTGTAGATTTTTGAAAGCAAACAACATGAAAATCTATTTTTAGAAAAGTACACAGCATTCTAAGGGTTAAAAGACGAGTTAATTTTTACTGAAACTTACATTACAACCATTATATGTTTATGGACATTTGAATAAAAGATGGTATTTACCGACTAACACATTTTTTTGTCAAGAAGGATTCAGCTATTTGGTTTGTTTAAATGTTGTTACAACAGTATTTCAGTCATATTGTAGCAGTTGATGCACCAATGAATATTTTTGTTTTTTCTAACAAATATAGCACAACACTTCTTGCAAAAATACACTGTTTTTCCACATACACTTAAAGAAATGACAAACTTTAATGCTGAGTAACAAAGACAAATAGCCATGCCCCCATTGTCTTTACTAAACGTCAGACGGTATAATCATTAAATATTTACCATACTTTACTTGCTGAAAGCTCCAGTGAGGGATATGATACAATGGATGGTAAAGAATAATCAAACATGATATATAAGACTGGTAACAGCTCTTTGCTGGAAGCAAGCCATGGAAGAATTCATGAACTCAGTGTTAACCCATCCATCCATACGGGAATATGTTACTACTGGTATATATGCAGCTTGTTGCAAATCGATAGCGAAATCAGCAAACAAATGATAGTAATGAACATATCTTTTTAACCCATTACCAAACAATAACAACATTTGACCAGTTTGTTGCAGACAACCCTGGAAAACATTGCTGGAAAAGGAGAAATTGTTCTTAACGAGCAATTTCTCCTATTCTCACAATGTTCTCTGCTCTACCAGAAGATTATTTTTCAATTCTATCACATATGTCGTCTGCAAATTTTTCGAATTTGGTACTGTCAAACATTTGTCGTTTGGTAAAGCATTAAGGGAATATACATGCAGCATGTTGCAAATTGAAAGGGACGTCACCAAAAAATTGATTATTCTTATTGACTTTTGATGCATTTTGATAAAACAATGAATTCTTATTAGTAGGAGGTATATCTTTTCTTGAAATTGGTTGCTAAAATCAACTTTTTTTACGGGAAAAAAATCCTTTGTTGATATTTGAGCTACAAAACAACCATAGGGATGGAGTTAATGATTGGTCATTTGAGTTGAGTACTCTCAAAACTTGGTTAATCTCATATATATTAAAAGGAAACATGCCAAAGGCTTTCATTAGCGCATTTATCTTGAACCCCCAGACAAAGAAAAAATACCACGAGAAATAAGACAGTATGAGGCTTCCTGGCATGGAAACGGCAGATGAAATGTTTGGCTTATTGTTAATCAAATGCTCGTGACACTGTGAAATTGAATGATTTTTGTCTGTAAAGAAATTGATAAATACTGGATATATACTGTTTCGCTAGAATTGACATACTTTACAGGCACACCCACACTGTGTGAAATTGAATCGATTGTTTCAGATCGATGAAAATTGAACAACACCTCACTCATTCTTCACAATTGTGAATGCTATCATATGCTTAACCCATTAGAATGTTGGATAATTTTCTAAGAATAGATTTTTGTGTTGTCTGTTTTCCAAAAGCTTAAACCCATCCCCTCATCTGGTATTTAAACCTGTCAGAATGCTTGGTAATTTTCCTAAAATAGATTTTTGTGTTGTCTGCTTTCCAAACATTAATTATCGGGTTAATTTTGATGAGAAACGATACAAATTTACTTGGCTGCTGGCCTGGATTCAACCTGTTTGCATAAACATAAAGTCGGTTCCAGGACTATAAGGCTTACCAAATCTACACCTTCAATTGTTTTCCTTGCAACTAACAAATGTAATCAATATGACAAAGCAGGCAGTGAATTTGAATGAATCATTCTTTATAATGCTACTTTAATAATTGATTCTCAACAACCACTGTCATATGAAACCCATTGCTTTTTATTGCTCATAATAAACAATATATCCTTTTTTCTAAAAGTTTCTACAAATGGAAAATATACTTTTCTGTACTGTTTATTGTCGTCTTCTACTGATTCCAGTTTGGACCAGGCTCCCATTTTCCATATGGAGTTATTGGTCGAGATGTCAGTCTGTTGAATACTAGTGCTGATTATTCTGAGATTGACAGTTGTATGCAAGACTATAACAAGTACTGGTTAACCCCTTACCAAACAATAATGACATTTGACCACTTTGTTTGAGACGACTCTGGAAAACACTGTGGGAAAAGGAGAAATTTCTCTTAATGAGCAATTTCCCCTTTTCCCACAAAGTTTTCTGCCCTATCAGAAGATTATTTTTTACTTTCATCACATTTTGAAATGTCATCTGCAAACTCTTCCAATTTGGACCAGGCTCACATTTTCCATATAGAGTTATGGGTTAAGATGTCAGTCTGTTGAATACTTGACTGCTTAGTGCTGATTATTCTGAGATTGACGGTTGTATGCAAGACTATAACAAGCACTTCATATTGTGAGGGTTCACTGCAAGACTATAGTAAGTTAGTCTCATTTGTGAAGGACTTACTATAGTCTTGTGCTGAACCCTTTATTTGTTTAGGGATTACAGCAGTCTTGTTTTAAACTTCCTGGTGGTATGATCTTATCTTCAATCCTTCTATATTCCTTACTATCTTGGGTATATATCTTGATGGGGGATAATCATGCCAATTTTGTTATAGATAAATTCTTCCAGCTGTTTAGCACATTCTTATGAATGTTTGAAATCTTTTGTCTGGTCATATACTTGAAATGTCAGGCTGTTGTTTCAATCATGAAAACTTTTAACCCTTTACCAATGCCAAATTTTTGACTGTCCCAATTTGAAAGAGTTTGCAGAAGAAATTTCAAAATGTGATGAAGATGAAAAATAATCTTCTGATAGTGCAGAAAACATTGTGGGTTAAGGAGAAATTGCTTGTTAAGAATAATTTCTCCTTTTCCCACAATGCTTTCCAGAGTTGTCTGCAACAAACTTGTCAAATATCGTTATTGTTTGGTAATGTGTTAATCGATGCCGCTGTCATAAATCCGACTCATTTGAGTGCAAGATTATTGTATTGTCCTTCACAAAAGACAATGACTTACTTCAGTGCAGTCTGGCACGTTCAAACCATACATATGTGTCATTGAATACTGTTTCAGAGGGGTGAAAAATTTCCCCCAATCAAATTGCTTAATGTGAATAAATACTGTGTTACTTTCTCCTTTAATGCTCTTTTAGCAGACAACTCAAGAAATCATTGAGCTTAGAGGAGATGTGGATAGAAACAATTGATTTCTGTACAATATCAATACAAAATTGTTATCTTTAGTTCTTTTTAAATTGGTTTTTAATCCTTTACTAAACAATAACAATATTTGACCAGTCTATTGCATGCGACTCTGGAAAACATTGTGAGGAAAGGAGAAATTGCTTTTCACGAGCAATTTCTCCTTTTCTCACAGTGTTTTCTGTCCTATCAGAAGATATTTTTTCAATTTCATTACATTTTGAAATGTCGTCTGCAAACTCTTTCAATTTGAGACAGTCAAAAATTTGGCGTTCGGTAAATGGTTAATACTGTCTACATTAGGGTGATCGGGCTGCACATAGAACATTTAAAACAACATTTACATTAGGGTAGAATTAATATTAAATAGGCTCAATTCGATGGTTTTATGCTAGACTATGGTAAGTCCCTCACAAATATGACGACTTAATATTACGTGTAAGGATTGCAACTAAGGCCTACATTACCCTTATTAACTAGTATAAGGCCAATTGACTCTTAGAGCAGTCAGATTGTTATTCTAACCAGATCGCATGAGATAAGAAGATGGTTTCCTGTTTGTTTATTTTGATGTAAACAGACAGGAAGTGTTCAAACAATTACTTCCTCTGGCAATCCTATAAGATTATGATGGAAGATAACCATCTAAAAATGTAATATGTTAAGATGATGGTGATAATTGATCCAATTAAATTTTGGAATGTTGCATTTATAAAAGATGAAACTGTTTGTTAATCAAAAGATCTGTATGATAAAATGTTGTGTCATTCGTTATTATATATACTAAAATTAGCTTTATGTAAAGGAATCTGATTAAGATGTTTACCATGAGAAGCCTTGTAACCCTTATATATAGTGCTGGAACCAACTCCATGCTTATGCAAACAGGTAGGATCACAGGCCAGCTGCCAAATGAATTAGCTGCTGGCCTGTGATCTAACCTGCTACTCTGAGTATCTTTCCTCATCAAAATTAAGCAGATATTTAGGGGTTTTGAAAGTAGATGATATAAAAATCTATTTTTGGAAAGTTACCCTGCATTCTAAGGCTTATACCACTGACTTCATGTTGGGTTTTGTTTCCAACCCAAATTGAAATAATAACCGGTTCTTGTAAAAAAAAGTATGAATAGTTAAATTTTCATTACGAGATTGGATATAAACAAGTTTGACAATTTCTTCTTTTGACATGAAGGTTTCTTGAACTGTCTGCTACAGATGTGCTAAAATTGCAATAGAAATTGTGAATGTTTATATTCAGGAAATAGTGAATTTTGTATGTCATATTCTAAGATGTTCTGAAGGCAATTGTCATCAATATTTTAGTGTAAGAGTTCTGTATCTTACATATGTTGTGAAACAAGTTCTTACAATACATATACATTATCACTCTGGATTCTACCTCTTGGGAACCAGACCAGTGCCAAATATGGATTGATGAAAGGTTGCAGGGTGGACCCCACTTCTCACAGGATTGGAACCCAAGACCCTCGGGTTCAGAGGCCAATGCTCTACACCCAAACCAGTTTCGTTTAGACATATGGGTTTTGTGTGGCCTCCTTTGTTAAGGTGTAGGACTTATGACTTGGGTGTCCCAGGTTCGATTCTCTACAGCAGTACTGGTAATTTTTCATGTTACTGTCCTTGGGTAAGAGACTGCAGAGCCCTGCCTAGTATTTGTGAAATCTATGAAGAATCTATGAGATACATGAAATACTTTTGACATTGCGTTCATTTAAACCCCATCTGAACAAACAAATAAAGTTTCCTCCAATGTTTTATTATTTTCAATCAAGAGGATTACAAGACTATCTTTTTCTATTCTTTCAGGTTTGATCTGCAGGTATGAAATCGTATCCAACAGACGTAATATTCCTTTCATCATTGAGCTGGTGAACAGAGAGACGGGGGCCGCCAATCTGAAGCTCAAAGAAGGCACCAAGCTGGACTACGCCAAGAGGAAACAGTACAAATTCAACATCTATGCTTATGATTGCTATGACGAACCTTATGCCAAGAAATCTAACAGGTGAGTTAATGTCTTTCTGTTTTATACTCATTATTATTTAGAATGAGAATTGGCCCTTTTTTTTTTATTCTTATAGAAAACAGTAGAAATTTAACATCTATGCTTATGATTGCTATGACGAACCTTATGCCAAGAAATCTAACAGGTGAGTTAATGTCTTTCTGTTTTATACTCATTATTATTTAGAATGAGAATTGTCCCTTTTTTTTTATTCTAAAAGGAAACAGTAGAAATTTAACATCTATGCTTATGATTGATATGATGAACCCTATGCCAAGAAATCTATTAGGTGATTTAATGTTTTCTTGTTTTATACATCATAATAGTATTTAGAACTGGAATTGTTTTTCTTTTTTTCTTTTTTTTTAAAATTCTAAAAGGAAACGGTACAAACTCAACATCTATGCTTATGATGGCTATGATGCACCAGATGCCATGAAATCTAATAGCGAGAGTTCAGTGCAATACTATAGTAAGTGCTGCACGTATGTGAAGCACTTACTATAGTCTTACATTGAACCCTCGATAGGTGAGTTAATGTCATTCTGTTTTATACATCATTATTTAGAAAGAGAATGAGCTCTTTTTTTTATATTTCGTTTTTAACTCTTAGAATGCTGGGTTATTTTCTTAAAATAGATTTTTGTGTTGTCTGCTTTCCAAAACCTTAAATATCTTCTTAATTTTGTTATAGAAAGATACTCAGTGGAGGAACCAGGTTAGATCACAGGCCAGCCGCCAATTTACTTGGCGGCTGGCCTGGATCTAACCTGTTTGCATTAGCATGAAGTCAATTCCAGCACTATAAGGGTTTATATCTTTGGATTCAAGTTGATTTAAGGATTCTGATGGTTTTGCCCAGCTTAACCTATGGGCAACCATGTTACCATTGATGATGAGCTATGATTAAGGGGATTGGCAAAATAACTTATTTTCTGTGCGCATGATGTAAAGCCTTTTATGCAAACAAATACAAAGTATGATAAACATTTTTACCTTCCAAGTTTTAAAGAAATGAAATCATGAAATGTTCTCTCTTTTCTGTAACATGGATTTGTAAAATTATCCCGGATTTTTCTCAGGCCATGGGGTGCTTGATGCTGGGGAGGGATGTTTGGCATGATAGCCGATTTTCCCCTTCCCCTGACAACCTAATTTTAAATATGCATCCCAAAATGGTAAGTTACTGGGTACAATTTTTAATTGAAGGACAAAAGTACTGTTTTTAAACCATATCAAATGTATCAAACAATGCCGTAAGCAAGAAGACTACCTGCCGTACAAATTCAAAGAGCAAATTTGAAAATAGTGAAACCAAAACTAATGATGTCCTTGGGGATTGCTTATTTCGAAATTCAGGTTCTTGGGCCCCTCAGCTCTTAAAAAGGCATGAAAAAGATGCTGCTGATTCTCTATGACCAGCGCCTAATGAAATATTTTTCTCTTATTTACAGGGCTGTTGTGATAGTCAAGGTGGAAGATGTGGATCGCTATGCCCCTGTATTCGACAAGTCCACCTACTTTGTGGAGCTGGAAGAGGGTAAAGTGTACAGCAGTCTCCTGAAGCTAGAGGCCAAGGATAATGACCGGTCCCCTGTAAACAAGGGCATATGCGGGTACGAGATCCAAACCCCAGATGTGCCGTTCACCGTTGATAAAGAAGGTATGTTACAATAGTGTTTTCCTCTGGTTTTAGTCCGTTTTGTCTTGCCCACAGAAATGCTTGGTTGATCTCTACTGTGTGTTGTAGCAACTAGATGTTGCATTGGTAAAGCATCTGTCTTGTATGTTGAAAGTTGATAGATCTATTCAATATTGTTGGTTTTTCTTGTTTTGTCTATTTTTTTTCGTTTCTAGAAGGCTTAGTTATTTTTTACTGTACGACATTGAGCTACCTAGAAAGAGGATCTTTCTTGCATATAGTATATTGAGGGTTGTATACAATGTTTTCTTCCACTGTATTTGGCTATTTTGGTCATTTCCCGAAAGAATCATGTTAGGTTATTCTTTAGTGTGCATTGTCAAAGTAGAGGATCTGTCATGTATGTGAAAAGTTGAGAGTTCTATACAATAGTTTTCTTCTCTGGTTCTATCTTTAATTGTCGTTTCCCGTAAGAATCGTGTTTGGTTGATCTCTACTTAGCACTGAAGCAAGTTGGCAACTAGAAGGTGCCTTGGTTGAAGCTATGAGAAAGGAATAGGATTCTTTACAATATTGTTTTATTCTGGTATTTGTTTTGCCAACAGGAATACTTGGTTCATTTCTTCTGTGCATTTTTCGCAACTTGTTGGTGCAGCTGTAGAAAGACTGTTTTATTGGAAAGGTGGATGGTTCTATACAGTTTTCTTCTTTTTCTTGTCTGTCATGACCTTCCTAAAGGAATGGTCTAACTTTTCCTTTATATAAACATGATTTGATACCCTTTGCAGGAATGGCCAAGTCTGATTTTGATTTATTTGTCTGTAAAAGCCAAATATTTTTCTGCTTTTGTCTGTATATATAGTGGTTATTTATAGTAAATTTCATTCAGATATCGCTTGTCCGTTAAGGCTTTTTGACAAGCTTGGTGATTTGGACAATTGATTTTTCATTTCTTGCCTGGACCTAGCAACATGAGGGATAATGGTATCAAAAAGAAGAAAGTGCTTGAGACAAGCAATGACATCTTTATGCCATAATTGTTTTGATCCAAATCACTGAAGGAAATGTAAATTTTTCACATTTTACATTTGTCGTCTGCTGTTGCTTTCAATTTGGACCAGCTTTAGAATTTTATTAGATGGAATGGGTTAACCCATAACAAAACAATAATGACATTTGACCAGTTTGTTGTAGACAACTTTGGAAACAAGGTGGGAAAAGGAGAGATTGCTCTTAATGAGCAATTTCTCCTTTTCTCATAATGTTCTCTGCTGTCTACCAGAAGATTATCTTTCAATGTTTCCTATTCTTTCAGAGGATTACTTTCCAATTTCATCACATTTTGATATGTTGTCGGCAAACTCTTTCAATTTGGGACAGTCGAAAATTTGGCCTTTAGTAAAGGGTTAAACCTTTTCATTAAATAGTTTATACCAAGTTGAGATAAAAAAGAATACTTCTTCCTGATGTATTTTGATATCATTTTGATAACTACAAGAACTTCTTTTTTTATAAAAGAAAAATAGAAATTTGTAATATAAAGGTTTCTGAGAAATGTGACTGTAAGATTATTTCTGTCTTCTCCATAAATCAATATAATTACACAGTTGAAAAAGAGGAAGAAAATAATAGACTTTCAAGATTTTCAAGGTTTTGATGGGTATTTTGAATGAGAAACACATGGACAGAAAAGAGAAGTAGTTCCTATCAGAAGGTTTATATGGATCATTGTTTTCATTTCCTGAAAGATATTCTTTTTGAAATCATTGACCATTTTGTCAAAATGGAAGTTTGCTCTTGTTTGGTTTATATATGAAAGAACGATGCATGGATGTAGATGGATGGTGAGGGTTAAGTACTATGGTTATTGGTAATTCCTTCACGCAATTGAAGCTCCAACCACAGTCTGGCATAATGAACCGGCAAAATGAAAGAAATTGATTAACCCTTATAGTACGGAAACATGACTTCATGCTTATGCAAACAGATTAGATCCAGGCCAGCAGCCTAGTAAATTGGCAGGTGGCCTGTGATCTCACCTGTTTGCTACTCTAAATATCTTTCCTCAACAAAATTAAGCAGGTATTTAAGGTTTTGGAAAGCAGACGACCCAAAAATCTATTTTTAGACAATTATTCAGCATTCTAAGGGTTAAACAAACTTATGTATGCAAATCTGGCGGATTGTTCCGGTCCCCCAATCTGATATGATGGATGCGACGGTCATCAGAGTTTGATTATGTTTGCTTAGCACCCACAATGCCCTCTCCTAATCAATAACCCCTGGATTACGTATTCGCCTCTCATCGGAGTGTTGCAATTTTCTTCGAGTCCTTTCACCGATGATTTTGCCTTTATTTGGTTGTCAATTCGTCGATTTCCGTGCGGTGTATTAGCGTTTGTGATTACAGAGTCAATCAGGCTTCCCCAGATCAATAAATTTCTCACGAGTTTCCGGAGGAAAATCTTCCGTGCCTGATAAATGATTTACACCCTTTACCAAACAATGCTGTTTTTGTTGATCGTCCTGTGACAGATTCTAGAACTTATTCATGATTTTTGGATGGACAATCATGAACACAAAGCTGTTTTAACCTGTTCATGAATTTCAAGAACATTTTCATGAACATCAAGAACATGTTCATGAACATCAGTGTATTTGTAAACCTGTACTTGATGTTCATGAAACCGTTGAAACAGGTTCCTTGTTCATGAATGGCCATTTAACATTCATGAAGTAGGTTCATGAATAAGTCCTTGAGTCCCTAATACTGGTGGATACAGCAATGCCATTACATAACTGAATATTTTTTTCTAATGGCGTTAAACACCATACAAAAAAAAAGATACAAGATTGTCCAAATTTTAAGGAAACCTGGGTAAAACAATCAGAATCCTTAAATCTACTTGGATCCAAAGATATTAACCCTTATATAGTGCTGGGGCCCGTTTTACTAAACAGTTTACGCTTAAGATTTGCCTAAGTCTAAAACAACAAGTCCTTTTATTTCAATATTTGGCAAAGCAATATTGCAAAGTAACACATCATTGGAATCGTCTCTCCGAGACGCTTCCAATGACGTGTCACATTGCAATATTGTACTTTTATTGAAGATACTATCCGTGTTTATCAGTTTTGACTTACGCAAACATTTTCCGTAAGTTGTTTAGTAAAACGGGCCCCTGGAACTGACTTCTTGCTTATGTTAACAGGATGGATCCAGGCCATGGCAGTCACCAAGTATATTTGCCTCTGAGCTAGTATCTCTGTTATTTCTGGAAGGAATAGATGTCCTTGTTCCCTTTGCCTTTCTCAGTTTAAATTGAAACAGATGATCTGATATCCCATAACTCTAAATACAGAACTCTACTGTTTGATGGAGTTAAAACACATTCAACTTTTGTCAATTTTTGTCTGAAGTAATCCATTACAAGATGCCAAAAATGGTTTACATGTAAGAAATGATTTACCAAACAATAAAATTTTATCAAATTTGAAAAAAAACTTCGCAGGCAAAAGAAGAAATATAACACACATGGGTCGAGGGGAAGAGCATCGACCTCAGGACACAAGGTTCGTTCATAGGTACGAATCCTGTAAGTAGAGTGATCTGCCTTGTGACCTTTCATTAATCCACATTCGGCGCGAGCACTGGTTATGTGTCCAGGAAGCAGAATCAAGAGTGATTTATCTAAGTTCGAGGGTTCGATGCAAGACTATAGTAAGTGCTTCACTTTATGTGCAGCACTTACTCTAGTATTGCACTGAACCCTCAAGTTGTATTGAGAATTTGTCTCACAACCGATGTAAAGTAAATTAGTTTAAAACTAAAACTTATAATCACAAAAGCAAGACCTTAGGATGACTCCTAATTCGCTTCTGGGGATCTTTTGATCCTTTGGATCGTTAACTAAAGGGTAGTATTACAAAGAGTTCAGAAGTGTTTTATCTAGTAACCCTTCGATGACATTACCCCCTTCCATTTGATCTTAATTAATCATATCTCCATCCAATCATATTTCTGTTGTTGTTATTCGGTATAATGAGGTATAATGATTACCCTTAAGATGTTTTCCAGCCCTGTATGAATAATTATTTTGTATTCTAAAATTACATTGGACTTATGATTCAATGTCCCTAATGACTTCCAATTTCATTCTTCGTCGCATTTCTCTGTTTTTCTTCATCCACCACAAAAAATGAAAATGAATATGCTCATTCTGCTTTATGGGATTTTGTAGTTGTCTTTTACATGTATGTTAACCCTTTCCCAAACAACAAATTTTCAACTGTCCCAAATTGAAAGAGTTTACAGACGACACATTTCAAAATGTGATGAAATTGGAAAATAATCTTCTGATAGGGCAGTAAAAATTGTGGGAAACGGAGAAATGCTTGTCACGAGCAATTTCTCCTTTTCCCACAATGTTTTCTAAAGTTGTCTGCAACAAAGTGGTCAAACGTCGTTTTTGTTTGGGAAAGGGTTGAAAGGTGAAGACATTTATGAGAAAACGGGTTTATGCTTCCCCTCTAGCTTATTAAATAGTGTGACTGGCCAAAACTGATTCCAATATCAAACAACAGTTAAAAAAGATAGCAGTATTAGGGATTTATAGGACGCAAAATCTTGAGTCTAATACGCATAAATCATTAGGTAGGACCCGTCAATTCACTACACCTGTGTCCACTGGGACACAGTAATGTTGGTTATGCCTTTCATTAAAATCCCAAACTATGCCAGTCCAAACTACAAAGGCTAACTCTTTCTTTGTACCGTAATGGTTCGGGTTTTCCCATATTTTACAGGCTATCTATAAATAGAAAGGACATGCGCTCTTGTTTAACCAATCGTATTGAAGGGTGTTGAAACAAATGGAAATTGTGTTACTATGCGCGTAATGCAGTCTCGTTGTTTGTCGTCTCGTTATTAGATGCTTGTCACTCAATGGTTTCTCTTACAATCAACCGCGCTTATGATTTGGATGATATCAATCAGTCTGATATTTAAAATGTCAAAACTGGGCGACCTGGTTACTTATTTCAGTTAAAGAAAAGCAGAAAACGTCAAAGAACCGTTTCCTAACAGTGATTCGGGGTCAGAAAAGGCCAAACAAGCTCAAAAACCAGTCCCCAAAAAAGACTGGAAATTTCTTTCGATCTGGTATATGATGGTTTATATAAAAAGACTCAGGACCCCCATTTTCAATGATGGGACCCCCAACATAATCAAAGTTGAGTCCCAAGGACCCCAAACAATTCAGTTTGATGTAATACCCTGCAGTATGATACAAGCACTATTCAAATCACTATATTAGTTGGAGATTTATGGTGGAAACGAAAAAAATTCTAACAAAAAAGGGTTCTTGCATATTGAAGTAGTGATTTGGTTCAAAATTGCATATCAACCTAAATTGCTTTCTTGTTTTTTTATACAGATTGTTTTCTCATCAATATTTCTTTTCAACTAGAATTAAGAACTTGAATGTGTTCAATTTTCTAGAATAATTATGAGCAATTTATCTTTCTCCCATAATGTCTCACGATGCCACCTCCGTTCCACTAATTTCCCTACAATAGTTTCTACAACGATCACAATTATTGAAGGTTTTCAAATAATTTACCACGTGAATAGTTTTTTCTCCCATAAAATGTCTCCCCTGATAAATTTTCAAGCATCATCTGCAACAATAACAGTTGTTGTCAATTTCCAAGAACATATGAGCAGTTTCTCCGCCTCAAATTTCATCTTTCTACGTCTTCAAATTATTTACCCATACTACATGCAGCAGTCACCCACACATAAATTTTCATATGCAACAATAACGGTTGTTGTCAATTTCCAAGAACAGATGAGCATTTTGTCTGTCTCAAATTTCATCTTTCTATGTCTTCAAGTTATTAACCCCCATGCAGCAGACCCACAAATCCTTGCCGCCTGTTTGAGATCAGGGTGAAGGTCATTCTTGAGAGAAGGACATCAGTTTCCAAAGGACATCGGTTTCCGGAGTGTTGATTTTCCCATAAATCATTTGAGGAGAATAATTGTCACATGCCAATGCTATATCGAGGGTTCAGTGCAAGGCTTCAGTTAGTGATTCATGTTTGTGAAGCACTTACTATAGTCTTGCATTGAACCACCAATTTGTCTTCTATAGGGTTTGGCCCAAGCTTTGTGGTCCTTTCTAGGTAAATACATTGCTTATCAAATTCGACACTTGTAGAAAATTAAGGGGTTACTATGATAGTCTACGAATAACTTTATAAGGTGCAAAATGCTGCTTCTTTCCCCTTAACTTTTAAAGTGACTGCCTGTCAAAGTCAACACAAAAAAACAAAGGAAAAAAAAACATGAAAGCTCCATAAAGAGCATTCTGGATGACGTGTGTCTTGTATTCAGACAGCTTCAGACTGAATTACTTTATCCCTTGCTCAGTTTAACACGTATAGTTCTGGAACCGACTTCAAGCTTATGCAAACAGGTGAGATCTAGGCCAGCTGCCAAATAAATTGGTGGCTTGCCTGTGTGTCATCTAACCTGTTTGCTACTCTGAGTATCTTTCCTCAACAAAATTTAGCATATATTTAAGGTTTTGGAAAGCAGATGACACAAAAACCTTTCTTAGGAAAATTACCCAGCATTTTAAGCGTTAAGGTTGGTTGCTGACAAGACTGACTGTATCTAATGATTTCAAAATTTTAAAAGAAAAGTTGTTGAAAACGGTCTAAAACAGCCTACAAGCAGGTTGTGATTCATCTACATATGTGTGTGAAAATGTTAACATTATGCAACTAAGGATAAGGTACACATATCTAATATATCATGAAAAAAAAAAATGAAAATGATGAATTAGATTTGATACGTATGGAATGAAGATGGATTAAAAAATACTTTATATGATGGATTGTTGGACATTGATTTGTTGCTTTTCATGTGCATAAATAATACCCTTTAGTTAATGGCATAGAAGTTTGTTCTATGTTAGGCTTAAAAGGTTGATCCTAAGTTGCAAGAATTCTTATTGCTATGTGCTAGATGATGAAGTGCTTATGACAATCATAAGATTATCCTAATAGAAAGTTAAAAAAGAAAATTCCGATTGTTTTGAAGATTTTTTTTTTTTAAATTTACCAGATAATGGGTTGATTAAAATAATAGCCCAATCTATAACTAGTCAGGCATTGCAATATATAACTGAAGTACTGTTGACACTGTGTAGAAATGAAGAAAATCATAACAAGATTGAGCAATATCACATGTGATTTATTTCTCCTTTTCCCATTACTTCGAAATTCTTCTCCACCAGCCCCATTATGATGTGAGGGTTGTTTGGTAAAGTCTCCACCAGCCCCATTATGATGTGAGGGTTGTTTGGTAAAGTCTCCACCAGCCCCATTATGATGTGAGGGTTGTTTGGTAAAGTCTCCACCAGCCCCATTATGATGTGAGGGTTGTTTGGTAAAGTCTCCACCAGCCCCATTATGATGTGAGGGTTGTTTGGTAAAGTCTCCACCAGCCCCATTATGATGTGAGGGTTGTTTGGTAAAGTCTCCACCAGCCCCATTATGATGTGAGGGTTGTTTGGTAAAGTCTCCACCAGCCCCATTATGATGTGAGGGTTGTTTGGTAAAGTCTCCACCAGCCCCATTATGATGTGAGGGTTGTTTGGTAAAGTCTCCACCAGCCCCATTATGATGTGAGGGTTGTTTGGTAAAGTCTCCACCAGCCCCATTATGATGTGAGGGTTGTTTGGTAAAGTGTTAATTAATATTGATGGAATTGTTTTCATCACATGGAAATAGATACCTTAAGGATATTGGGCTAATAACATTTTCTCTTATATGGTAATATCCTCATAAATAAGACTTAGATCCCCAAGAAAAGGCTACATCTTTACCATAATAGTGGCGTTTCTGGGATTTATGACTATTTAGTTACCTTACCATACTTATAAGCCTTTTCTTCATATGTATGCATTGCCATTAACGCACCTGTGACATGAATAACAAGCTTAGGCTTAATTGTGATAAAAGAAGAAATTGCTCCCACAAGTAGTTTCTTCTTTTGTTACAATTGGTTTTGGGGAGTTGTTTGAAGAAAATGTTATTTGATTTTTTTTCTTTGTATTTTTTTCAACAAGTTCCTTTCAATTTGTGCCTGTCACAATTCTTCCAATCAAGGAATTGGTAAATCTAATTTGAAATCTTGCTATAAAACTTTACCTACTTTTTTGCTTGTTAAGTTTTTTGCATGTAAGTTGTTATTTGGTTGCCCATTATCTCTTAAAACAAATGGAATGAACTACTTTCCAACTGTTCCGTTTCGACAATTTTAGCTTATTTTGTTTTATATATGGGGTTAACACTGTGTCAACAAGTTTTCATTTATGTAACGGCTTTGCTGGATTCACCAGTACTAGGCTAATCCCTATATCTAATTAAGGGCTCTAAAGTGTCTTGCCAATGAACACTCTCGCAAAACCAGAGGCAGCTCATAGGGGTATAGGTCATAATACCTGTATTAACACTATTGTTATAGTGCAGGTTAAGAATTTTTAGTTTGGATCCTTACCAATAGTTGATTTTTTAAGTGCCGGTAAAGCGTCATCGCTGAAATAATGTTCATTGAGGTGATTTAGTGCTGAAACATTGGCTGGTTCTGTTCTCAACGATCTATTCCCAATGACCCAAATTCGAAAAAAATATCGCGTGTCGTCGCAGATTTCTCCGGGTTGACTGGACCGATCTTGTTGAGAGAGCTATCGTTGAACGCAAAAATCATTTGGCTATGCGGGAGATATAGAGAATTGACAGAATAGCGATCATATAAAAAATTACGGACTGATAAGCGCAGAACGTCAGAAGTGGTTTCTCTTTGAAGTTGTTTCCTTTGTGTATATATACTGTTATTACAGGTATTATGACATACCCCTGAGAGGCAGCTGAGGGACCCAATCTTGGACAACTTTTAGTTTATAGATGATTGATTGAATTGGGTTTTTTGCCATTTTCAACACTATTTCAGTCATACCACTGCAGTTGATGCATCCATCCATATTCATAGTTTTTATTCATCCAGTGCTGCATAATTTAATGTCCCAAAATATATTGCCCATGCAGTTTCCTGCATGAATAGGAGAAGAAATTTTTGCTCATTTTAAGAAATGAACAAGTTTTTCATTTTGTCTCAATTGTTTCTATTCCTGTAGCAGATATGGCAGAGTTAGGTATGTTTGAGTAATGGGTGAAAACTAAATACAACGGGTAATTTTTCTTGTCTGAAACATGATTGTTTTGTTTGTTCTGGTCCCATCTGGACTGAGAGTTTAATTAATGACACAAGGAAAGGAACATTACTGCAGGGCTTCTTTCATTTGGGGATCCTTTCCACTGTTAATTTACAAAGAACATGTAATACAAATGTGCAGCATACAACTTCATAAATGAACAATCTACTGATGACGAAAATCAATCAAAAGACGATCTCTCATGAAACTCTAAGTCAAACACTTCCATAACGTGAATACATGCAGAGAGGGGCCATGTCTAACAGATTTCAAATTCTATTCTCTAACCACGAAAGAATGGAGGCCCTTTCATTACTTGACTTTCCCTTCCACAGGGAAACACAGTAAAGAATGACGAATTGCCAATTATGAAAACAAAGCTATTCTTGAAATTGTTCTTGAATTTCGAACACTTTGATTTTCCCAACCACTGGGAAACACAGTTGAACAACAAATTGCCATTCATGAGAACAAAGCTGTTCTTGAACTTGTTCTTGAATTTCAAGAACAAGTCCAAGAACAGCCTTGTGTTTATGAATGGCCATTTGTCATTCATGTCCTTTCATAAAAGTTATGAATACAGTTCTTGTATCGTTAGCTGTTGGTGAAACAGGGTAAATATAACTTGTTGGGTGGAAAAGCTGTAAAAGCCTATAATATTTTATAAAAGAAATATGCAGATGTGTTTGGAAAACATTGTGATAGGAGAGTATTTGCTTAGTATGAGCAAATTTTGCTTTAATAACAACACTTTCAATGTGGTTAATCAAGGGTGTAGCTACAAAAGCATATTTCTGTCAAATAGATCAGCATTAATTTAAGTGTCATCTGCAGCATGTAAACATAACACGGAGAGTGTTAATAAAGAACGGAAAAAGTATGACTGTATTTTCATTGATTTTTGTGTCATGCTTTATTTAGATTAATGAAATGTTACACCCTGCTTGGGAACGAATAGTGTCGTATATTTCAGACAAAATGGTGGAGTTTTCTTGAGGTATAGATATAGGAATATTTCACTTTCTAGTCTCTTCGTTTGTCCTCACAGAGCCCTATATAGTAGGTTTATCCTGTATTTGACTTGTTGAAAACATTCATGAATCTCTAGTTTTAATGTGGTTGCTTATTTGAAATCATCTTCAGGGCTGGCGAAATTTGATTTGATTAACCCTTGTAATGCTGGGTAATATTCTAAAAACAGATTTTGTTTTATCTGCTTTCCAAAATCTTGAATATCTGCTTAATTTTGATGAGAAAAGAAACCCAGAGTAGCCAACAGGTTATATCACAGGCCAGCCAACATTCTACTTGGTGGCTGGCCTGGGTGTAACCTACTTGCATAAGCATGAAGTAGGTTCCAGCACTATAAGGGTTACCTTGCCTGTAAATGCCAAATCTGTTACTGCACTTGTCTGTATGATGGTTATCTAGTAAATTTCAGTAAGAATTCATTTGTATATAGAGGCTTTTGGGCGAGTTGGGTTTTGATTTGGCCACCCCTGATCTTGGTGATGCAATTTAGAATCACGGTCATGTGCACAAAACAACTTTGTGTTCATGAAAAGGCATTTTTCATTCATGTCAGGTTCGACAGAACGTTTCTTTTCATCGTTCCGCCAGAGAAAACAGAGGTCTGGACCAAAAGACTGTTGGCTTTTTGCAAAGCCTGTTATTAACCATTCAAGGGTTCAATGCAAGACTATAGTAAGTGCTTCATAAACATGAAGCACTTACTATATAGTCATGCATTGAGCCCTCGTATTGACACGGCTATATAAACCCCATGAAAACAAAGAAACAAATCAAGTGCTCCAATTACAACTGTTCCTATTGTCAACCTATATCATATGTATATATATATATATGTATGCTGCATGACCCCCAAGGATTCTGTCCATGTATTGGTCCCAAGATTGTTTACCTGCTTTGAAGGAGGACCTAAACCTGAGATCACAATCTGAACACATCGGGTTTATCCAATAGAAAACACCTCTGAGATAATAGGGATGACGCCATATTGGTTCCCGTGAGAATGACGTCACTTTCTTTCATTTCTAAAAATAGATCTTGAATGTAAAATCCAAAAAGTCGTTAAATTTGATTGAGGAAACAAGTATACATGTCACAACAACAAGTTAGCCATTTGGTATTAGTTACTGATCAAAAGTGATTAAAAAGGATGTCCAACACTTCCATACACATTGAACTACTTAACATGCACGCTTAGAAAAGGTGTTCATTGGCAGATGCCGATTTACCCGAAAAATTGTAACCCTACACTTATATCCGAGGTGTATTTCACAGCTTACGGAAATACCCGAGTAGTTCCGATTGCTGAGATCAGTTCAGTAGTATCACTTTGATTTTGATTGGTGGTATTATTGGTATTGTCCACCAACATTCACCGTCTGTTGACCTACCAGATTAGCTTGAATTACATGCTATACTGAGTATCTAAAAATATCCTCGGAGATGCCTGTAAGGTTTGACTACGTGGTTCGTCCACGTGCATTATTTGATAAATGCTACCAAGCTTACCTGTTGATATAATGCGTATGGCTCTATGGTTTATCGACTGTGTTCGGAAGACTGTCGAGTATTAAATATACCGCATCATAATTATTCATGCATAGAGGGCAACAGACAGTGATTGTTGGGGAACAATATACAGAAGTAAAATATGCCAATAATCTAAGAAGGAATTGTTTCTTAGAGAATGCAGGAGTGACGTTTTCATGGCCAAATGATATTCTGACCAGTAATTAGATGCCCCTACAATGATCTCAGCCGTCGTTAACCCTCAACTCCTCCACACCTTACTTAACCCTTAACCAAGCCCCAAATATTGGACTGTCCCAAGTTGAAAGAGTTTGCATACGACATTTTCAAAATGTGATGAAATTGGAAAATAATCTTTCAATAGGGGAAAAACATTGTGGGAAAAGGAGGAATTGCTCTTAATGAGCAATTTCTCCTATTCCCACAAATTTTTCCAGAATCGTCTGCAACAAACTGGTCAAATGTCTTGATTGTTTGGTAATGGGTTAATGTATATACTTCACAGAAAGCAATCTGTGAGATAGTCCCTTAAACACCATATATGTCAAGCAAACAAACAAACATACAGAACAAGTTTTTTTTTAATAACATTTTAGATCAATACCATACCGACCAATCAATCCAAGCGGTGTAATTAGGTTTTAGGATCGTCATCAGTTCTCATATCAAAGAGACAGCAAATTATCCTGTTTTCTCTTCTCACCCATTTATAAGTCAAATCAACAGAAGATAACACAGTATGAAATTGAAAGAGTTTGCAGACGACATTTCAAAATGTGATGAATTTGGAACATAATCTTCTGAAAGGGAAGAGACATTGTGGAAAATGGAGAAATTGATTGTTAAGAGCAATTTCTCCATTTCCCACAATGTTTTCCAGAGTCGTCTGCAACAAACTTGGCAGATGTTAATTGTTATTATTTATTTGGTAATGGGTTAATGTTTTTACCTCACAGAACACAATGAAATGTTACACTATTGATTCATCCAAATTGAGAGCAACAGTATATGACAATGATGAAAAGATAAACAGTACCGGCAGTTAAATATGCTATCTTTATATTCTGTTTCTACAATTATTTAGCCATAATATAACGAAGAAATTGTTGACACAATGTTCAATCCCCATTAAAAAGAAATCAGCTGGTATATCAAAGCGAGTTTCTTTGAAGTTATTGATCAAGTCATTTTCGTTCACTGATGTATGCAAGTAAGCATTAAGGGAATCAATATAATTATGAAATTATGCGATTAAAGCAAGGCCAGAAAACTCTTGACCTTCAGAACCAATCCTCGGTGATTTCTATAAGGTAATTCACTCCCATTCATTGGTTGTTTGTCAACAGTACAAACGACAGTACTAACTTCAGTGGTTCTCAGATACCATTGACTTTGTAGGTGTTACCATGGTTTTCCCTTAACCCTTTGATTTATGCTAATTTGGGGGACTTTTGACACCTAATATATGGATTTGTGAACGGTAAATAATGAACTTTAGGGGTCATATCTAGGAATTGGGGGTCATTTACTATATAAGTTGGGGTCAAGTAAAACCCTGGGTACTAAAGGAAGTTAGTTTCAAGACTATTATAAAGGCTTTACTTTTGTAATGAACCTTTATAGCCTCTGTAGTCCCAGGCTAAACCTTTATATCTTCTGTAGTCCCAGGCTGAACCTTTATAGCTTCTCTAGTCCCAGGCTGAACCTTTATAGCTTCTCTAGTCCCAGGCTGAACCTTTATAGCCTCTGTAGTCCCAGGCTGAACCTTTATAGCTTCTCTAGTCCCAGGCTGAACCTTTATAGCTTCTGTAGTCCCAGGCTGAACCTTTATAGCTTTTCTAGTCCCAGGCTGAACCTTTCAATCAAAGGTTCGATGCAGGACTAAAGAAACTCCTCCACAAATGTGAAGCACTTACTATAGATTTCCACTGAATGCTTGAAATTGTTTATTACCTTCTACATGTATTTGTTTATAGTGCGGACAAATTCACCTGGCGTTGACCTTTATGCAAGAATAAATTAGAGTGGGATGATGTGGCATTAATCAATAATTGCCAAGAGATCATACATCGTACTTACCATGTGTGTTCTCATGCAAAAAATTGACGGACAGTCCCGAAGTTATATATAATACTCAACGTAGTGTGAAATTATGATAATAGAGGTCATCAACGTCAGGTGGATTCACTATAGTAATATGTGCAGGGTTTTCCAGAGGAAATTATAAAAGGGGAACTTCATGCTCCCTTCTTTACAAATTTGGGGACAATATGAAAATTGTGGGGGCATGTTTTTATTTTGAACCTTTTCTGTGTTCATCAAGTGTTGTTGTGCGAAAACTAGTACACCCAGCAGTAAATGGTTTGTTTTGCTTAGAATTCTAAACACAAGGGTTGCATGAGTTCACTCACAATGTCAATATTTACATAATTTCTTATGTTTTCCAATGCAAAGATGTTAAATGTCACCTGTTAATAAAACTAGATATAGGATGACATGGTGTGTAGCCTTAATGGATAAACATGTTGTTTTTTTCTGTAGTAATGTGTCCTGTAACATCACAACAATTTCTGTCTGGTTTAAGATAATTGATTTAGGACACGCACTCTGACAATGTTATTGAAGGCATTTTTGCGTTCATGCAAGGCTGTGCTTAACCTTCCAAGTTCGCAGACTGATTTAGAAACAAACGGTCACAAACCGAGAATTTGGTATTGACCTTCCTTTTTTTTCTTTGAATTGAACTTCTGAGGATATTTTTCCCTTTTGTTCCTAACTCAGAGGTGACGCTATCTGAATTTGATTTAGATCTACTTGTCCCTTAACGCAAATTGTTTTTTTTTTGCTTTTATTTATAACGGCTATGTAGTAAATATCAGTACAGATTCGCTTGTCAGTTAATGCTTTTGGACAAGCTCGACAATACAAACAATTGATTTTGCCACCCCTGTGATGAGGATTTTGTGACTGTTCCCAATTGAAAGCATTATGCTCTAGCTGATGGCAAGCACAAAGAATTAGATAAAATACAATGCTCAATTTGCGATATAAAGAAGCAGCCATAACAAAAGGAGACCTTACAAATAACTGTTTCGATGGATTGGTAGATCGTAAAATTCAAACGAAAGGGCTAGAATGAGAAAAGTTCATAAGATTTGATGGAATAGACAGACAAGCCCAAAGATGTATGTATCTCTTTTTAAAAAACACTTGAGAAATATTCTATGAGAAATCCATTTCAAACAAGAAATGCTTGACAGCTGAATTATCTAGGAAATTACATGCTATGTCAAATAAGAAAGACTTTTTAAATCATGCAAATATACCAAACCAATATCTTGGTTAAATCTCTCTATAACTGGCAAACACAATGTCATTGCTTCTTAACTGCTCAATTGACCCATACCATTAGATTGCCTTTTGGGACTGGTACAATTAAAATGCAACAGCATATGACAAAAGAGAATCAAAGCGCTGATAGAGCTGAAGGACTAAGGTGCGTTTAAAGCAAGATGATTGAGGATACATTTGAAAATGTCTTTGGGCAACTTCTCGAGGAAAACAGCTGCTCCTTTTACCACCATTACTATAATTATTGTTTCTGTGAACAGAGACCGAATAATAGTCTATTTTTCGAACATTTGGACATTTTATGATTTCTCATGAGGCAACAATTATAATAATATAAAGCAAAACAAAACGAGTAAATCGGGACTACATTCCTAGTTCCAAGAAGGTATTAGTCCGCACAGTGAAGGCAGATGTTTAATGAGTAATTGGGGTCAGACCGCTGTTTGTGTATCGATAAAGTACCGTCCCTCAAAATGTGGAATGTAAATTCAATGGACTAAGGTGCTGACGCACCTTAGTCCAAAAATGAAAATGAAGGAAAAGTGTGTTTTCTTTATGATACAGGGCACAGACTATAATGACAAAAGAAATATGTTCTCAGTAAAAGCAATTTATCCTTTTGTCACAGTGGTATCTTAAGCCTACTGTCGTAGAGGCAACAGAGTGAGGGTATTTCATATGGAATAAGGTGTTAGTAATGGTTATGATGGGGGGCCTCCGTGGCCTAGTGGTTAGAGTACAGAACTTGAAATCACATGGCCCCTCTTCGCGTGGGTTCAAATCCTGAGAGGGATATGGATTTTCATGAGAGGCAGTCTCCCGACTGACTTACGGAATGCCGATGGTTCTACCCACCTTGACCAGCCCTTATGGGCAGTTGAGTATGGGGTCTTCCTCCATCATTAAGAGTCGGGCATCGCTACATAACTGAAATAATGTTGATGTGATGTAAAACCCATATAAAAAAAAAAAAAAATGGTTATGATGGACAAATTCTTCTTCTGTCTTATTTAATTTTTTTTCACCCTTATAGTGCTGGAACTGACTTCATGCTTATGCAAACAGGTCAAATCACAGACCAGCTGCCAATTTATTTGAAGGCTGGCCTGGATCTAACCTGTTTGCGACTCTGAGTATCTTTCCTCAACAAAATGAAACAGATACTATAGGCGTGGGAAACAAACTGAAGAATTCCATATTCTGATTCTCTCATAGAGTATATTTTGTTTATGAAAAAAGCAACACCAACACAAAATTAGTAAAGTAAGAGGAAACTGTTTTACTTGAAATAATGAGTGAAACCATTTTGACTAATGTAGAGCTTACCCTTCATGGCCGATTATAGTAAATCGATCTTTTCCATGAAATTGTTTCATTATACTCAAAAGAATCATCAGAAACTGTTGTGTTTATCCTGATTTGTTTGGATGGAATAAGATGTGGCCTTAAAGGCCCATGAAAGAATATAAGTACAAAAATATAACTGAAAAAATATATGAGGTTCTTTTATTGTGTTCCTGAAGGTCATGAAAATTAATGTATGAATGCTGTGTTAGACCCTATTTAAAGTAAACTCGTTGAAAATAAGTTATTTTGTGCTTGAAATATAGTTGTATCCAATTCAATCATGTGTATCAACAATCTGTTTGTTAATATTGTTCCAATAACAAATTCTGATTGGTCCGTTCAAAAATGTGTGTATCACATGACCAGGTCAAAGGTGAAAAATCAGGCAATCTGAATTCTTAAACAGGCTGATCTGGGTTATTTATCATTGACTTTCAAGTTAAAGTTGTGCCGATGGTATTCTTTGGTGAAAACTTTGAGAATCTGACCAAAAGTTTACCAAATGATATATGTTGATATAGCATTCATCTTCTTTCATGTGCCTTTAAGCTGTGTCAAATTTCTTGTGACAATGGGAAGCATGTGAGAGGAAAAGGCATGTCTTGGGGGGAAAGTGGTTGACAATTGGATTGCAGTGTTCTGGCCTAGAATCAATTTACATTGTTTTCTAGGAGTGCTTTTTATGGCATCTGCTCCTCTAATAATCCTCCTATAATCTAGCAATACTCTGCCTTTGATTGGAATGTCTGAGGTTTTGTACAGGAATGAGATGGAACTTTATGAACTCTCTACCCATCAAAATAGTTCTTAATTGTCCACTATTGAATATGCATGCTTACAGTTGTCTGTTGAAAAAGAGATGAATTAGAAAAGGAAGGAAATCCTCTGATAAGATAGAAATCATTTTTTGAAATTGGAGTAAATTCCTTGATGAGTATTGAAATAAATGTTTCTTTATGACGTCAGGAAGAATTCATTTTAATATTTCAATATCACCTAAGAAAACCGCTTAAAAAATTCGCTAATATGGGGTTTTATGACAAGTACAAATTGAATGCACCTACAAACATCACAAAATAACATGAAAAAAACACCTGATTAATCTCTTAATGGTAGTTGGTAGAAAAAACGTGTGCCTAAACAATGATATGCAGTATTTATCTTTTTGTCACAAATGTTGGTAGAAAAAAAGTGTGCCTAAACAATGATATGCAGTATTTATCTTTTTGTCACAAATTGGTTTCTGAAGTTTTGAGCAGACATAGCCATCAAAGTGAGCTAGTATGGTCTAAAGAATCGATAAAAAATATCAAAACTATTCCTCTTTTTGTTACGCTATTTGGTATAACTATATCATATTGTTAATTCCAATTCCAAAATAGAACCATATACCTCTTCCTCTTTTTGTCACACTATTTGGTATAACTAGATCATAATTCCAAGCCATTCTTTCAAAATAAAACCATATAAGATGTGATCAAGTAAAAGAAGAAGGTACAATACAATTGTAAATCCATCTTTAGAGTTGAGAGGTTTCCATACTATTGCTTTAAACCATTACCAAACAATAATGACATTTGACTACATTGTAAGAAAAGGAGAAATTGCTCTAAACAATTTTCAATTTTATCACATTTTGAAATGTCGTCTGCAAACTCTTCCAATTTGGGACAGTCGAGAAATTTGGTGTTTGGTAAAGGGTTAGGCCATCAGTAAGTAATTGCTTTATGTTTCTTTGGGCACCCTGGCTGTAATTGGCTTTCATTTTGCTGATTTTACCTCCAGTAAATTGCTCTTCTCCTATCGACATCCGTGCAGTGAACTGGAATAAACTAATTGATTTCTTTATTCGTTGAACGATTTTTTTCTAGAGAATTTGCCTGAAAAATGATCAACACTCCCAACATTTGCCCTCCCTTACAAAAGATACAAGAACTTGTCCATGAATGTTCATGAACATTAAATGGTTGTTTACAAATTCTTTTCAAATTTAAGAACAGATTAATGAACATCAAGTACAGGTTCATGAATACATTTATGAACCTGTGTTTCATGTCCATGAGCATGTTCTTGGAATTCATGAACAAGTTAAAGAACAGTTTTGTCTTTATGAATCGCCAAATTTTAATGTTCATGAATGTTCATGAAGTGCGGGAATAAGTTTTGGAATCTCGCAGCTGATGCTGCTCTTCTGCGCGACATCTGCTCTAAACTGGAACACAAATTGATTTTCCTCTCATTTATGAACTAGGGGTGTGTCAGCACCTTAGTCCATTGAATTAAAATACCCCTTTTTGAGGGACAGTACTTTATCGATACACAAACAGAGGTCTGACCCCAATTACTCATTAAACATCTGCCTTCACTGTGCGGACTTATACCTTCTTGGAACTAGGAATGTAGTCCGGATTTACTTGCTTTGTTTTGCTCTATATTATTATAACCGATGCCTCATGGGAAATTGTAAAATTTCCAGATGTTCGAAAAATAGACTATCGTTCAGTCTCTGTTCACAGAAATGATAATTATTGTATCGGTGGTAAAAGGAGCAGCTGTTTTCCTCTAGATGTTGCCCAAAGAAATTTTCAAATGTATTCTCAATCATCTTGCTTTTAACGCACCTTAGTCCTTTAGCGCTATTAGCACTTTGATTTTTTTTGGAGATAATTCAACTGGTAAATCTGCCACTTGATGTCATGTATAAGAAATAGCTGCAATTTTTTTTTAATTTTCAGGCAGAGTCAAGATTAATTATTGAAATGTTTTACATAATGATTTTGTATTTGTTTTGAGATTATTATCAAAAGAAAAAATTCAAATTACAATATTAGGTTTTTTTGTTATGAAGAAGAAAAAAATATTCTATAAGGATTGTAACAGGACAGTTTTTTCAATTTCAAAATTGATTTAATGGTGGAATTTGCAGGTTGATAGATCGGTTCCATTATCTTCTTCTACAAATGGAAAGAAGCTTAACAAGTCCCAAATTCTGTAATAAACCACCTTGTATTGCTGGAACTGACTTCATGCATTCTTATGCAAACAGGTTAGATCCAGTAACTTGGTGGCTGGCCTGTGATCTAACCTGTTTGCTTTTCTGAGTATCTTTCCTCAACCAACTTAAGTGGATTATATATGGTTTTGGAAAGCAGAAGAGAGAAAATCTATTTTTAGAAAAATCCTCAGCATTCTTAGGGTTAAATTCTCAACCCATACTTGAATAAAGGGATATGGTTAAGGCAAACAAGTTTTCTTGCCAAAGGACTTGGAGCAGAATTTCAGGAAACTTGAATAAATATAATGGAAAGCATCCCTTGAGGATCTCAACTGTGAGGAAATTGTATTAGTTTTGCCATTCTGGCTGAAGGAAAACTTTGTTGATGTCTTAAAGAGCAGCATTTAGAGAAAATTCTATACTATTAGGATGTATTTCAACATCTTTTGTCATGTGAAAAGCGTCAAAATGGCTGAAAAATGTATGAGCAATATTCTTTCTTGGCCATTGACATCTTTCCCACATAGGCATAAGTAATCATTTGAGGGGGAAGAATTAACATACACTGACTTTAGTTTTGACTTAATTCTTAGAATCCTGGTTAATTTTCTAAAAATAGATTTTTGTGATGTCTGCTTTTTAAAATCTTAAATATCTGCTTAATTTTGATGAGGAAGATAATCGGAGTAGCAAACAGGTTAGATCACAGGCCAGCCTCCAATCTATTTGGTGGCTGGCCTTGACCGAACCTGTTTGCACAAGCACGAAGTCGGTTTCCAGCACTATAAGGGTTAAGTTAGTGTTCTAGAGATGTTAGAGGAAAAGCCAATAGCACAGATAAATGTACTGGCTTAATACCGTTGAAACTGCATAAAACCCCAATCTGTCCAACTTTTACAGGGTCCTGCATGGCCCAGTGGTTAAGGTGGCCGACCTAGAACTTGGGGGTCCTGGCTTCAAGCCCCATCTACACCTCTGGTTTTGTGGGATTGTTCTTTGGCATTTCTCTATATAAGTACTAGTGGATTGAGGAATGTTACATAACTGAAAAATTGTTGAAACAGTGTTAAGCGCAATACAAACGATTAAACTTTTACCAACCCTCAATTGTACCATATTTTCTTTTGTCATTCCAGGCAACCTGAAAAATACGGCGGTGGTGAAGTACTCGGAACGATTCAACTTTATACTGAAGGTGGTGGCTCGGGATTGTGGAGGAATTGTGTCCATGCCGGTGTTCATCAATATCAAAATCAAAGAGACTTGCAAGAATGGCTGGAAAGGTGAGTGAAATAGTGATGTTGATGTGATTTTTTTATCTCTTTTAACTAGTAACAAATTCCATATACACTGAACAACTTAACATTGAGCATAGAGGAAATGTGATATTTAGCATTGTGACTAAAGGATAGATTTCTCCTTATCAATAATTTATCCTTTCTCAAATTTTGCCACAATGGTTTCTATCCCAACTTTTCAACATGCTAATAGTGTGTCTTTTGGCTGCATCATTTATGAGAAAAGAAGAAATTGCAATATCCCCTTTTATCTCAAAAGTTTTTACTGATTATCATAAAGGAAAAGCTAATACTCTTACTTTAGAATTGTCCCTTGCTGCTATTACTTTCGATTTGGACCAGTCACAAAATTTCAGGAGGGATGTGGGGCATTACCCTTATTATATATATATATACTTGTTATACGGACATTCTGCAAAAATTTAAATGAAAAAAAAAACAGGCAGAAATATTTAAGGAGGCTTAACAAATTTGCTCGCAGAATTTATAAAAAAAAAAGTCAAAGATATCCTTATTTAGGTGACCCCCATTAGCCATGTCACCATGAGACAATTATGCTACTGAATACCCACAAAATAGGTAATTTTCTACTTTTGAAGCAAAAGTAAGAATGTTAGCAATAAAAATACTCGTATGATCCAGACCTTTATTCCAGGGAGCAGCTTTATATTATTCAGTTATAGGACCAGTAATGGTTAAAGATAAGATGGCCAGACTCGCCTTTTGGGAAAGACGTCTAATAATCAATCCCTTATCAAGGCCAATTAAGGCCTATTTTCTCTGATTAATTACTTGATATGTTTGCTTTAGTACATTAATGTCTCATTACGCTTACACATAAATGTTACATGAATACAGTCAGTTGATAATCAACTCATTAGTAATCCTACCCAGTGTTTTGTATGGTTAACCCTTTCCCAAACAACAACTATTCAACTGTCCCAAATTGAAAGAGTTTGCAGACGACATATCAAAATGTGATAAAATTGGAAAATAATCTGATAGGGAAAAAACATTGTGGGAAAAGGAAAAATTGCAATTTCTCCTTTTTCCACAATGTTTTCTAAAGTTTTCTGCAACAAAGTGGTCAAATGTCATTATTGTTTGGGAAAGGGTTAAAGGGCACCAATAGCTTACTGGTTAGATTAACGTACTTTCCATCGCATGGTCCCTCTCCATGTGGGTTCAAATCCCTGTACTGGTGTTTGGATTCTCATGTGAGGAAGTCCACTGGCTGAGGGTTCCTGGTTATGATGGCAGACTTGGAAATTGGGGTCTTGGGTTCAAGTCCCACCGAAACCTCTTGTTTCGTGGGAGTGGCCTTTGGCAAGTCACTTCATAGCCCTAGCCTAGTTAGTACTAGTGGATCAAGGAAAGCCATTACATAACTGAAAAAAATGTTTATATGGCGTTAAACACCATACAGTAATCAAACTCAGTGTTTTGTATGGTTCAAGGGCCACCATTGCTTATTGGTTAGATTATAGTGCTTTCCGTCACAAGGCCCCTCTCCATATGGGTTCAAATTCCTGTACCGGTTTTTGGATTTTCATGAGAGGTAGTCCTCTGGCTTGCTTATGATCCTACATGGCTCTTGAATAGCCTTATGGGGGGGGGGGGTGTTCTTCCATCCATTATGCATTATGAGCGCAGCAAAAAAGAAAAACCTGATGTTTTGATGTGAAAACTCACTCACTATTCAAGTTTATTTGTCAATAAGGCCAATAATTGATCCTCTGCTGAGCAAAGAAAAATATACTTGAAATTAATTAAGTAGTCAATAAGATATTTTTGTAATACGGAGAATAATTTTTTCCTGAGAAAGAAATATATGTTTGCACTATGTTTACAAAGAAGGCTAATAAAAGAGAAAGAGCTTTTTCTTGATTTAAATCATTGAATGAAAGATAGCATAACAAAGAGGAATCAAGCAAAGGTTATCTAAAAGAAAAAAAAAAGAAACCAACAGTCTTTTTTGTATCAGTCAAAGACATGAAAGATACAAAAATCAGTGATTCACAATGATTTTTACTGTCTGTCTATTGCAAAGGCATGTAAAGTCGTCCAAATAAGTTACAGAGATTACATGAATTTCAGGTTGAATTGGATAAGATGACTCTGCTTTATCCTGTTTCTCTCTATCTGTCTCAGTTGTCAAACTTTGATATGTTTTCACATATCCAGATGACAAGACCTTTCCTTTATGTTCAATAGATCAACAGCCTGTTTGGTGAATACTGTTTTGTGGGTTGCCATAAGAGTTATCTTAACTCAACAATTCATTTGAGTACCAACAATAAAGAGTTCTTGGAAGAAAAGAGATCTAGGGGGTCCCGGGTTTGAGCCCAACTGACACCTCTTGTTTCGTAGGAGTAACTTTTGGAAATTTACTTCAGAGCTCTATCATAGTACTGGTGTATCAAGGAAAGACATTGCATAAGCGAAAAACTGTTAATATGGCATTAAAACATCATACATACGAAAGAGGAAAAGATAAAGTAAGCAATGAAAGTGTGTACTTATTATACTAAATGTAGTTCTGAATCTGTAGTTTGGGAATATTATGAACTATGCCTAGACCTCAGAGACAAGGTATATCTCACTTCTGAAGCACTGATTTTAACCCTTTGCCAAACTCCAAATTTTCGACCCTCCTAAATTGAAAGAGTTTGTAGACAACATTACAATACGTGATGAAATTGAAATATTATCCTCTTATAGGGCAGAAATTAACATTGTGGGAAAAGCAGAAACTGCCTGTTAAGAGCAATTTCTCCTTTTCCCACAAAGTTTTCCTGAGTCATCTGCAACAAATTGGTCAAATATCTTATTGTTTAGTAGTGGGTTAAACCTGAAGTTTGCCTAAAACCCACTTCTTAAACTTTCAACCATTCACCCATCTTACACTACAGGTTTTCCAGAGCACATTGAGTACATCCCAGGATCAGGTCTCCAGGAAATCGCACCGGGTGCTGACATCAACATCTGCGATGACGAGTGTAAACCAGATCACATCAGCGTGCGACTCCAGCTCTCGACCAAACACATCGGCAAGGGATGTGACAGAGACACATACAGTATCCAGTCTCAAAGAAAACTTTGTGGTAAGGGAGTTGTTGGCCTTAAACCTTATAGCACTGGAACCGACTTCATGCCTATGCAAACAGGTTAGATCTAACCTATATGCTAATCTGAGTTTCTTTCCTCATCAAAATGAAGCAGATATTTAAGGTTTTAGAAAGCAGACGGCACAATAATCTAGTATTAGATAATTACCCAGCATTCTAAGGATTAAATGTTGTTGGTAACCATAATAATATTCAGCTGCAGTTATGTTAAAGAGCAATTGTGTAGGTCTAGTATCCAGCAAGCATTATTTGAGAGTGAATTGATTAAGCATCAAGTTTTTAAAATGAGGCAAAATAAGTAAGATTGATCTAAATCCTATAAACATTAAAGTCCATATATACGAAAAGGTTGAACCATGTCAAATTTGGAAATAAAGATATCAAAGGAAAGCTACATGATTGATAAAATGAACATAGCTGGCTTCCCCATCATGTGCCTTTTTGTGATGTAGGGCAGTTTTAAAAAATCAAGATATTTGTGACTGCAACATTCCATTTAAATGCCACCCCCCTGTATTTCAAGATTTTTGTCTTTCTGAAAACGTGGTATTTTAGCACAGACTTGATGCTGATATGTTTTCTAATGGCCCTCATCTTGGTTTCATTGAAATACACCTAATATCAACAAAGAAATGGATAAAAGTATTCCCTAAAGCGACATTGTTTACCCCGAAAAATACTGCCCAAGATCACAAAGATCATGTCGGGTCACCACCGTGATTTTGTCTCATCATAACAAAAGAAAATCTCCTTTAGTTTCAATATTTTCTCATGTCTGCTGGTTTTGGGCTAAATGACCTTAACTGTCGATGCACCTTAAAACACCATTCATTTATTAATGTCTGCTGGTAAAGGTTTTATTTTTTCTGCACCAGGAAAGAAAGGTTTATTTTTTCTGTCTGTGTGTGGCAAGGACTTGAGGCTAATAGTTGCCTGTAAGTGCAGAGCAACTGTGAAAGTAATTGATGTTCTGGTAATTTGGGTAATATTTGCCTTGGAAACATTTCAAAAATGAGAAATATTTACTTACATAACACTCTACCCTTACACCCCTGTTAAACCCTTAGAATGCTTGGTAATTTTTCTAAAAAAAGAGTTTTGTGTCCGTCTGATTGTCATAACAGTAAATATCTGCTTAATTTTGTTGAGGAGAGATACCCAGAATAGCAAACAGGTTAGAGCACAGGCCAGCCGCCAATTTCTTGAAATAGAAATCTTTCCTAGAAATAGAAAAAAAATGTGGTTCCATAGGTATGAGAAGTTTTGTTGGAATGAGCTCAATCAATGATTCAAAATCAATCAATTCTTATTTAAAAAAAAGTTCTTAAGGTTTTCTTATATTTTGAATTGTTCTTCAACACTGGATTCTTACATCATGTTCTGTTAAGATGAATAACTCAGAACAGAATTATGTTTATTGGTAGTTTTCCCTCTCCCCTTTTTTACTCCAAACAGCTGTGTTTACAGTGCTATGTTTTCAACAGTTCTGAAACTGTAACTGTAGACCACCACATTCATTACCCTTTACCAAACGCCAAATTTTCAACTGTACCAAATTGAAAGATTTTGCAGTCGACATTTCAAAATGTGATGAAATTGAAAAATAATCATTTGGTAGGGCAGAAAATATTGTTGGAAAAGGAGAAATTGCTCGTTAAGAGCTATTTCCCCTTTTCCCGCAACGTTTTTGTGAGTCGTTTGCAACAAAGTGGTCAAATATCATTGTTGTTTGGTAGTAGGTTATGTAAATAAAATAAATTCTACTTATTGATATAGGGTTGTTACAATTGTGAATAAAAGAGATACATGTAGTTATTCATTTAAAACTATTTCTCCTTTTGCCAGAGGTACTTGTTGAGTTTTGTTAAAACAGTTATAGGTGAAAATGGGGATTCAATAGTAAAAGATTATTTTCCAAATCATACTGGTTAGAGAAGAAAAATCTTTGGAAAAATGAACTCTATCACTTCTGTACTAGAAATTGACACTGAGCCCCTTTTGATAACTTGACCAGTGGTACCTAAATGACCACTTGACAACCTGCCACATGAATTCAAGTTACAGTCATTGTAGATCTATATGGATTTTCAATAATGATCATACCTTAACTGACCAACGGAATGCTGATGGTTTTAATGAATTTGACCAGCCCTTATGGGCAATTTAGCATGAGAGTCGTTCACTATCTGTAAGGAGCCTGGCATTGCAATTTACCTGAAACTCTGCTGTATGAAATGTAAAAACAACATTACCCCTATTTGCTAGGGATCACATCCCGGTGTTGGCATTTGGATTGTCATGAGAGTTAGTCTCCCGACTGATGTCGGAAACTTAGATGGTTATTCCCGGCTTGATCAGCCCTTAAAGGCCATAAAATATGGGTTCCTCCTCCATCATTTTAAGTCGGACATCTCAACATTATTGAAATAAAGTTAGTGCGATGTAAAACCAATATAATCAAACAAAAACGCATTAAATTACACAATAATATCGTAGAATGAAGTTAATTCAGCCTTTTTTCTCCCATCCACAGGTGCCAGTGATGAAAGCATTGACCTTCTACCAGCACCGACCTTGACCTCAAACTGGACAAATAGTTTACCGACAGACGACGGGCACGAAGGGGACAAGATTTACGCATTTGACGGAATTACAAATGCAGTTGTCGTACCGGACGAGCACTTGAACCACAAGCTTGGCCATCATTTCACCATCTCCACCTGGATGAAACACACCTTCCCTAACACCGTGGTAACAAATCATAAAAATGGGAATAAGGAGCACATACTCTGCATGTCAGATGGAGACGGTAAGTGGCTGTTAGTCGAGGGGTTCAATGCAAGACTATAGCAACTCCTTCACTTTTATTCATGAAGGAGTGGCTATAGTCTTGCATTGGTTTGGTTGTTCAATTTTCAATTGTGACAAGCCATTTCTCCTTTTGTCACAATGCTTTTTGAAAGTCGCCTGTAGCAAGACGCAAGAATGTGGCATTATGTTGTAATGTGTTAAATACATAAAAGCACATGCATATAAAGGAACAGTTCACAATAGATCAGTTTATATCATCTGTTTGGGATGCCAAGATCATTATGGAAATGTGAACTTTGGTTCACCTTTGGCTTATAGGCATGGGCTAGCTTCACTGGACATTGCATGATGTAGAGTGACAGTTACCGCTCACAATGACAAGCACTGCTTGAGTGTTCATGGTAATGCCATTGGTATTGCTTCACATTCATTCAATTTGTGAAGCACATACTATAGTTCACACTGAGCCCTCAATATGATCAAGGAGAAAATGTTAAATGTAAGACTACAGTATGTCTGTCACTAACAATAGGCACTTTGTATAGGTTGGGTTGAACCCATCAAAGTACTCAATGCAAGACTATAAGACTATGCTTATTAATTCCTCTACAAAGGACTGACTTTAATTGTACAAAGCTCTCAAATTTGTCACAAACCCTAAATGTTTGCTTGGTGGAGATGTTATGTTATTGTTAAGTCCCTTTTACCAAAGTATTTCCTCATTACCAGACCAGAGGTCTCTACATTGCCCAAAACCTAAATGAAAATAGACTGTCAATAGACAGAAAAAGATTTCAAATTTTAATACAAGCAAAAATGCGAAGGAACAGGTCATTGAAATTGTGTCTCCAAGGGGCAGTCATTTGAAAATAATGTTTTTACTTAAGTAGTAAAATGCTATCTTGGTCATTTTTAGGGTTTTTTAGACTAAATGTGCTTTTTAAAAAAACTTAACAACAAAATAAAATTTTGAAACAATACAGTTTTTGTATTCCAGTTTGACAAACAATTTAAAGTAGCTATGAAAGCATGTTTAATTCAGGAAATTTCAAGTATTTATTTAATTTATCTAGGTACAGTTTATATGCAGTAACTTTCAAAAGGGATTTCACGCTTTTTTATTAAGATACATGTTATTTCACTGTTTACATACTTTAAAGAATTAAAAACAACCTAATTTTGTTTCCAACGACTATTCTGAAGTGTGAATCATATAACAGTACAGCTGTTGTGTGGCCTTAAAAAATGATTTTTTCACATCTAGATTTTCACACATCTGTGAACATTGACCTTTAAGCAACTTCCATTCTTGTGTTTCTTAATCAAACAAATGACTAAATGCTAATTCTGGTTCCCCTTTCCACAGGCATGAACAGGCACCATTACGCCTGGCTTGTCCACAACACGAAGCTGATCTTTGTCCTCCGACGGGAGAGCGATGAGGCCAAGGACATGGAGGTGTTTAAACCCGCGGAATGGCGCTTCAGTATCGACGAGATCAATGACGGAAAATGGCATCATTATGCCATCAGTATGGACTTCCCTGAGGTATGGATGGATATGTATTTATTTGTACATCTATGAAGCTCAGTTTTTTTTTTTTCATAACAGGGGCCAATGAAAGGTACCTTTCAAATGGGAAAATACTCTAAAATCATGCAGTTCGCAAAAATTCAAAGTCACATTAAGTTTTTGGTTTCCCGATTCAGCGATTTCATTTATAAAATTTCCCCAAATCTTCAGGCCTAGGTCTCTTCCCAATTTAAGAGGAAAAGGCCTTTAAGCTAGATTAATAGCCCCTTACTCTGTGATCCATGGTTTGTGCACATCTGATGCAGGCGTTTTTAGATACAATTGTGATAAAGATAAATCTTTTAAAGGAAAAATTGCTCAGTTATTTGATTATTTTTTGTTACAACTGTATATTGCTTGTACGCATGTCCCTATAATAAACAATTTAGTTACTTATTTACTAATTTGAATAGAAGGGAAAGGGTTTGATATGATATCTCTCTGTTACAGCTTCGTCTTTACGTAGATGGGAAGGAAGTGGCAGGCGACAAGAATAACTTTGAAATTTTAGATGACTGGCCACTACACCCAAGTGACAGGGTACACTTCACCAAACTGGTCGTGGGTGCTTGCTGGAAAGGTATGCATACTGTTATATACATGATATATCTGATTAGTGTTTGCATTGTTTCACATTTTATCAACATGTGTGAGTTGTATTGATATTTTGGATTTTTTGTTTGTATTAGTGTAGCTGAGACATGTACAATAGACATGTATATGAATCGTCTGCATGAATATTGGATGACTTGTTGACATTTTTTAAAAGAACATTCTAGAATTCTCCACCACAATGATATTGGGTTACGAGATTGTGGCCAAATTGTTAGATTACTGAACAATTTACCTGGCCCCTCTCTGTGAATTCATTTCCCATTGAAGTCATTTGGATTTTCATGAAAGGCAGTCTTATCCTTGTGGCTAGTTAAGTGTGTGTGATTGTCCTTCATTAAGAGACAATAGGTTATATTGTTTTCAAAGGTGCTTGTTCACAGATGACAAAATTAGATGTTGTTAAAACAATACATTTTTGTATTGTTGTATGAAATAAAATCTAGATTGCTATTGCAAGCATAGTTAATTGATTTCAGTTTTATTACAGGACTTTGAAGTATACACACCAAATTTATGAAATAACAGTTCACCTGATTGTTTTTTTGTATAATTACAGGACTAGATGAGAAGTATGCGGACCATTTCCAGGGCTATCTGGCAGGTCTCTCTATGCTGAAGGATAAGACAGAGAGTGACAGGGTGATCCAGTGTTTAAACAACTGTCAGGAAAACCTCGACTTTAGTGATCTCAGTGATATGCCAAGTGAAACAGTAAGTTTCTTTTAGCTGTCTCAGTTAGTGGTTTTGCTGCTTTATTTGAAGATTGTGAAGTCTTTTTCTGACTTTTGGAAGGTCAATTGATTTATCAATTCTAGCGGCCTTCTATGGCCTAACGGATAAAGCACAAAACATCTAATGTGGCCCCCACCCTGCATAGGGGTAGCAATATATAGTATAGTATATATAAGATGGTTTTATAGTGTTGCCAAATGTAGAATGCACTTAACCCTTTCCCTAACAATAACATTATTTGACCACTTTGTTGCAGAAGACTTTAGAAAACATTGTGGGAAAAGGAGAAATTGCTCGTAATGAGCAATTTCTCCTTTTCCCACAATGTTTTCTGCCCTATCAGAAGGTTATTGTCCAATTTCATCACATTTGGAAATGTCGTCTGCAAACTCTTTCAATTTGGGACCGTCAAAAATTTGGTGTTTGGGAAAGGGTTAAGACATTACAAACTGAGGGGGAAAAACAAATCAAAGGATAATGTATCACATGAAAAATATTGAGACACATTGTTACACAAAACAAGCACTTTCATTTTGTTAATATATTCGGAAAACTATTATTTAAACTCTTTAAGAAGATACCTGGCATTTCATTTTCCATTGATAGTACAGTCAATCTTAATTTATAGGATCATTGTTAAAGATGACAGAATTGTTGTGAATAAGACAACTAATGATCTAACACAGGCGCTAGTCATTAAGAACACTTCAAAATAGCTTCACCCTAAACAACTTTTCAAGCATTGATAAAGAGTGGTCTTACAGAATGCTGATGATTTTTCCTGGCTTGATCAGCCCTTATGGGCGGTTGAGAAGAAGGTTTTCCTCCATCAGATAGAGTCGTGAATCGTGATATAAATAAAATAATGTTGGCGGGATGTAAAACCAATACACATGTATATATATAAAATCATGATAATTCTTTTTTCACAGTCTGTTAGTTTCAACGTAGATAAGACGGAAGTAAGCATTACTGGGAGCAATGCCAGTGACATCCAAAAGCTGGTGAGGGATGTTGCCTATGTTAACTACAGAACCTTCCCTACCCCCGGACGACGTAACCTGAATATCAAGACCAGTGTACAGTAAGTCAATTTTAAGTTATTTTGTTCATTAAAGGAATTGTTTAACCCATTACCAAACAATAAGGACATTTGACAACTATGTTACAGATGAGTGTGGAAAATATTGTGGGTAAAGGAGAAATTGCTCTTAAGGAGCAATTCCACATTTTCCCACAATGTTTTCTGCCCTATCAGAAGATTATTTTTCAATTTCATCACATTTTAAAATGTCGTCTGCAAACTCTTTCAATGTAGGAAAGTCGAAAATTTGGTCTTTGGTAAAGGGTTACCCCTTAGACTACCGAGTATGATGAAATTGTTTAAATTTCCAATATTTAGCTGACAACATTATTGCTATTTTTCCTTTTATAAATGAATTATATAGCATACCTGTTGCCTAACTCTTACACATAACAATTGCACTTAGATATTAACCTGGAAGTAACTTTTTCATCCCTGTAAAACTTTAACCCTTAGATTGCTGGGTTATTGTCTAAAGATAGATTTTTGTGTCATCTGCTTTTCAAAACCATAAATATCTACTTAGTTTTGATGAGGAAAAATACTTAAAAAAGCAAACAGGTTAGATCTCTGAAAGCCGCCAAGTGACTCAAGTTAGTCCAAACATAAAACACTTTCTATAGTACATGTATTGCTCTAAACCCTGATGGTGGTCTTTTCATTGAGCTTTTACAGTAGAAGTTAACTTATTTCACAGTAATACCTTTGGTTTTGGTCAGAATAGTTATATATTTTTGCCACTTTCTAAGACTATATTGAAAATAATAGTTTTCGGGGATACTTTTGCTCTTTCAATTTTGATTCAAATACTTGGATTTATACCAACTTTGGTTCGTGATCATTTAAAGAAACTAAATGCAGCTATGACAATATTTTTTCTGTTTTTTTTTTTTTCTATTCAATAAAATAAAAATAAAAATCTTTTTTTTATTTACATATTCTATTATTTAAGCCTCCTTTGGCCTTCAATTTGGTTCAGTCCCAAGATTAAGAATCTCCAAAATTTTGTTTTACAGCTGTGGCAACCTGGAAGAAATTCTGCCTCAGGTGGACACATATGTGTTTGTGGAGCACTCCAACAAGCCTATCATCACCATAGCAGGCCAGGAGATGGTGAGTGCACCAATCGAAGCCTACAACA
Organism: Cerastoderma edule; assembly: GCA_947846245.1. Classification (NCBI taxonomy): domain Eukaryota; kingdom Metazoa; phylum Mollusca; class Bivalvia; order Cardiida; family Cardiidae; genus Cerastoderma; species Cerastoderma edule. The sequence continues at coordinate 16,521,364 of OX401417.1, read as the reverse complement.
CCACGGGCGTACAGGTATTCAAGGACATGTCAATACATGTTGATCTGTTCGCAACAACAAACATGGTGAATGATGCTGATGATTCGGAGGAAGATTCGGAGGAGAAAGAAGATGGGATTTCTAACGAAACAGGACAAAACGAGAAACAGGCCAAGATCGAATATAAGCTTAACAAGGCCTCGTTGTTACGTAAGTGCTTATATACCTTTGTGAAATAAGTTAACTTCCACTGTAAAAGCTTAGTTAAAAGACCAACATGAGGATTCAATACAATACTATCGTAAGGGTTTAATGTTTTTGAAGCACTTACTTTAACCTTTAGTAAAGCTGTAAATAATGGCATGCTACGAATGCAACCATAGTTATGGAGCAATTACACTTCATTGCATTGCGCATTCGATTTTATCTAAGAATCTCATGTAAATGCTTTATACCATGTGTAAAAATGAAATGAACTTTTATAGCTAATGCCATGAAAGTGAATTTGTTAGGAATGATTTCTGTCATTTTGTACTTCATTGACAATCCGGTTTAATTTTGGTAAATATAGAAAAAGAATTATAACATCATATTCTTTATGCACAAGGAACGCTGTGGGTAATACACAAAATGTATTGTAGCAGACAACATTAGGATGACTATTTGGTCCGACGTTGCTCAGTGATTGAGGTGGTAGACTCAGATTTCAGGGGTCCCCGGGTTGGAGTCCCACCTACACCTCTGGTTTAGTGGAAGTGTCCTTTGGCAAGTCATTTCAGAGCCTTAGCCTAGTAGTTGTGGATCCCTGGATCTTTGAAAGCAGTAACACAACTGTTTACATAGCATTAAACCCCATACAAACATAATATTTATCAATCAGTATACCAATAAAAATTGTTAGTTTTGCATAAAAGGCCCTACAAATTTGGTAAAAGTTTGTTATTGACTCATTATTCTTACAGAGAAAGCAATGGTTGAAGACCGGAATGAAGTGTTATTAGACATGTGTACAGTCAGAGCTGAACCTGTTCTCAACTTTTACGTGGAGCATCTTGACCTACCAAAGAACGAGATTAAGAAGTTCAACATGAAGTTGGAGGGAATTGAGACCACAGCAGGACTGGTTATTCTTAGTGAGTAACTTATTTTTATTTTGGCATAGGACTTCTTTCCTACCCATGTTTGATTACATGGGACTACTTTCTTACTCATGTTTGAATACATTGTACCATTTTTATACCAATGTCTGAATACATTGGACTACTTTCTTATTCATGTCTGAATATACTTTCTTACTCATGTCTGAATATACTTTCTTACCCATGTCTGAATAAATTAGACCAATTTCTTACTCATTTCTGAATACATAGGACTACTTTCTTACTCATGTCTATAAAGATGGGACTACTTACTTTCTGATATCTGAATACATGTGACTACTTTCTTACTCATATCTGGTAACATGGGATTTCTTTCTTATTGGAGAGATTAATGTTTTAAAATGAAGATCTCTGTACGCACATGAACACATTTTATGTTGGGATAGTGCTTAACTAGATTACAAACAAAGTGCAAATAGCTTGGTGAATGGGTGAATATTTGTATCTAGATTAAGGTAATTATTATTAACTTAAATAAGATAATTCATTTTATTAAATGTTATAACACAAACTGTATGAAAATTTGAAAGTATTTAATAAGACACATACAAGTTCTCCCTTCACTTCATTCAGATGCAGACACTGTGGCCAACTATATGACAGTGATCCAGAACATCCGGTATATACACACTGAGGCTGCAGACTTCTACACAAGAAAGTTTGTGGTCAGCTGCTCCTCTCAGAGTGGACGCTTTGTCAGCAATGAGTTTGAAGTTACAGTAAGTTGTTTATTTTTTTAAAGTCCTTTCCATCAAGATGGATATGATTTATTATTATATTCCTATCAGTGAATTACTGGGATTTCTCAGTGTATTCATTTTCAATTTTGTCACAGTGAATATCGTCACTAGTGATGATATCAAAAAGTCATATCATCACTAAACTACTTTTTCGATATTCCTTTGCATTGAAGTCATTGCTGCACTTTTGCACATGACACTAAAATGTTTGTATTCTATAATGTATCCATATGCGTGAATGAAGTCAAAGGACGCAAAAATGACGTTATGGGCGTTGTTTATTGCTTTGCTCCTCCCATTTTATATTCCATTTGGCGTTTATGGAGGTATTTTGGCAAATATATTTTATATAGTGGAAGAAAATAAATTGAATGATCAACTCCATTCGATTGATATCAAAAATATGTCACTTGAATGTGTTGTTATCATGTAGAAAAAACTCGTTCTTAGAACTTGCTTTTTTCAACCTGATAACAATCCATTCTCAAGACATATTTTTTATATCAATCGAAAGGAGTTGATTATCCGCTATACAATAGTTAAGATATTGTTACATAGGGTAAATATTGATTGTATGTATTGAATTTAGATGACAGACTTGATGATCGAATGAAAGTGTGAGGACACTTCATAGCCATAGCCTCGTACAGGGGAATATCCAGGCCAGGTTTATATAACTAAAAAATTGTTGAACCATAGTGCATTTGCAGTAATTGGATTGTTTTAATTATAAAATTTTAGATTTTAAAAACTATTATTTTTATGATATTTCGTTGAAATCATTGTTACAAAGGAACAATTGCTTATTAGGAGCAATTTATCCTTTTGTCACAATGCTTTCTAAAGTCTTTAACATCCGCCACACATGCAGTATAACATACTGAGACGGTAAGGCTAACAATAGAGTCCAGGCTTATATCTTCATTGTTCAGCGGCTGATCACATTTCTGTTAAACTAGGTGTTGAAAGACGAGGCGGATGTTGCTGAACTGAGACTCATACCTGTGGCCCATGCCCAACATGATGGAATGTCCCAAAGTTACCTACAGCCCCAGGCTCATCAGTTCCAACATGCCAACATCACCACACGTAAGATACCCTTTAACCCATAGAATGCTGGGTAATTCTCTAAAATTAGATTTTTGTGTCGTCTGCTTTCCAAATTCTTCAATATCTGCTTAATTTTGTTGAGGAAAGATGCCTAGCAAGTAACAGCAACAAATTAAGTTTTAACACTATAATCCACCATACATAGATAGAAAATCATAATTCCAACTCATTTGTCATGAACATGTTCATGACGATGTTCAAAGTTCAACATTTCTCAATTAAAATTGGGTAATACTTTGGAATGGGGAATTTTTTCAAAAAATTTGGGAGAAAGATAAATACAAACTGTACTCTAGAGATGGGGATATGGGCCAAGTAATGGCAAATATTTCATCCAAAAAATCACTGATTTTTCTCATGTAGTTGTAATGTTAAAAATAAAAATTAAATATTGATTTGTTGGTATTGTAAAGATATGTACATTTCTTGGACAGATTTCGGAATGGTCGCCATTATAGTAGTGTGTGTGGGATTCCTGTTGTTCATGATCATTCTCGGCGTGTTCAGAATCCGCGCCACCCACAACCGCCGCGTTGTACAGGTTGACGAGCGACAGGAAATGGAGTGGGATAACTCGGAGTTAAATATCATCGTCAACCCCATTGATCAGGAGGTGAGGAAATAAACATATTTTCTGTTTTTAAATTTATGATTAACCCATTACCAAACAATAACAACATTTAACCACTTTGTTGCAGACAACTTTTGAAAACATTGTGGGAAAAGGAAAAATTGCTCATAACGAATAATTTTTCCTTTTCCAACAATGTTTTCTGCTCTATCAGTAGATTGTCTTCCAATTTCCTCACATTTTGAAATGTTGTCTGCAAAATCTTTCAATTTGGGACCGTCAAAAATTTGGTGTTTGGTAATTGGTTAAATCTATTTCATGATGTAGGAATATTGGACTGGATTGAAGTCGGACGCAACAGCAGACAAAAAGATAGCACAATCTTTTTTTTTTTTATGATACATGTACATATATTGGGTAGAAAAAAATGCTAAAAACTATTTGGACAAAAAGATACACTGCTTAGAAATGGCGATGTATCCTTTTGTCACTGTGTTGTTGTTTTTTATTCTTCCTGCTCAGTTAAATGTATCATATATCAATTTCATTAAGTCATTGCAAACTATCAACTCTATCATACATTCTATACAAACGACAATGATAGACATTAAAAACATCGTTCATTAATTCCTTGATTCCAGCCCCATCAGAATGTTATTTTTCAATTTCATCTCATTTTGAAATGTCGTTTGCAAACTCTTGGGTCAGTCGGAAATCTTAACGAGCAAATCTCTTTTTCCCAAAATGTTAACAAGGGTTGTTTCAACAAACTGTTCAAATGTCGTTATTGTTTGGTAATGGGTTAAACAATCAAATACAATAACTAAGCATAATGAAGCTTCTGCTCTAATTTTAGCTATTTGAATACGAAGAGAATCCAAAGAAGCGTTCGTCGTTACCAGAGGACAGCGACACAGACGACGACATCAGCGAGTGTTTCCACGATGATGGAGATACGTCAGACGATGAAGAGGAAGAAGAAGAGGGGGTTCCTGGGAAGAAAACGTTGGAATGGGATGACTCTACTCTCTCATACTAAAAAGTGTTGTGGAATTTCTTTTTCTGTGTGAATGTTGGAACGATTGAAAACTAGTATGTTAGATATTGTCTCCATGGATATTCATCCACGTGAAAAAGTGAAAAATATAGTGCTGATATTCATGAACTGCGCTTTTCATTTCGAAATATGTTTGTTCTGGTTTATTTTTCTTTTGAATGCTTTAAAGAGGGAATAAATCATCCAAATCGTTATTTCTTAGGCCAGGATTGGGTTGAAATAAATGTTGTGATGGGGCTTTTTTTTTTTTAGAAAAAAATACCAAACAACCTTATTCAATGACTTACTTACAGTATTTAACCCATTACCAAACAATATCGCAGTTGACCAGTTTGTTGCAGACGCCTTGAGAAAACATTGTGGGAAAAGGGGAAATTGCTCTGAACGAGCAATTTCTCCTTTTCCAACAATGTTTTCTGCCATATCGAATGACTTTTTTTCAATTTCATCAAATTTTGAAATGTCGTCTGCAAACTTTTTCAATTTGGGAGAGCCGAAAATTTTGAATTTGATAAAGGGTTGATACATATTTCATAAATGCAGAATCAAGAGACTAACATTGCACAGTGGTTTCTCAACTTTTCTGCCATAGAGATGTTTTAATGAATAATGACAAATTATCATTGAGAGTGATCTTTACTATTGTAGAAGTTACAAGATAATATTCATGTTGAAAACCCTCGCATAATATATTACAGAGTATCCTTTCTATGATAAAAAGATATCATTCCTTCACCATCAAACAGCTTTTTCGTCTAAAACTTCTCTAAATCCTATATTGTGGTTATGCATAAGAATCGTCTCAGTGAGTTTGTCTCAGTGGGACACTTCTTATGCATACCCAAAACAAAGAATTTATCTTATAAATGTTAAAACTCTGAAGGCACAAAACTCTGATCTGAAATAGTGCTTGTTAAAGACCTTCGTACAGGCCTGGTTGGTATCTGTACATCTTAAGGATGAATAAACTCTTTTAAGCTTCACTGGAAAAAGAGTTCTTCATGGAACTAATATTACTAATAGCTAGTTTTTTTCTTACTTCTTTAAGTAAATTTTACAAAAGATGTGCCACATTCCTAGCTAGACAACATGCAGCCATATCATTAGTTTTTATGTTGTGTTTGTAGATTGCAGTTACATTTGAAAATTGTTATTCATTAGATTTGTAAACTGAAATCGGAATTATGTCCTTCAAAATATAACTGAAACAACTGTGTGCTTCTTACATTTAAATTGTGTCATGATTTGTTTTAAAGCAATTTAGATGCTGTTAGAAGATAAATCACTTTATCAATGAATTTTGAACCTAGGGATTTCTTAGTACATGTTTTTTTCGTCAATTTGCTTATAAGCGCTCAGTCATTTTGTTTGCTTTTGATAACATTGCATGATCAGAATTTGATTGTTTCTCTAGCCATCATTTCTGTAGGCTTAAATGCTTTCACTGCATTAAAAATATACTTTGCATAAAGATTTCTTTGATGCATTTCACATCGAGAAATTTTGAGAAATCTATAAATGTACATTTTTATGAAAGGATTGGTGAAAAAGAGACATGATCTAAATATTTTTGCTGTATTTGTAAATAGAGTTGATTTGTTTTCATAACATGTATTGATCATTCCAAACACTTTGGTTGAAAATGGCGCCTATTCCCTTTAACATAAAATGTGGTATTAATTTTGAATGATATACTTTAAAATCATTGTGACAACAAGAGAATTTTCTCACCATGAGAAAATTTACCATAAGTCACAGTGATTTCAAATGAGCACCTTTTCACTTTAATATAAAATGTGGTTTTAATTTTTTGCGGCCTTTACAAAAATTGATCAATATACTTTAAAACCATTTTGACAAAGAGATAAATTTCTCATCATGGGAAAATTCACCACAAAATCACAGCGTTTTTATATATGATCAATTGCGGAGATGTGTTGCATTACCTGTATAAACAATAGGCTAATTAAGAGCCTCAGAAAAGAGAGGGGAAAGGATACGGATCATGGTCCCTCTCCATGTGGGTTCAAATCCCATTGACAGCATTTTGATTTTTATGAAAGGTGGTTTCACAGTTGATTCCCATAATGCAGATTATTCTACAGAGCTTTTCCTGTGGATTATTCAATATACGTTTATCCACATCATCAAAATGCGCTCTAAATGACCTTAGCTGTCGATGCACCTTAAAGAGCTTGACCAGTCTTGTTTTGGTCCTCCTCTTCTGTTATGATGTGGGTAATGCAACATTAATGAAAATATGTTGATGCGATGTAAAACCCATATAACATAAGCAAAAAATTGATAAAGAAAATGGATGCCATTTTAACGACTGTGTTTGGGAAAAACTTTGGTGTTGTCGGTGCTTTTCAGTGTCAGTTGTTATTTATGTGACTTTATTGTGTTGTGATTTTGCTCTTTTTTTCTTACTACTCCAAGTCTAACGAAATTCGAAATACTCCTCACCCCACCAATTCTTGTAACGTTCATAATTTTTCCTGTAGGTTATGGTATTTTGTTTTGGGGCATCACATTTGAAGGATTTATCAAAAATCTTTAACCCATTACCAAACAAGAATGACATTTGACTAGTTTAATGCAGACGACTATGGAGAACCTTGTGGGAAAACGAGAAATTGCTCTTAACGAACAATTTCTCCTTTTCCCTTAAAGTTTTCTGCCCTATGAAAAAATTGTTTTTCAATTTCATCACATTTTTAAATGTTGTCTGCAAAATCTTTGAGTTTACGACAGTGGAAAATTTCTGGTTTGATAAAGGGTTAAAACACAAATTTTGCTGCAAGGTAATTAAAAAAAAGATTTTAAGGAGTGATAGGTTCAATTAGAGGGTAATGGATATCTTTAATCATTCCGGCACACTTGTTGTGCTCTTCACCTTTAACATATTGTTTCACATTTCTGTACATGATTTGTTTCACATATCTTTCTCATTTTACATAGTGTTATTTCTGGCTTTTCTTGGAAATCACTTTAATTGACAAACTTTCAATGTATGACTTTACATTCCGTAGAACTCCTGTTTATCTTAGAACTTTAATTCTTTAGATTCTTAAGGTATATTACCCCTAGTTAAGATTGGCAAGTGCCGACTTCTCAGTAGACCTAAGAATCTACGGACGCCACCCTTAGAGTTTGGCGAATGTCCTTGACATTTGCGGACATTGCCGAGCAACGTCTGTTAATGATGTTAAAATTAGCGATGTTGACCTACTTTTATTAGGGGATATATACAGTGAACCCTCGTTTATCTGAACATGTCCGTTCTCAACAAAATGTCCGGTTTACCGAATAATCCGGACTAATGAAGCAGAGCATGTTCTTATTCACATATACTTATAACCCTTTAGCAAACGCCAAATTGTCGACCGTCCCAAATTGAAAGAGTTTGCAGAAGACATATCAAAACGTGATGAACTTCAATGATAATCTTCTGATATGGCAGAAAACATTGTGGGAAAAGGAGAAATTGCTCGTCACGAGCAATTTCTCCTTTACCCACAATGTTTTCAAAAGTCGTCTGCAACAAACTGGTCCAATAATTCCGTTCCCTTACAATTTCGTTCGGATTGCGAGACATCCGGATAATCGGGGTCCGGATAAACGAGGGTTCACTGTACCTTTACCCCATTCTAATGTCTGTAGGCAGATTGCAGTAAATGATTCAGGGATACAAAGTGACAAGATAAGAATTTACTCATAAAGAGCAAATTTCTTTTCTTACCAAAGTGTGTGCTCTATTGAAACTGACTTATTTCTGTTGATAGGATTTTGAAAAAGACATACCCTCTGACCTTGTTTATGTATAAGGGAGTTGTTCTTTTTTTTATTGTTAAAGATGTTTTAACTATTTACATACATTTTTCTGATGTATCCTTTTTGAAAAAAAATATTTTTTTTTCATTTGTTTTTACGCTTAAGTACTGGTTATTGACTTCACAATGATTTAAACGAAGGTGACTTATGATAATCCTTGCATTGAGGGAAAGGCAGAATTTATTCCATATGGAGTTTTTTCTGACCAATACAAACCTTTACCAACTGTATTTCAAGGGTTCAGTGCAATACTATTGTAAGTGGTTCAGATTTGTGATGGACATGCTATAGTCTTACATTGAATCCGTGATTTGTAACCTGTAGTCTTGCATTGGACCCTCGATTTATAAGTAACCTCAAATGACATTTTGCTTTCTTATGTCTTCTCTTACAATGAATTAATTTCAATGTTACGTTCTTTTATGCATGTTGATAACATAGTGTAAGGGGTTATCAATCATGAAAATGGAAATCATGAAACAGTCATATAAAGATTTTTAATCTTATAAGCTCTTAATTTTGTTCATATCTGCCAAAATAACGTACTTCATTAGCTACATTAGTCATGGTGCGGGTTAATTCTTTCATAGTTTTCTGCTTATATTGAAACCAATTTATACATCATGAATATTGAGGTCACAGTCCAATTTGAAAGCATCAGCAAATAAGCTATGTGAATTATCAAAAACTGTTTTTGTTTTTCATGAGAATAAATTGAGAATAAAGTGTAGGAATAAAAAAAAACGATGCTGATTGAATGTCTGTCCTAAGCAATTTCTATTTCTCTCAATGGCTTTTCAATATAATTGCTGGGAGTTTTTAAATATGGTTATTATATCATATTAGATAGTTTGGAGGTTAACAACCAGTTCAGCAAACATTTCCTTTTAATCTAACTTTGTTTTATCTGAAGCATGGATCTGCAGAAACCTTTGTGACCAAAGGAAACTATATTCCATGTCTAGCAATTCCTCCTTTTGTTTAAAACGCTTCTAACCAATTTGACAATTGAAAGTTTTCTTCTTGTGTAGACGTTTTAAGGCAGAATACCCATAAACCACCATTTTGAAACTCGTGCTTTCGTCAGAGCTCTTTTGGTGTTCTTGGTATACACCAGTCGGGGTGGAACTATTCTGATTAAATCAAATAGTTCCGATCCTGACCAATGTATTCCAAGAACACCTGGGGCCCGTTTTACTAAACAGTTTACGCTTAAGATTTGCGTAAGTCTAAAACAACAATTTCTCTTATTTCAATATTGGACGAAGCAATATTGCAAAGTGACACATCATTGGAATCGTCTCTCCGAGACGCTTCCAATGACGTGTCACATTGCAATATTGTACTTTCATTGAAGATATTATCCATGTTAATCAATTATGACTTACGCAAACATTTTCCGTAAGTTGCTTAGTAAAACGGGCCCCTGAAGTAATTCAACGAAAGAGTGAGTTTCAAAATGACTGATGATGGGTACTCTACCTTGACATATTTGCAGAAAAAAACTATTGGAAATAATTGGCACAATATACATGTATTTTTGCATTTAACGAGATGATCACCGAGAAAATGTAATTTTTCATGTTTTATGACTGTCGTCTGCAATACATTTCAATTTGGACTGAATATGATGGGCAATTTATTCCCCTGTGAGGGAATGCCATATACAAGTTACTTTTATTCATATTGTTACTCTGTTGTACAAGTAGTCTACATCAGGATATCTTGATCTTTTATTATATGAGGTTGTCTTTTTCTGTCTCTGTCGGTCTGTGACTTTTATTATATTTTTCTTATCTTTTTTTTTTTTTTCAAAAAAAGATAAAGATCATAAATCTACAGGATTTCTTAAATTTAAGATTTTGTGTGCTTTTGGATAGAATATATTACAATGGTAGAATTGGTTTCTTAAATCTTTTATCTGTATTGCTTAAAATTGAATATACATGTTGTGTATATGAAGTTTGGATTGCATTCTGACATGATTTGTAATGCTCATGCTTTTTCAATTTGATAAATGAAAAAATACCAAAGCTTTTTATAGATCTTACCCTGTAGGAAACAACAATATTTTTAAGTCCGAAATTTAAAGAGGTTGCAGAAGAGAAACTGAAACGGGTTGCAAACCACACTTAAAAATGTGGCATTGGGAAATGTACACCTGATATGAGCAGTTCTTCTGCTTTCTTCCAATTTCAAATGTTCCTTAGCAGCAGACGAAAAATATTGTGTTTGCTACGGTGTTAAGAATGTTGCTAAAAACATACAATGTGTTGCTTTTGTTAGTTGTGAAATCTTCGTTTGGCACCATTTTTTTTTTCTCTTATCAAAGAAACTGAAGATAGAAGATTTACTGTTAAAGTCGTTTTTATTGGACATTAAACACATTTACAAGAAGTGCATGAGTTACGTTATATACAAGTCACCAGAATCGTCACATGGAATGGAAGTTTAAATTGATCTATCCGGAGGTCCTTGAATCTTCTTCTTTCTGATAGTGAGCTGGGTTGTCAAAGGAACGTAATTACCTCAAATCGAACATGGTGGACTGGTGGCACAGATTACCATGTGTAAAAAATGTTTTAAAACCATATCAAGGGTTCAGTGCATTACTATAGTAAGTGCTTCATGTTTATGAAGAACGAGTTGGATAGCGTCTGGTCTGTGATACGTTCCTATAAAAACGTTAGAATCGTTATTGTACTTAGTTTAACCGATTTATTTCACATCTGTTTTCACGAAAGCTTGCTGCTTATTGAATTCACTCTCGATGACTGCTTCCTTGATACTGAACCAGTACTCGCACCGATTTGTAGGGTAAGTCCCGACAATTTTCACCTCGACTGACGCGGATAGAACCCGGGACACTAGGTACAAGAGGCTGACGCTCTACCATCCATCACTGTCCTTTAATCGATATAGTATGTAATCCTTTCAAAAATGAGATTTTGTTGAGTTTGTTTTATCTCACTTGCATCAGTATACTTAAGACACTCAAGCATGGGTCCGGACCCTATTGCTTATACCCGCAACTAGTGTGGAGTAAACGCACGGGCCAGGACCCAGGCTTAACAAGCTCCACCCCTAGACGACGATAATCCTAAGATAAAGGGTCGTCTTCGGAACACTAGGGTCGTGAGTTCGATTTGTGAGTGGCGAGATCCGCCATAAAACTTCATTAATTAAGGAACTTTTACTCTCACTCATAAATGTTTCTTTTTGTTTAATATGCGTACTTAAGATTTTCGATACCAGGTTAAAGGTGATTGTTCACAGAAGAGAACATTTTAAGTCAAAACAAAATGTCGTTAAAACAATACAGTGTTTGTATTAATGTTTGTTATGCAATTAAAAACAGATATAGAAAGCTTTATTCATTCAGGAAGGGTCAATTGATCTAAGTATGTACATTGCATGCAGTGGATCTTAAATGCGATATCACACTTTTGGGTTAAAATACATACATGTATATACATGTATATACGCATTTTAAAGAATTTAGAAAACTTATTTTGCTTCCAATGACTATTCTTCAGTGCGTAGTATGTAACAGTACAGTTGTTGTGCAGTTTTGAAGAAATTAATGTTTTGCTTTAAAATTTCCTCACGTCTGTCAATAAACACCTTTAAAGATGAGTATAAACGAACATAGTGGTCAACCTATTAACCATACATCCAGCAAGTGATTGTCTGTTTAGAATTATGAACTTAGCTGTGTTTATCATACACTATACATAATTATTTAAACAGAATTACAACAATGAATTGTAAATGACTTTTTGTTAAGGTATACAGAAACAACTCCAAAAGGCCAACATTCGATTTATTAAATGATACACACGTACATTTAAACTTACTATTTATGGTTCTATAAGAACGATAATGAATCTTATGTTTTTTTTACTAAAATGAAATTTCCTGAAATCTCAATTCTGTCAAGTCTTTCAACTACTAAATAAAATATGTTTAAAGTATGTGATAAGCGATGCACTTTATACACAATAATTCATCATATATAACTTTGGAATGTTCCTACAAAAGAAGAGCAGAAGTTGTTCAGGTAAAGTATTAATCATTTATTATAATGCTATGAAGTAATTGAAAAAAGTGTAAAACAAACGTCCAAACAGTCGCATTTCTATCCAAATATTCACGTACATGTAGAGACGAAAATAATGACAAGATCAATCAAAAGGATGTAAATTGTACAATGGCTTATTGAAATCCTTTATCATGCATAAAATACAACTCTTGTACAGTTTTAATGAAATTAAGTTTTAACTTCTAGATTGCCTTACATCTGAGAACATGCAGCTTTAAGGCACACGCAGTCACAAATATGAAAACCAAGTCATCAAAGATACGAAACATGGCTGTTTCTATGGAAGATTGCCCAACCTTGATAGAATAACTAACCCTTAATGAAACATGTACATGTACATAAAATCACACTAGAAATAATTTATTTGTGTTGTAGGGTGTTGTAAAGTCGTATTAACACTATTCCAGTTTATACTGAAATGACCCATTCATTATCAAATCAAGATTGATCTAATAGCGTTCGTTAGAAACCGCCTGATACATGTCTATTCGATCGAGGATCGTGTTGAAACTTGCCGATCCGTTGAGTCCGACATTTTCCGAATCGACGACTGGAAATACGCCCCTCCGATCTGCACTGCAAACACAGACATCCGGCGGTCTGCCTTTCTCATGAACAAGGCCTTCAAGGCGAGGCGGAACTTCTCGCCGCTGGTACAGTACAAGAAGAAATTGGCGCATCGGTTCACGTAGAGAAGATAGAACGTAATAGCGAATATCAGATGATGCGTTTCCTGTTTACTCGATGAGAAGTTCGGCTGGACGATGCTCAGTATAGCGAAGGGCAGCGTACACAAAACGATTGTCAATGAGTCGGATATTAGGATGATCGTGAGTTGTCTCCCTTTGAAATTCGACGTTCTCCGTGACCGCAGCGTGGCGCTGTCGGTATGTTTTCCGGTTCCGTTCATGACTCCATTTTGAGATCTCAGCGATGGGAAATTTCCTGATCGTTTTATGCTGGTTATGATGATGACGTTACTTATGCAAATGCAGGAAAAAGATAAGAGTAGAACTAGATTATGAATGACCGGAAACACTTTCTCTGCAAAGTGCTTGAAAGAGTCGTTGCCTGTATCGAAGGTACAAAGATGGGATCCGACTTCGATATCCACCATTACAGATTTAAAAATCATGAACCCATCTTTTAACATGACGATGATAGACAATCCTATGATGACGTATTTTACTTTCTGCACGGTGCAGTAAGATGGCGCTTTCAGTGGGTACTTGATTGCGAATGCTCGTTCAAAGGTCATGGCCGCCGTCAGAACAATGCCAAGGTCACTCGTACTCCAGCCAATGAAATTAACCATTTTACATATGACGTCACTGTTGTTTCCCCGATAGATGGCGTCCGGAAAGTTCACGTAAATCCAATGCACAGGGAGTGCTATTAATAGACTGACGTTGTCTATGCAGGCGTTTACGGTGATGTACAACGACGTTGACACGTGGACAAAGAACGATGACCTCATAACTAGAATCACCAGGATGTTGCACACGAGACCAACACACACCAAAAAGGGCGGGACGTACAAGTCAATCACTTCTGCTACGCGTGAAATCATCAACGTGTCTGTCTCGTTTGAAGTGCGGGTCGTTTGGGACACGTTCATTTTGATACAATGGTCCTTAGTAACAATAGCATAGTATTGATGATGTACTCTGATGGAACCGTTGATGATATATTCTATTTATCACGCTATAGAAAATTAGAAAGAGTCATCAAAATAGATGTTCCATTCGCTTTTTCTATCGTAAACTCAACACTTATGCTTTGATAACTTAGCAGATACAAAGCCTAGTAGCGTAAAGCCTGGACATACCTTCGACCCACAGGAGCGAGATGGCGATACTCTCTATTAGGAGTTCAACATTCCCTTGGAAGAAAAATGAATGTTTCTAGAAATCCAGTAAACTAGCCTTTTATTTGTGCGCCATTTTTTTGCAACTTTTGCGTTGTCATTTTAAAAGACTATTATAAAAGCCACAGTGTTTTGTAATTGAATTTTCACACATAAGTACGATTTGTACAAAATAGCCTGACTACACGACTTTAAAAATATACATAGAGTTCGCCTGTATATCAGACGATCTTTGAGCGCTTTGATATTTAAGGCCAAGGCATATTTGATGAAAGATCCTTTATACCGATCAAGCAATGTTTAAAATTTCATTGGATAGTTATGTTTCACGGCTTCTTTCATGCAAAATCTGTGTATAAGACGCCACAATAAACGAGTATTCTCCTCGTGTGTTAAAGTTATCGTCGGTGCTGTTGACTGGTACACATTAATTTCCTCCACATATGTACCCATTTATCGCACATGTACCAGAATATTGAAGTAACCATCATAAAAAAGAAGCAATTGTCACATGATTTCTTCCCAATATCTCACGGGAAGTATCATTCTTCAAACCTTTCATTATTCTGTTCAAGTATTGCTTGCTTATGCCTTTCTCATTGGACCGGTCAATAGTTCAATTAGGAAAAACATGAATTAGTTATTATCCATTTCCTGGATTAAACACCGGGCTTTGATATTACAGTGACCGACTACTTTATTTGCCTTAATCTTTTCACCAAAAAGAAACACACGCTTTATGTCATTCTTTGAAATAACTGCCCGTGTACCCAGCGCTCACTAATTACAACACACAATGAATGCATTCGTGTGCATTAACTTGTTTTGATGCTTTTTATTTCCACAAATCAGTCTTAAATCAAAGAAAAAATTACTAACCGTCAACCAATCCAGCGCTTAAAATTAAAACAGGTAATTTATCCAATTAAAAGAAGAAGCACTGTTTTTATTTTATTATTATTTGCTTATGCTCACATATGAGTCGTTACGTCAGAATCAAGACTGCTAATCATCTAATGTTGTAGCAACCACAAACAAAAAACAAACGAAAAACAAAAGCTTCTGATTCGGTCGTCGTTCAAATTCCAATAAAACAGAAAACACTGATTTGCAAGTTCGATTATAAAAGAGGTTACACGGTTTCTAATTTATTTCTCTTTGCCAAGTTCGATGTTTGTAATTATCGAAGAGACGATTATTGTATTTGCTTTATCATCGAACGAGTCCTGTATCTAATTAGAGTTGTTACACCTGGTTGTCACCAGAAACGAGGCTGTCACTAGAAACGAGGCTGTCATCAAAAACGAGGCTGTCATCAAAAACGAGGCTGTCATCAGAAACGTGGCTGTCATCAGAAACAAGGCTGCCACCACAAACGAGACTGTCACCATCTCCTGACTTAAATTGATAGGAACAGGACAATAGAAAACAAAGAAGACAACAGAACGTGAGAAAGTTCTACAAAAATAATAAGAATTTTCAAATTATAGTATCCCGGTTATTCGAAGTGGATGGGAACACAGGTCTTTTTCGAATAAGGTATGGTTTCGAATAATCAGGATAATCCGGAATATGGCAATGACAACATAGAACTTTGAGGGCATCCGTTTGAATACCCCCATCATCATGACATCAACGGGACCTTGACGCTAATTCGGATAAGGCATGTTTTTCGGATGACACAGGTTTGAATAAACGTGACTCGATTGTAATTTCTCTTTCTGTTAAAATGCACGTTTTCTTTCTTTTAAATGGACTTTCTCTTTCTGTCAAAATGCATGTTTTCTTTCTTATGAATGTAATTTCTCTTTCTGTCAAAATGCGTGTTTTTTTCTTATGAATGTAATTTCTCTTTCTGTCAAAATGCATGTTTTCCTTCTTATGAATGTAATTTCTCTTTCTGTCAAAATGCATGTTCTCTTTCTTATGATTGTAATTTATCTCTCTCAGTCAAAATGCATGTTGCTTTCTTTAAGTGTAATTTCTCTTTCTGTCAAAATGCATTTTCTCTTTCTTGTGAATGGAAATTCTCTTTCTGTCAAAATGCACGTTTTCTTTCTTGTGAATGGAATTTCTCTTCCTGTCAAAATGCATGTTTTCTGTCTTATGAATGGAATTTCTCTTTCTGTTAAAATGCATGTTTTTTTTTTCTTATTAATGTAATTTCTCTTTCTGTCAAAATGCATGTTTTCCATCTTATGAATGTAATTTCTCTATCTGTCAAAGTGCATGTTCTCTTTCTTGTGAATGGAATTTCTCTTTCTGTCAAAATGCATGTTCTCTTCCTTATTAATGTAATTTCTCTTTCTGTCAAAATGCATGTTTTCTTTCTTATGAATACAATTTCTCTCTTTGTCAAAATGCATGTCTTCTTTCTTATGAATATAATTTTTCTCTCTGTCAAAATGCATGTTTTCTTTCTTATGAATGTAATTTCTCTTTCTGTCAAAATGCATGTTTTCTTTCTTATGAATGGAATTTCTCTTCCTGTCAAAATGCATGTTTTCTTTCTTATAAAAGGAGTTTCTCTTTCTGTCAAAATGCATGTTTTATTTCTTATGAATGGAATTTCTCTTTCTGTCAGAATGCATGCTTTCTTTCTAATGAATGGAACCTTCATATATGAAACTCCCACGTTTGATTGAATTAGTTTGAAGCCAATGCAACCTCCCTTAGGGAACTGCATGTAGCAGGGTGATGAAATAACGACCCAATCACTCTGTAGATCCCAATCATCTCCACTTTAATTTCCTGTTATTGAATAACATCGTTTAACTGTTTACTAAACACCAAACTTTAGAATGTCCTGAATTGAAAGAGTTTGCAGACGACATTTCAAAATGTGATGAAATTAACAAAAGTCTTCTGATAGGACAGAAAACATAGTTGGAAAAGGAGAAATTGCTAGTAATGACCAATTTTTCCTTTTCCCACATTGTTTTCCAGAGTTGTCCACAACAAAGCGGTTAAATGTCGTTATTGTTTGGTAATTGGTAACACCCCTTTTCTACAGCACGGCTCATTTTTAAAAGCTAAGTACATAAAGAAACAAGCGTGACAAAATGAGAAATTGCTCATATTGAGCAATTTCTCCTTTTGTTACGTTTGGTTTTTTCCCAAATACGCAAAGGAAAACGATAAATCAGTTATCTTAAATTGCCGGCTGCTGCTGCTTTCAATTTAGACCAGTCCAAAATGCCCGTTTAATGTTTTTGATAAACCCCGAGGGTTTCCGAATACACGTCCTTCCGGTGCTGTAACAGAGATACAAAGCGCGATCAATTTGTATGATTGGAAATAAGATAGACTGGTCCTCTGTGTCCCGGGTGCGGACGTGGGTAATGATTAAAAGCAATTATACACGATCTGTGGCATGCGCAATCGGCACAACCTTGTTTACTTCCTTTGCATTTCTACATTCAGCTTTATATCATATAGTGATGTAAACACACTATTGTAACGAACGTTGGACGTCCATATATTATCTATGTCTCTGTAACGAACCGAGACAATAATAGCCCTCTAATAGACACAATCACACCCGATCAGTGCAAGACACTTTCGTCCACTGATCGGTTGCGATGAAAATTTTCAGGACACATGCCCAAAGAAACAGGGGATGTCATTCAGGCGGATAGATACGCCCACATTTTCGACAGGTTCAAATAGTTCGCATGAACAATAATTCGGTTGTAAAAAAATCATCCATACTGGTTACACATTACCAATACTTAGAAATCAATGAAAGAAAGAATGTATACAATGATGTCTTGTTTTGCCTTATTAATCAATCTAAAAGTCATGAGATGGCGGTCTCACTTATGTTCGGATAGTGTGGGAAAGGGTACCAGTTAAGTCGTATATGTGACAGATGCTGCAAAAATTAGGCTATTGGAGCAAAAGGTGCATTTTTCTTTATCTCCAATCTCTTTTTCATTCACACAAAACGTTTTAGGGCAATCATATATAGACTACATATAAAAAATATAGGTCGTTTTGGATCCAAATTGACGAAAGGGGAAACAACATTGACCACTTAAACTCTCAGGAAACAACATTGACCACTTAAACTCTCAGGATACTCTGTTTACCTTAGATATCATCAAGGGATATGTGTACTGAAAGGACATATACTCTTCCTTTAAATATAGGCGGTATGGTATTCTGGTTTTACTGTAAACTGGGAACCGGTCTATCATCTATAGTATGTACCATAGTAGAGCCAGTAGACAGCAGGGAACCAGTTTAGTTTTACTGTTGGTGGTTTTCTCCTCTGATATAATCAAGTGAATTTGAAACGGCCACCGGGTGAATGGGAGATGTCATTAGCAAAATAAAACAGTGTTTTTTTTTTCCAGAATGATGACGATAAAAAGATGACAATGATCCAACCCTTTTCTCACATTCTTTTGAAAAGTCGTCTGCAACAATAGCATCTTTCATAGTCATTTAATTTAAAAATAAATATTAATCTCAACAGAATTGCTATCCACAAGACAAACAATCTAGCCCAGTATAGCCACGATTTTCGCTCTAAATTTATCCCTTCGATAGTGCTATGACATTATGTGACATTACACAATTGTTAAAAAAGAACATTCACCTTTTAAGAATCGAGGTTTGGAACACACCTGACACAATCCTGTTAATAAATGTCACTCGTATTTTTCCACAATCAAAGTTATTCTCAACAAACAAGCTATCCATAATACACACGATCTAGCCTAGTTTAGCCATCGGGTTCGCTCTAGGTTTTATCCCTTCGATATTGCTATGACATTACGTGACAACATTGCAATATTGTTCAGAAGAACATCCACCATTTATACATCGAGTTTGTCTATGTCTGACACAGCTTTCTTATTAACCATAATGATGTTGGAACAGACGTCATGCTTATACAAACATCTTGGATCAAGGCAAGCCGCCAAGTAAATTGGCGGCTGGCCTGTGATCTAACCTGTTTGCTTTTATGAGTATCTTTCATCATCACAATTAAGCAGATATTTGAGGTTTTGGAAAGCAGACGACAAAAATATCTATTATTTTGAAAATTATGCATCATTCTAAGGGACAAAGTCATTTATTTCCACAACCAAGGCTATTCACAAACGTCTTGCTATCCATAAGACAAACGATCTAGCCCAGTATGGCCACGGCGTTCGCCCTAAGTTTACCCCTTCGTTTCTGACGCTGTAGCTTAGCTTTCCTTTTGGATTTATCGAGTTTGTTCTTCTCAAACTGTATCTTGTCATGTTCCCACTTTAGCTGTTTTAGTCCCAGCTCCTGTTGTTTCCGGATAAGAGCTTGTTCTCGATCAAACCGCAATATTTCCTGGTACTCAGGGTTTTCCTCCATTATCACGCCGTAATAGTCGTCTATCCACTGTAGAATTAAGAAGAGTAATTTCGTCCAATAACTCGAGAATTAATAATTGGTGTTGTGAATTGGAAATGTCATCGGGCAAAGCATAGGAACATTATCCGGCCAGCCGAAGGCGAGTCGGATGATAATCCGAACACGAGCCGGATAGCATTTCCTATTCAAAGACACCAACCAGCTATTCTATGTATCATGTTACCCTTTATGACTAAAATAAACAAACAAACAAACAAACAATGAAATTAGTCATGAAACAGGTGAAACAAAACAGAGTGTCAATACTGGTAGGTGTCAAGTGATCTATTTAAGGATTTCAAAAATGTTATTTCAATCCAATTCAATTAATCTTATTCGGTATAAAGCACAAAGTACTTTTTTTACAAAAAATAAGTAAATCAATGGAAGAACATGATAAAAGTGTTGGCGAGAAGCTATGCAAATGAATACATACATAAATATGAGTATAGACTTCAATTAACAATAGACAATCTAAATGTGCCTGCATGAAAAAATGAACTTACTTAAGAATAGTAGTTCTCTT
Source organism: Cerastoderma edule (assembly GCA_947846245.1). Taxonomy (NCBI): domain Eukaryota; kingdom Metazoa; phylum Mollusca; class Bivalvia; order Cardiida; family Cardiidae; genus Cerastoderma; species Cerastoderma edule. The sequence goes on along the minus strand of OX401417.1, from coordinate 16,501,021 downwards.
TTATTTTGTGTCATCATAAGCTTAGAAAACTTTTGAATATTTATACGGCACCCTGTTATCGGTCTGTAAATTTCCCTTGTGAGAGGATAAAAACTAAAACATCATTTATACAGGGTCCGACAAAGATGCATTTCTTATGCAATACTTATGAATTATTCATATTTTATTCCAAAACGTTTTCTTTTATCGCATGTTATATAGATAATCAGATGGGAGACACCGCTTCATCCATACCTTATTTCCCAAACGTTTTGTAACTCTCTTAATCATATTTTGTTGTTGAATAGTATATACTGATATTGTTTCTGAAGTGAAACTATAGTATAATATTTTTTGGGGAAAAGCAAGATGCATGTTTTTTTTCCTATTTTCTGCATGTGACATTTTCTCCCATTTCAGGAACTGTGACCTGGCAGTTCTGCAGTATGATGAAACATCTCCTACGCAACTGATAAAGAATCAGAGAGACAGCTGAATAATACGATCAGCTCCTAGTAAATAGATTAATTATTTGTTTTGATGATTAATCAGGTCAGGATGCTAAGAAAACATTGCTGATGTTACATTGTGAGATAACCTAATTCATTCGGTCGATTGAAAAGAAAGATATGTTAACCCTTTACCAAACGCCAAGTTATCGAGTGTCCATAATTGAAAGAGTTTGCAGCCGATAATTCAAAATGTTATGAAATCGGAAAATAATTTTCTGATAGGGCAGAAAACATTGTGGGAAAAGGAGAAATTGCTCGTCTCGAGCAATTTCTCCTTTTCCAACAATGTTTCCAGAGACGTCTGCAACAAACTGGTCAAATGTCGTTACTGTTTGGTTATGGGTCGTTTGGTCCCACAGAATTGAAAAATGTCAAGAAGATACTTGGAAAATCATTAGAGGTTGTCTCCCGGCAGATTTATCGGAATGCTGACGGTTCGACCCGGTTAAACAATCCCTTATGGACAGTTAGGTAATTTCGGTCTTCCTTCATCATATAAATTCATCGCGACATGACTGAATAATGTTGACACAATGTGAAAGCCCACGCAAATAGATAAATTACAAAGAAATTACATTTATATAGAAATACAAAAGAAGCATATTCATTTTGCAGTTTCTTACTGCTCAACTAGAACAAGATATTCCTTTCCAAATGCTTTCTGTGATTGGCTTTTATAGGATTATGACCATAACGTGGCAGACGGATTTGAATTGGTTTGTCGTTTTAAGCGACCGCAATTAATGCCATGATAGCTTGATTGTTTGTTTGTTTGTTTGTTTGTTTTACATCGACCAATTTACTTGGCGGCTGGCCTGGATCTATTTGCATAGCATAAAGTCGCTTCCAGCATTAACATATGTATGTATTATTAGGGTTAAACCAAAAATGAACAAAACCAAACAGACCCAACACACGTGTGTCCCATACCTTTAACATCGGTGCGATTCCTTCGCCATGGTTGATTACAGACACGGGGAAAACTCTCCAGTGTCGGTAGCGCATGAACGGCTTGGTTTGTAGGTACTCGGTCATCCGCTCGCTGGTCAGCGTGACCTCAAGGTCGTATTTACTCGCCACTATGGCCACGGGTACGAATCTCAGCGGCAGTTCGGACAGCACAAGCTCTAACCGGCTGACCGCCACTCGCAATCTGGGTCAAAGGAAATATTAATGGTTAACTTTGTGTTAATGTCGGCATTTGGTATCGTTAAATTTAGTCTGGATATTTGTGGGTGTTCCAACATGTGGAACAAGACAACATAAAACGTTAATTTATTACATATATAAAAGGATTTTTTTATGATTTAACTATCTAAAATTGAATGTAAAGCAATTTTTTAACACCTTTTAATCATCCTCGATATTGTTCAATCAGACAGACAGACAGACAGACAGACAGACAGACAGACAGACAGACAGACAGACAGACAGACAGACAGACAGACAGACAGACAGACAGACAGACAGACAGACAGACAGACAGACAGACAGACAGACAGACAGACAGACAGACAGACAGACAGACAGACAGACAGACAGACAGACAGACAGACAGACAGACAGACAGACAGACAGACAGACAGACAGACAGACAGACAGACAGACAGACAGACAGACAGACAGACAGACAGACAGACAGACAGACAGACAGACAGACAGACAGACAGACAGACAGACAGACAGACAGACAGACAGACAGACAGACAGACAGACAGACAGACAGACAGACAGACAGACAGACAGACAGACAGACAGACAGACAGACAGACAGACAGACAGACAGACAGACAGACAGACAGACAGACAGACAGACAGACAGACAGACAGACAGACAGACAGACAGACAGACAGACAGACAGACAGACAGACAGACAGACAGACAGACTTCACAGACAGACAGACAGACAGACAGACAGACAGACAGACAGACAGACAGACTTTTCTCGTTTCCTGTACTCTCTATGAATAGGACGATCATTCCTGTGTCCTCCATAAAATGAACAAATATCCTCCTGTCGTCTACGCATCCTCCGATATCGACCACTTCGAAACTGAAAATAAGCGATTGAGATATTTTTGGCAGATACAAAAAAAATAAAAGTTTTGAAATTAAAGCGAAAAGCGTTTACTTACAGCTAAAATAACAATTTCTGTTTACGATTCTCTCGTTTCCCAACATACTTATTCCATTATCTACTCACTGACACTTTCACACATTAAAAGACAGCCAATCTTTATTACTTATTCAATGACCCACCAACTGTTATTTACTAATTCTGTCAATCTCTAACTCACGCAGACAATCGCTTGTTCTCTACCTCATCTTCTCATTCATTCGTTCATTCATTCATTCATTCATTCATTCATTCATTCATTCATTCATTCATTCGTCCGTTCGCTCGTTCGTTCATTCATTAATTCATTTTTTATTCATTCAATTTGTATTCATTCATTCCTTTATTCATTCATTCCTTTATTCATTTCCGCATTCCTTCCCACATTCCTTCCTTCTTTCATTCCTTCCTTCATTCATTCATTCATTCATTTATTCATTCATCCGTTCATTCCTTCATTAATATCTTAATTAATTAATTAATTAATTAATTAATTAATTAATTAATTAATTAATTAATTAATTAATTAATTAATTAATTCATTCATTCATGCACTCATTTATTCATTCATTCATTCATTCATTCATTCGTACGCTCTTTCGTACGTTCTTTCGTCCGGTCATTCATTCGTTCGTTGGTGCATTCATTCATGTGTACGTTTGATTATTTATTCATTCATTCATCTGTTCGTACGTCCATTTTTTTCATTCGTTCGATCTTTCATTCATTTAATCATCCATCTAGTCATTCATTCTTTTTTTTATTCATTTACTAACTCACCTGTTTGTTTCCGTGTTGATTGTTTCCACATTAAAGCCCGGTGTGGGTATCGTTTTAACCATTTGGTTCAGTTTAAGGTAATACAGACACGCGGTTTTCCCGGAGTCGGATGGTCCCAGGAATAACAACCTCCGGTCGTAATGTCTAACCTTCTTTCCCTGACCACACCCCATACCATTGCACTACGGAAAAACGCTGATTACTCTCTCAAAATGTGCCTTTTAAGAACGTACTATATGCAGACTTACAGTTCAACCATAAATCAACGATTCGATTAGAGAATTTAAAATTGTCTTAATTAATAGATAGTACGCACTGTATAATGACCTAATTTACTAGCACTTAAATGTCCGAGAACTTGGAATTGTCTTAATTAATAGCTAATGGGCACACTATAACGATATAATTCACTAGCACTGAAATGTCCATGAAGAAGATTGCCATAATGAATAACGTTTTGGCCATTTTATTGATAAAGTTTAAAATTGAAACTAACTACTTTTAATTTCAATTGTACATAACTATAATTAGTAACTGGGTCACAGTAGTATGTTACTTCACGTAGGCATAACCAATTCAGCTTAACGTCACATGCAATCGTGAAACTCCAAGTAAGGAATTCCTGTTTTGTAACTAACCCTTTCCAAAACAACAAATGTTCGACTGTTCCGAATTGAAAGAGTGTGCAGACGACAATTCAAAATGTGATGAAATTGGAAAATCATCTTCTGAAAGGCCAGAAAACATTGTGGGAAAAGGAAAAATTGCTCGTTACGAGTAATTACTCCTTTTCCCACAATGTTTTCTAAAGTCGTCTGCAACAAACTTGTCAAATGTCGTTATTGTTTGGGTAGGGTTAAGAGCATTTCCTCCTTTTCTCACAATGTTTTCCAGAGTCGTCTGCAACAAACTGGTCAAATGTCGTTATTGTTTGGTAATGGGTTAACGGGGATTGTTGTTGAAATAGGCTTAACTATTTCGTTCTTGTGAACGAATGACATTGTGACTTGTTTCTAGTAATTTTGCGCAAAAACAGTCTTGGCAACATTGCTCATGATACAATGGTAAGTAATAGCAACAATAAAAGAAGCACATTATTGTTGTCGCTAAAGCTAATTTCTTTTTGTTTTCTATCATAATGTCACACAGGTTGACTGGGGCCCGTTTTACTAAACAACTTACGGAAAATGTTTGCGTAAGTCATAATTGATTAACATAGATAATATTGCAATGTGACACGTCATTGGAAGCGTCTCGGAGAGACGCTTCCAATGATGTGTTACTTTGTAATATTGCTTTGCCAAATATTGAAATAAAAGGACTTGTTGTTTTAGACTTACGCAAATCTTAAGCGTAAACTGTTTAGTAAAACGGGCCCCTGGTGTACATGTATTTAATAATGAAATTAAATGGTAGCATATAAAGTTACTTATACATGCACATTTATGAAAAACCGTATTGTTTGGCTTTCTTTCGTTTAAGATAAGTAATTTGAAATGAATTGAGTTTTCGTTTAGAACCGTTCTTCTTGAGTTCACATAAACAAAGGAAACAATACCAATAAAGGGCAATAAGATCTTTTCTTTTAACGAGTTAAATCAAAATCAATAATATGTCTACAATAACGTTACTCGGTATGTTTTGAAAATGGTTGAAATAAGAAAGCATTGTATTATCTAGCAACATTGGACGTTTCGAACATTTCTTTGTTCGTTTCGAAGACAATTCTTATTTCAGTTCCGTTGTTAGATCTCACATAATACGCTGTGTGAGTAACAAATATCAAAATATGATTTAAACAATCCTCATTTCTAAATAAATAAATATCTTCATGTTAAAGTTGCAGAAAACATGTGGTTTTATCTAACTATTGTAAAACGAGCATTATTGCCTTCAGTGCTTTGATTGAAACACTAGAAAATTGGGACTCGGGTTCGGGTGTCAGTTTCTAATTTGGTATTCAGCGTGCTGCTTTGGTTTGACTAGAGGAAGAGTAAGTGTTTGGTTAGGTTATTTGAAAAGGGATATGGTCTCATGTGAAGTTTTATTGACCATCGAACCAGAATATAAAAAAAACGACATCGATTGAGAGCCAACATGAATAGTTTCAATATCGTTGAGAGTTCATGCCATGGATGGGCGTCTTTTTCTACGCTGATCGCTCATCTTTCAACGGACATATACATTTACTGTCACGAGTCGGCAATTAAAGATTTGCAACTCATCTATCAATCATTACAACTCAGCCATCATCTATTTACGACTCAGACATCTATCGTCACGACTAAGACATCTATCTTCACGACTCAGACATCTATCGCCACAACTCAGACATCTATCGCCACAACTCAGACATCTATCGTCACGAATCACACAGGTATCGTCATGACTTAGACATCTATCGCCACAACTCACACATCTATCGTCACGACTCAGACATATATCGTCACGACTCAGACATCTATCGCCATATCTCACACATCTATAGTCACGACTCAGACATATATCGTCATGACTCCGACATCTATCGTCATGACTCAGTCATATATCGTCACGACTCAGACACAAATCGCCTTGACTAAGACATCTATCGTCATGACTCAGACATATATAGTCATGACTCCGACATCTATCGTCATGACTCAGACATATATAGTCACGATTCAGACATCTATCGTCATGACTCAGATATCTATTGTCACGAGTGAGACCTTATCGTCAATACTCAGAAATACATCATAACGACTCAGACATCTATCGTCATGACTCAGACATATATCGTCACGATTCAGACATATGTTGTCATGACTCAGACATCTATCGTCATAACTAAGACATCTATCGTCATGACTCTGACATCTATCGTCACGAATCAGATATCTATCGTCACGACTCGGACATATATCGTCACGACTTACATACCTATCGTCATGACTCAGACATATATAGTCATGACTCATACATCTATCGTAATGACTAAGACATATATCGTCACGACTCAGACATCTATCGCCACAACTCAGATATCTATCGTCACGACTCAGACATCTATCGTCATGACTCAGACATCTATCGTCACGACTCAGACACATATCGTCACGACTCAGACATATATTGTCACAACTCCGATATATATCGTCACGACTCAGATATATATCGTCACGACTCAGACATATATCGGCACAACTCAGACATCTATCGTCACGACTAAGACATCCATCGTCACGGCTCAGACATTCATCGCCACGGCTCAGACATCTATCGCCACGACTCAAACACCTATCGCCACGACTAAGTCATCTATCGCCACGACTAAGTCATCTATCGCCACGACTCAGACATCTATCGCCACGACTAAGTCATCTATCGCCACGACTCAGACATCAACATTTACGACTCAGACATATATCGTCATGACTCAGACAATTATCGTCACGACTAAGAAATATATCATAACGACTAAGACATATAGCGTCACGACTTAGACATCTACATCCACCGGTTCTACTAAGACATTTTTAATCACGACTTAGACATATATCGTCACGACTAAAACATCTTTTGTCACCACTCCGACATCCATCGTCATGAATGACTCAGACAAATTTCATCATGACTCAGACATATTTCATCATAACTAAGACATATATCGTCACGACTCGGACATCTATCGTCACGATTAAGACATATATAGTCCCAACTAAGACACAGATCGTCACGACTAAAACATACATCGTCACGATTTAGACATCTATCGTCATGACTAAGACACATCTCGTCACGACTAAGACATATATCGTCACGACTAAGACTATAGGGTAACGACTAAGACATCTATCGTCACGACTCAGACATATACTGGCACGACTAAGACATATATCGTCACGACTAAGGCTATAGGGTAACGACTAAGACATCTATCGTCACGACTCAGACATATATCGGCACGACTTAGACATCCATCATTACGCCTAAGACATATATCGTCATGACGAACGTCTGTCGTCACAACTTCGATATCTATTGTCACAATTTAGACATCTATCGTCATGACGAACGTCTGTCGTCACAACTTCGATATCTATTGTCACAATTTAGACATCTATCGTCATGACGAACGTCTGTCATCACAACTTCGATATCTATTGTCACAATTTAGACATCTATCGTCATGACGAACGTCTGTCGTCACAACTCCGATATCTATCGTCACAATTTAGACATCTATTGACAAAACTTAGACATCTATCGCTATGACTAAAACATCTATCATCACGACATAGACATCTATCATAACGACAAAGACATCTATCATCACGACATAGACATCTGTCGTCACGACTCAGATATACATCGCCACGACTAAGACATATATCACCATGACTCAGACATCTACCGTCATGACACAGCCATATATCGTCACGACTAAGACATATATCGCCACGACTAAGACATCTATCGTCATGACTCAGACATATATCGTCACGACTAAGACATCTATGGTCATGGTTCAGACATATATCGGCACAACTTAGACATCCATCGTCTTGACCGAGACGTCTGTCGTCACAACTCCGATATCTATTGTCACAACTTAGACATCTATTGACACAACTTAGACATCTTTCGTCATGACCGAGACGTCTGTCGTCACAACTCCGATATATATTCTCACAACTAAGACATCTATTGACACAACTTAGACATCTATCGTCATGACCGAGATTTCTGTTGTCACAACTCCGATAGCTATTGTCACAACTTAGACATTTTTTGACACAACTTAGACATCTATCGTCATGACCGAGACGTCTGTCGTCACAACTCCGATATCTATTGTCACAATTCAAACATCTATTGACACAACTTAGACATCTTTCGTCATGACCGAGACGTCTGTCGTCACAACTCCGATATCTATTGTCACAATTTAGACATCTATTGACACAACTTAGACATCTATCGTCATGACCGAGACGTCTGTCGTCACAACTCCGATATCTATTGTCACAACTTAGACATCTATTGACACAACTTAGACATCTATCGTCATGACCGAGACGTCTGTCGTCACAACTCCGATATCTATTGTCACAACTTAGACATCTATTGACACAACTTAGACATCTTTCGTCATGACCGAGACGTCTGTCGTCACAACTCCGATATCTATTGTCACAACTTAGACACATTTTGACACAACTTAGACATCTATTGACACAACTCCGATATCTATCGTCACGACACAGACATCTATCATTACGACTAAGACAAATTTTGTCACGACTCAGACATATATCGTCACGACATAGACATATATCGTTATGACTTAGACATCTATCGTCACGACATAGACATCTATCGTCACGACTCAGACATCTATCGTCACGGTTAGGGCAACTATTGTCACGACTAAGACATCTATCGTCACGACTAAGACATCTATTGTCACGACTCAGACATCTATCGTCACAACTAAGACATCTATTGTCACGACTCAGACATCTATCGTCACGACTAAGACATCTATCGTCAAGACTCAGACATCTAGCGTCACGACTTAGACAACTATCGTCACGACTAAGACATCTATCGTCACGACTAAGACAGCTATCGTCAAGACTCAGACATCTAGCGTCACGACTTAGACATCTAGCGTCACGACTAAGACATCTAGCGTCACGACTAAGACATCTATTGTCACGACTCAGACATCTATCGTCACGACTAAGACATCTATCGTCAAGACTCAGACATCTAGCGTCACGACTTAGACATCTAGCGTCACGACTAAGACATCTAGCGTCACGACTAAGACATCTATTGTCACGACTAAGACAACTATCGTCACGACTAAGACATCTAGCGTCACGACTAAGACAGCTATCGTCAAGACTCAGACATCTAGCGTCACGACTAAGACAACTATCGTCACGACTAAGACATCTAGCGTCACGACTAAGACAGCTATCGTCAAGACTTAGACATCTATTGTCACGACTAAGACAACTATCGCCACGACTAAGACATATATTGTCACGACTAAGACAGCTATCTCAGAACTAAGACAACTATCGTCAGAACTAAGAAATGTATAGTCACGGCTCAGAAATAAACTGTCACGAGTTAGACATCATTTGTTAACTCGGACATCTATCGTTCAGGTCTTGGTTTCACAAACTTCTCAAATCCTTTCTCAACCTAAAAAAATCCCTAGAATTCCGTTTCCTGAACTTTTTCCTCACGTAAAATCTGAGATTGTTCTTCAAACAAACGAGGGTTTCCTCATTCCACATATAAAATTCTTAGTTAATGCCGATTCAGCAGCATAAAATCCTACTCAAATCCTACCTCAGCTGAGAAGCCTCAAATTGAAGATGAAATTTTACGTGAAACGCAAAAGGGGAGAGATCTCAGATGAGTAAAAATCTGAGGTTGAAAATGTACTCAAGTTGAGTTGTTTCGTGAAACCCGGGCCGGGACTCGGACATCATCAACGTCTGTCGTTTAGGCCGTTGAAGCCGAAGAAGATAATCCTTTCCAGGAGCCAAACAGAAAAGGTCTTTTCAAACAGGCATGAAATAACTAATATACCGAATATATAAACTTAGATAAGCATTTGTGGCCGATAATGACATCTTAAAGATGTAAAGAAGTGATCAAGTATATTCTTTAAGCAAGGCTTGACAATTTTGAGTAATATATGAGTACAAAGCTTTATAAATGGCATATTGCCCAATGTCACTCCACATTGAAATAATAAAAGTGTCATTGGGCAAGGTGGTGTTTCTTGACCTTTTTACTGGTATTTAGGATGCCATTTAAACCGGTAAAAAGTAATTCCCCGCTAATCAAGACCGATTTCCCTTAAATACATTACATATACTTTCAACTTTAGAAATGTATCCCTTATCCATCAAGGTGTTTTCATTTGCTATCTATATTTTTCAAGCTACACCGTGGCTTAGTGGTGGAGGCGTCCTCCTCGGGATGGGGAGGTCGTAGGTTCGAGCCCTTCGGGAGGCGTTTGTCCGGAGATTGTTTTTCGTGGAACTTGATTCGAAATGGCCGGTTCTTGAGCCGCATGGTTACCGACTTAAATCCGCTTGACGCCTGGCATAGTGATAGAAGTTGGGAGGTACTTGGTATAATCAGTGAAGAATGTCTCATAAGCCAAAACTGGTTGGCCTTTTCAATAGGGGTGGCACCATGATAAGAAAAACCTTTTTGTACTGGCTAAGGACTTTTTCGAAAACGAAACTGTGTACACCCGGGAAATATCGTCAGATTAATGTTTCTTTTATAAGCCGGAGGCTTCGTAAACTGCGAAATAAAAACTATCTATCTATGTAAAGTTGCGGAAAGGATAGTTCTTAATTCGTAAACAGAATACACGTAAACGCATACCTTAAGTTGTAATCTATTTATTAATTCACGGTGCTTATCAAAAAAGGATTGTTTGGTGAAATAGGATCTCAACCAATTCTCAACGAAGAGCCCAAAGAGAAAATTATTCCATTCTACAGGTAGAGTTTTGCGTGTTAATGTTCACATCTCTTGTCACCCTTTATCATTGTCAGTTGACCCAGAACATGCAAGATACTTTTAGTACTTGTCACGTATACATTACGAATAAACAAGTGCACTGTCGTCGTAAAATAACTTGAATAATGTTGAAATAACATTTCTATGTACATTCGTATTAACCCATGTGTAAACGCTGCCATCAGATATAAATGAAACAACAGTTTACATTGTTAGCGTCAAAATGGTTTATACCAATGTCACAGTGGTATTTTGAATACCTTACGATTGCTATAAATGGGCCGCGTCACGCGAAAACGAAAAGGGGCACTCGGACATAAATAAAAACCGCTGACTCAGCTCTTTCTTAGCGCTATTATTCCAGCATCTAGTCACGACAGCTGTCATTTGTATTTATCTAAAGGTAGAACTTGATGTCCTCTAAGATGGCAAACAGTGTAACCCCAGACCAGCCGCCACGTCAGTGACGTGGATGCTGGTCTGGGGCTACACTGTTTGCTATGTCCGAGTGCCCCTTTTCCCGTGACGTGGCCCAAATTTAGACAAGTAACAATATCTAATATAAGTGAATAGATCCCCACTCGATAAGTTGTGATATGAATCTTTTCTAATGCCACACACGAGCCTCATTGGGTCTATGTTTAACCCACTACCAAACAAAAACGACAGACGACATTTCAAAATGTGATGAAATTGGAAAATAATCTTCTGTTAGAGTAGAAAACATTGTGGGAAAAGGAGCAATTGCTCGGTACGAGCAATTTCTTCCTTTCCCACAATGTTTTCCAGAGTTGTCTGCAACAAAGCGTTTAAATGTTGTTATTGATTGGTAAGGGGTTTAAGTCATATTATAATTCTTCACTTTCATTTCTCTTATCCCAATACCAAGCAGTAACGGCATTTGACAAGTTTGTTGCAGACGACTCTGGAAAACATTGTGAGAGAAGGAGAAATTGCTCTTAACGAGCAGTTCTCTTCTTTCCCCACAATTTTGTCTGCACTATCAGGAGATTGTTTTTCAATTTCATCACAATTCGAAATGTCGTCTGAAAACTCTTTCAATTTGGGACAGTCGAACATTTGGAGTTTGGTAAAGGGTTAAGTGTTCAAAGCAACCAACCATCACCCGTATCTTATACCGAGGTTAGTGTTTTTGAAAGTATCACTTTACGGTTTAGTCCGACAGACACAGAAGCACAATCATTTGTTTATCATCTCCCTCGCAAGACTTTGTAGATTATAAGTTTTCTCCCGCTGTCTCTCAAACAGATCCATCGAGGTCGACACATGTGGCATACGCTTATTGCCAACCGCCACAGGATGTGGAGTACGCTTGTTTCCGACCACTGCGGATTTTGACGCTCGATGCTGCTGCGAACGCTGCGTGCGCATCGCCTCTTCCAACTGCGCACCGTTATGCGCAGGCAGTATGGAGGGTCCGTTCTTCTTAAGCACTGAGAAATGCGACTGCGTCTGTCCGTTCGATTGGAGTAACCGTTTATGACCTTCGAACCTCAGTTGTTCAATGTCGGACTGGTAGAGCCTCGGTGCTGCTGGGTATGGGTCTTTCATGTACCAAGTTCGATCTCCGACCAACGGTTTGTAGTACTGCCTGTCCGAGCCTAGAGACTGATAACGACTCCCAGGATCCTCCATTACCGTACCGTTTTTAAAGGCGAGCTGTTCCGCTATCTGCTCGGAAAATTCCGGCGGTAAATATCCGCTGTAGTAATTCACACCGGATTCCGGAAGTTTGATGGCTTTCATCTTTGATTTGGGAGATTTCGGTGACGATGGTGGGACGAGTAGCGGTGACGGCTGAATCGATGTTTGTTTCACTTCCGGGGATAGCCCACTAACGCGGCCGTTCTCCGCCATTTCAAACAGTGTCTCAACGCTGTTAGTTACCGGGTCCAATATTGTCACCTTTTTCTCGATCAGCGGGGTTTTCCCAGTGGCGCGCGATTCTGAGCGCGATGTGAGCATCTTCGGCGTTTTCACTTGTGACGTCACTGATGACGCCGGTGTTGCCGGTGTATTAATCCGCGGGATACCTTCGTCAAAGTCCGCCAAACTTCTCGTCAATAACTGAGGCGTGTTTCCCACCAGAGACGTGGTCTCACTCTCTGTAAACAGTCTCGGATCTGTGTAGTCACTTTTGGTAATCGAAACCCACGATGGAATAAATCCCAACGACGGTAGTGTAGCATCAGGGGACCTGAATCGATTCCATGGCGTGACCTTATCACCGCGTTTTAGAGGCCGCAGATTAAACACCGTGTTTCTCGCGACGTCCTCAACCCGTGACTTCCGCTTCACTTGCATGTTGGGAGTGCCGTAGTGCGTAACCCGTATCGGGGAATACATCCGCGCCGTGTACGGAACTATTTCCTCTCCGTCCTCCGCGCCGATATCACCAACGTTTATGTTTGTGAACGGATAAGGCGCCTGTGAAGAATTCGCTTTAAAATGGTGCACTCCAACCTGCGAGACTTTCACGTTGGCTTCGACTGCAGAGCTCATTGTTTGATCACATCGATACGTCCTTTATGCAATTTGCTACACGTCCTAATTTATCCTGTGAACCGTAAACCTCTGGACTATTAGTCTTGTTATTACTCAAACGAATGGCGGAGTGATATTTGCAAAGTAGATAACACGTTGAAGGTAGTCCAGGTTGATATCAATGCAGAAGGCAAATATGGCTGCCAAGTGCCGCTTTATCACCGAACTTCACTCCGTAAAAAACCTTGTCCGGTCCGGGACCTCTATTTATTTACTCCGATAAGACTATTCAGAATTTCGAATTCATTCGGAACGCTTCGCGTGGTGTCAGATTAACCTGTCAATCAAAGTCAATTCCGTCTGAGACCGCAGACTGATTCTCGTGTACAAGTGGTCTGGTTCACCAATGTGCATGCATCCGGCACTTCCGGTCTGGTTAGGGTCTGAAAATAAATACATATTTATTAACCCGTTATTTCATTAGAATATAAACACCTTTTTTAACATACCTACCACAAACGATGCAATGGATCGCCGATACAGAAAAAGAAATTGCTCACAGAGACTGACTTCCCATTAGGCAAGTAGTTTCTATGAAATATTTAAGATAAAAAAGTACATCATTTTTTTATGCTTTTCGTCTGCTTTTATTTCAAATTTAGAACAGCCCCAAAACCCAAAACTCAACCTTTGGGAATGGTTTGAGATACCATACATCTATAACTATGGAAAGCCTAAACAAATGCATCCGTTACAATCATCTTATTATCTCATCCCAGTAAAACTAGCATCACTGGTTCATCAAGGCGACATCCGAGAGGTCCTCCTTTATCTAATATTATATTGACAGCGCTATATATTCATTTCAACCCATTTTCGGTTTTGCTGTAATTACAATTGTATCAATTTTGTCAAATATACACAATTCTAATCTTTCTGATGTTTCAATGTTATACTTTGTCAAGTTAGATAATTTAATCTTGGTTGAATTGAATAAGTTTGACTCTTAATTGGTCAACCTTCGACGTGGCCAAATTTATTATAACTGACTTCGAATTGGTCAATTATCGACCTATCAAAAACCATACTTATCATCAGAATAGACCAAAGTTTACCAGAACCTTATCATATACGCTCCTAACAATGAAAATAAGGATTTTAAGAATTTGACAACGACGAACATCAGCCACCCACTATGGGGAACCAAAGAGTGGCCAACGACCATAGCATTCCAAATCTCAGTTTTATTCCGCCGTGGTCAAGTTGACCAGACACTCAATCAGTGTTGAAGTGACCGTCCTGATTTATTCAGTCTGTCTGATTATGTTTACTTTATTCCAAGTAAGCGGATCAAGTCTGGTGGTAGACTTATTGTCATACACCAAGGAGCAATGCACTGGCTGGTTGCTAGAGCGTGAATGGTTCGTTAGTTATGTGGGCGACTTGGTGCAGTGGTAGAGCGTTGGCCTCGTGTACCGAAAATTACTGGGACTAACCAACACATCGGCGCGAGCACTGGTTAAGTATCCAGGAAGTTGTCATCGAGAGTGATTTAACCCTTTACCAAACCCAATATTTTCGACAGTCCCAAATTGAAAGAGTTTAGTTTGCAGACGACATTTCGAAAATGCGATGGAGTTTAAAAACTATCTTCTAAGAGTGCAGAAAACATAATGGGAGAAGTAGAAATTACTCGTTAAGACCTGGATCTAACCTTTTTGCATAAGTATAAAGTCGTTTCCAGCACTGTAAGGGTTTTAAACACTCTTGGTGACTATTTCTTGAATATATGACCTAAAACGGACCAATTTGTGTCTTAGCCACTGCATTTCTACCTCGTAGGGATCGAACCATGGAATCCCGGTATAGCAGACTAACGCTCTACCACTGTACTCTGTCGTTTAATGTTTATTCAATGGGAAAAGATACGACCTATGTGTCTGGCAAAAACGACAAACCACACCCTCTATATATTCATATGAAAAGCTTTGATTAAACCGTGCTATGAACTTCACCTTTATATATTTATTTATGATATTGGAATCGTAGAAAGCGACTTATAGGCCCATGGGGCCGGGTGGAACGACCTATATCGTGATAATCATTTCTCTAAAAAGTGTACACATGTCACTTTAATGGACGATTTACTTTTTAACTATCCGCACCAAGGGTTTTCGAAGCCGGAAGATTAAAGGTCAGTGTAATTTCGTCTTTAACCAGT
This sequence comes from Cerastoderma edule, assembly GCA_947846245.1. Classification (NCBI taxonomy): domain Eukaryota; kingdom Metazoa; phylum Mollusca; class Bivalvia; order Cardiida; family Cardiidae; genus Cerastoderma; species Cerastoderma edule. The sequence goes on along the minus strand of OX401417.1, from coordinate 16,485,362 downwards.
AGTAATTGGAACTCATTTTAAAATCACAAGTGATCGGAATTCAACCTTGGGTACTTTGATTAAAGGTTAGGGTACGATTATACCCCGGGACGTGTTAACTCGACAAAAAATAAACGACGTAAATCCTGCGTTTAAGCAAAAGAGATTTTGGATGAATGCCGATAGAGAGCAATTCGGTATTCTTTTTTTCTTAAAGGGACTATCTCACAGATTTCGTTCTATGAGTAACAAATGTTTAAATAGTGGTTTGAAAACAACCCTCGTCTTTATTTGCCATCAGTCAAAGTTCCCATAGAGAAGGACTTGCGAAATCCTATTTTGATTTACGTGTCCGTAAATTCCGAACCATTTTATGCACTTGTTCTTATAGTGGTTATATAACTTTATTTCCTTTTTAAAAATCGCTTGTCCGACAATGGTTTTGAACAATCCGGACAATACAGACCATTGATTTTGCCACCATAGATAGGCTAGTAGATATAACCCGTTGTCTTGAAATCAAAGCGAGGGAAACAGTTCGGACGAGCGAAAAGTGTGCTTTGTCTTTGTTCAATATTGCAACGTAAACAGCTTCGTTAAAGAGGTGTTTCAACACGAAATGTAATTAACATTATAGTTGAACTACGTGATTTAAACACGTGATATAAGTGTGAGTTTGTAGGATGGCATTGTTTATCGTACGCGGAAAATGAGAAGCACACCTTTTGGGTGTTTGTAAAACTTCTCGCTTCAGATAAGCATGTACATGTACTGTTTTCATGGCGAACATTTTCTCTGCATGTGTACTCGATTTCTAATTTAAAACTCACAGTTTGTATTGGAATTCTACCATCTGTGACGTATGACAAGGTAGAGTTTCCTTAACCCATATAGTGCTGGAACCGACTTCACGTTTAAGTAAATTGGCGGTTTGCCTGTGATCTTACCTGTGTGCTACTCTGAGTAAACACCTCGTCAAAATAAGCAGATATTGAAGGTTTTGGAAAGCAGGCGACACCAAGAATATATTTTTAGAAAATTACCCAGCATTCTAAGGGTTAACCCTTGAAGATGATTGTCCGCCTATACAGTATTATCAATGGTAATAGAATGCTTTCTGCTTAATTAGCGAATTCGATTGAAACGCCCCCGTTATAAATGCAAATTTATTCTTGTAAAAAGACTTGCGCCTCATTACAAAGTTGTAGTTGAATAGTTTAATATGGAAATCGCTATATAGGTAAAGGCAAAAATTAAAAAGAAAAAAAGTGTAACGCATTTATCAAAGTATCAATGAAGTTTAAAGACTGTCTTAATTGAATAGTAATTTCTTACCGACAATTCGCTTTCTGTGAAATGTTGTCTACATCGTAAACTACGATTGTTCCAGTTTACCTATTCAAGTGTCCTGGTAAACATTATGTTAATAGAAATACGATTGTTTCAGTTCACCTTTTCAAGTGTTCTGAAATCGACCAAGAACTTGGACGCCTATCGGTAAACCAAAGAAAGGTCAGTCGACGTTTAAATGTTCATCTGTATCTAACCAGCAATTATCTGTATTCACTACTTATTCCATATTGTCTCAATTTACAACATCTTCTACAGAACACTATAAACACCCCTGAAACAAAAGGATAAATATCTGAAGTTGAGAAATTTATCTTTTTGTCACAATGGTTTTTACTCAGTATTTAAAAGAAAAACATTTAAAATTGCGTCCAATAGCTTTTCTACGGTATAAACACCATTTAAACAAAAGGATACATTACTGACGTTGAGAAAATTATCATTTTGTCACAATAGTTTTTACTCAGTATTTAAAAGAAAAATCATGCATTTTGCTTCCAATAGCCATTCTTCAGTGTGTATCATACAAAAGTACAGCTGAACCTGTGGAAAGTTTTAAAGAGATTAAGTCATTACTTCCAAATTTTGTTACATCGGTTAACAAGCAGCTTTAAAGATAATTCTATATGTAGCTTTACTTAATCTTATATATGTACACAAAACATGCAGCAAAAGGTACTGACCCGAAACAGCCTGTACATTCTGATGAGAAACCTTAAAGAGCAAATAATGTACACTCAATGTTAAACGTGAATTCAGTCTTTTTAACTGGACCCAACTCGAATGCTGCGAGTTTGGTCCATGTTACAAGACTGAATTCAAGTTTAACCGTTATTGTATGAATCCTGAATAGTGAGTTGTCCAAACATCTCAATGGGTTCAATGTAAATTTTCTATCAAGTCTTTCACAACGGTTTACGGTATGATACCTTCAATCCTCCATTTTCAAACTCATTCTGTCATCGCATTATTTCGGTTGTTCTCGGTTAATCTCGTCAGATTTCGGAACAGTTCGGTTCAAGGCGAATAGTTCCCGCCCAGATCGATGTATACCGAAAACGACCGAAGTAATCCGATGAGAGAATGGGTTTCAAAATGTCGGATTATGGTTATTCTACATGTATGGGACTGGTTCCGGCCCAGATCGATGTATACCGAGAACGAACGAAGTAATCTGACAAAAGAATGAGTTCCAAAATGGCGGATTATGGGGATTCTGCCTTAAAACTAAGACACACAAGACCAGAGGTGACATATATCGCCGATACAGATTGGTAACGAGAATCTGGGATAACACATCACCACCTAACGACACATGTATGCGTCTTGCAGCAGACGTCTTTCAAAAAGCATTGTGGCAACAAGAGAAATTCCTTGTCATAAGCAATTTCAACTTTTGACAACCTTTAACACATCCCCATCTAACGCCACATTCATGCATCTTTCAGCAGACGGCTTTCAAAAAGCATTGTGGTTAAAGGAAAAATTGCTTGTCACAAACAATTTCTCCTTTTTACCACAATGCTTTTTCAATCTATTCACATACCACAACAGCAGAACTAAAAGGTTTTTCACATGTTTACAAAGCTTTTCTTAAGTCGTCTGCTTCTAGTTAAAAATGTCGTCTGCAGGTATTAATGAGTTAACAAATGTGTCCTTTTATGTATGACAAAGATTGTAGAACCTACCTCGGTCTACATTAAGAATCCAGAGAGTGATAGGATCCGCAAGACCGAGAGAGCGTTAAACCTCAACCTTTATAATCTGACAACGTGAATTTACAAATAAGTCCTAAATATGACATAGAAAATCTACTCATCAACTGTTTCTTCTGATATCTTAAAGAAAATGACTATGAAAAATACAGAACAAATACAAAAACAAGTACATGGCGAGTCTGAAAAGTGACAGTTCTTACAAGATAAAAATCATCGCCATAGACCAGCCTTCTCGCATAAGACACTTTTTAAGACACATTTAACCAATATAGTGCTGGAACCGACCTCATGCTTAAGCAAATAGTTAAGATCCAGGCCAACCGCCAAGTAAATGGGCGGTTGGCCTGTGATCTTACCTGTTTGCTACTCTGAGTACCTTCCCTCATCAAATTTAGCAGATATTTAGGGTTAAGGAAAGCAGACGACACAAAAGTCTATTTTTAGAAAATTAACCAATATTCTAAAAGAAATCATTAGCTAACTAAGACATACCTGCAATGGTCCGATAGTTTGGTCTACTAATGCGATTATGAGGAATGAAAGAAATCAAAAAGCCTAATCGGACAGGTTTACCTTATTGGATTGAAACCTTAAACTCTCAGTGTGAACCCTTAGTATGCTAGTTAAATTTCTACAAATAGATTTTTGTGGCGTCTGACTTCCAAAACCTTGAATATCTGCTTAATTTTGTTGATGAAAGTTACCCAGAGTAGCAAACAGGTTAGATCACAGGCCAGTCGCCAATTTACTTGGCGGCTGGCCTGGATCTAACCTGTTTGCATTAGTATGACGGCGGTTCCAGCACCATAAGGGTTAAACAAACTTTTCACTCATTAAAACGTAATTGGACATTCATTCCCCCATGCGTAGTTGTCTATCTCTGTATTCGATAGCGTAAGAAAATGGCAACATTTATTCACATATCATACAATTCAACAGCTTTTAAAGTGTCAACTTGAATCAGCTATTGCAGTTAGTTAAAGCTAATTTAACAACTATATTGACGCTCTTATGTTATGATTCGTTTCTTATTATTATTTTTTTTAAAAAAGCTCAATTAGGTCCAAACGTATTTTTTTTTAAAAGAGTCGTCAATATTTGTTTAGCCCATTACCCCATGTGTACTTAATATGATTTACATGCAATGATTTTGCAACATTCCGAAGATTTAGTCACTCAGTCTGTTTGTTTGTTATCACTCAGACGACTCTGCAAACTTTGCGAGTGGCTTCACGCCATGAAGGTTGTGGAACTGTTACAATTGCACCAACATCATCCCATTTTCCATGAAAACAAAGTATTGTGAAGTATTTATCAACAAAATAGAACGAATTCTTAATGATCATATAGTTTTTATTTTAATGAATATTTTAAGCTGTCGCAAGCGGTTAGAGAACAGAACTTGAGTTCATATGGCCCCCTCTCCACGTGGGTTCAATGATGGTGACGTTATTTGGTCCTTTATAAGAGATAATATCCCGACAGACTTACAGAATGCCGATTGTTCTATCCAGCTTGACAAGCCCCTATGGGCAGGTGAGTAAGAGGTCTTCGTCCATCATCAAGAGTCGAACATCGCAACATAACTTAAATACTATTGACGCGATGTTAAACCCATATAATACAAACTGTACTGGTTTGAATTAAGGGAACATGAATATGTCGCCTCATTATATCTGAAAGAGAGTTATAAAGCATTTGAAAAAGAAAACACTCTAGGCAACAAGTATGAATGGACACACAATGATTAAAAATGAATGAAGATTGCAAAGCAACGGTATACAGTGATATATCGACTTTCTTTCCCTCTAATGAATAAACACTACACTTGCTTTTGTTTCGATATCGACGTATTGTTAACTAAAACAATGGAGTATATCCATTTTGAAATCGAGTAGAATAGTTCGTGTCTTTAAAGGCCCATGAAAGGAGGTTAATGCTTTACCGTACTATATCATTCGGTAAATTTTTGGTGATATTAAAATAGTTATCACCAAAAAGAGAAACCCTATCAGCACAACCTAAATGCGAAAGACAACGAGAAATAACCCATATCTGCCAGTTTAGTAATTGAGATTGCCTGAGTCTTCACCTCTGACCTGGTCATGTGATACACATTTTTAACTGACCAATCAGAATTCGTTATTCCAAATATGTAAATAAAAATATTGTTGATAAACCTGATTGAATTTGAGACAACTTTCTTTCAAACACACAGTAACTTATGTTGAAGGAGTTCATTAAATAGTGTTTCACAGTATTCATAAATCAATTTTCATGACTTTTATGAACATAATAAGAGAACTTCATGTATTTTTTCAGAAATGTATTTGTACTCATATGCTTTCATGTGCCTTTAAAGTGACATTACCTGCACCGAGTACTTCCTTGAATAATTTCGGATTAACACATTTTCTCTACTGTTTATCTTAGACACATTACTTTGTCTGGCTCTTTTTTTTTCAAACAGACATTTGAAGCAAACGTCACCATGTTTATCCCATCATTAAACAGTAACAACATTTAACCACTTTGTTGCAGACGACTCTTGAATACATTATGGGAAAAGGAGAAATTGCACGTAACGAGCAGTTTCTTCTTTTCCCACAATGTTTTCTGCCATATCAAAAGATTATTTTTCAATTTCATCATATTTTGAAAAGTCGTCTGCACCCTCTTTGACTTTGGGACAGTTAAAAATTTGGCGTTTGGTAACGGGTTAAGACGAAAATTAGAACACTGCATCATAGGTACAATTTGCTTACATAGATATTCATGTTTAACGATTGTTTGGAAAACGTTCACATTGTGGTAGATGGTTTAAATATCATCTGCTTCGAGTCTTGTATGGAATAAAAATTGCTTCTGTTATAGGGCCGCATTAGATGATAATATATTCGAAAATCAACAGTGTTGTACATTGTATACCTATTCATTATGACACGCCGGCCGGATAGAATATATTGTAACAGGAACGGGGAGAGGCGGGTAAATTGCCATGGAAAAAACTTTTTTGAGAAAAAGGAAATAAAAACGCTCCAGTCAAGACTTCAAGTTTAGGACAGTATACCTATTTATTATCAAGTTAAATCAATTTCAGATAATTTCTGTATTTCCGAAAGTGAACAATTCTCGTGTGAAGTATAATTAGGTTGTTTCCAATACAGATTGTCGTTGTTTCCTTTGGTCGAGTCTATAAGAATAAAGCTCGGTAGCAGGGGTAGCAGTCCATCTATCCATGTAGTTTGGTGTTGTTATTTCAAAAGCTTTGAATGCGTTCCGAATGTAAACTCAATTATAAGCAAACGAAAGGTCGTCAGGGAGAAATTAATGGATAGTCAACGCAAAGAAAAGACAAGAGTAGCAAATATATTATGAAAGGCAATACACACTTGTCTTAAAGAAATACCAGGCATGCAATATTCGCATGGATATACTTGTAAAAGATTACAGAAAATTGTTAAAAGGTCGAATCAATTAGGGAAATTATATGACTAAATGGCGTCTTAAATGACACCTGTCAAAAAGATTAAATAGTGCATATCAAAAGTCATTCCCCCTTTATTTATGATTTCCCAGCGTTAAAGACTATCTTAAGAAGACGTTGTGACAAAAAACCAAGCACATATTATAAAACAATTAATAATTGTTAACGAATATCAACAAAACTGTTCAAATATTCTTACTTTATTCTTGACTCTCTAAACAAGACATTCCAACTGTTTTCCCCGAGCCGTATTTCTTTCCCAATTACCATGAGTGCAACGAATGGAAATCATTACATGTACTAGCAATCTGTTCTCTTTAGGTATTTGGTACGACCAGACATGGATGATTTGGTCGAGAATATCAAATGTCGACGGAACCTTGTTACGAATGTCTCTTGTAGCCATGGTTACCACCCAGGGGGTCATAACATTTACCAAAACAACACTATGCGTTATTTATTGGCTGTTTACGGTTTTATTTTTATTTAATTATCATTTGGCAAAGTTCAGATTGCTCATACGAAGAATTTTTCCTTTTTCAAATGACGAATTCTTTCTTATCGATGGAACGTTTTTACAATTCCTACTTGGTCTAACTTTTCGTCTGCTACTTTATTTCGCCCTGTCTGGGAAGTTGTGCGACCTTGCGAAAAGTGTGAATGTTCATATGACTGTTTGACTTGTAAAATTTCCCTTATAAAAAACATTCAAATTGCCGTTTACAAAAGAAGGTCTTTCGATGACAACGTGAAAGAGGACATATTTATTCCAGACGTGTGAATTTTCATAAAAACAGCTCTTGTCAAAAATGAAAAATCTATAAAAAACAAACGGTTCTTCTCATTTATGTTGGGAAGTTATACATCGTTCTAGATGTCAAAGTCACGCCCTAGTAAGGGCAAGAGAGATCTTGTTATTTCTTCTGCTGTGTATTTTAGTATCATTACGGCTTTTCTAAGCTTCAATCACAAGTATTGGGCTAGGATTCTGGTCTAACACGAGATTCTCGAGTTCCAACATATATCAAATGTCTGATTAGTCACAGAAACTCTGAATTAAAGATACACTTTTCATATCCTTTCATGACAGTGAAGAGGAGATATGGCTCATTTATGTTGCAGATTTAGTAAAACAGTTTCAACGTTTTATTACGAAAACTGATCTTAATTCAAATTTACCGCAGGTAAGCGGTCGTACCTTTAGATACCATCATCATGTTGGCCCACAAATGTTTGGCTGTACATGTTTATACCTTATCTCCGTCATATGAATCATGAATATTGATAAGAGTTTGCCATCAAAGTACTGTAAAGGCATGGAAGCCCGTTTCATTTGTTTTTTAAATGAAACCAAATATATTCAGCAACTTCAGAATAAAGAAATAGAAAATGGCCCTTTGTCTCGTAACGCGAACTGATTGCTGTAAATCACTATTTCTATAATTGGTACCTGCAGTGCACACACTGTGATGTAGTCGATTTAACCCTTATAGTGCTGGAACCGACTTCCTGCTTATGCAAACATGTAAGATCCAGAGCAGCCGCCCGGTAAATTGGCGGCTGACCTGTGGTCTTACCTTTTTGCTTCTCTGAGTATCTCTCTTCATCAAAATTAAGCAGATATTGAAAGCTTGGGAAAGAAAACGACAAAAAAACTTTTTTTTTTAGAAAATCTTAAGAGTTAAGCCAAGTATTAAGGGTGAATTTAAGTTTAAAAATTTAACAGTAAAGCGGTTATATTAAGTTCTCGGACCCATGACCCTGTATTCGCGTCGTACCTGCTCTTACCAATTCTCGTATATGGGATATTTGAACTGCTCCAATTTGAAATAAACAATAGGTGAAAATGATATCGTATGGATTATTGATGGTTTTTCATTTTCATTGTAGGGTAGAAGGATCCGTGATAAAAGGAGTAATGTTTCACCGCGAGCAACATTCCCTTTTGTCTCGTTGTGTTTCTCAAACCTTATTCTATGATTACATTAAATGAACACTAAGTACGACAAATATATGGAGTAATCGATTCTCAATAATACTCACATTGTACAAGAAGCAAATGTTAAATGAGCATTTGACTCTTATCAAAGGCACTGTAAGATACCACACACCATGAGTATGAAAAGAAGTGAAACGTCAACAGAGAAAGACTTACCTGGACACAAACAGGACACAAAGGTAACACGATTCCGGCTGTTGAAGGAAGATTCACACCTCATGATCCGCCATTGTCTGGTAACGATATTTAAACCGCCATGTCCTAGCCTACACGTATTCTGTATACTATAATAACTACATACCCTATACTACATGTCATTCAATACATAATGAACAATTAGGGTAGATCTGAATGCTGTTTGTAAAAAGACTGTTGAAGTCTTTTTTTCGATATGGACTCTTTACAAAATGTAACCGTTTCCTCATGGGAGATATCGGAGGTCCGACTCTGTAAAAGTTCTCTCTGGCGTTTAATGACTGTAGGTAGCGGTTTTGTTTATTATAGTGTCACTCTTAGTGAAATGACCAGCCAGTTCGGCTTGTGAAATACTTTGAACTGATTATACCAAGTACCTCCCAACTTCTATCCCTATGCAAGGCTCCACGCGGCTATCAGTCAGTAACCGGCCATTTCGAAACAAGTCCCACGAGAAACGGTTTCCGGACAAACGTCTACCGTGGGGCACGAACCTTCTACCTCCCCGTCCTGAGGCGGACGCCTGAACCACGATGACTGAATTTAGAGCGAAACGATTTATTCGCTTCTCACTTCTAAGCAAAACTGTTTATGTGGGAAAGCAGTCGGTGATTGAAAGGGATATCATGTATTCCAGGCAATGAACTACCATGAACACAGATATGCTTATTTCGTTTCATTCATTTCATATCTTTTACATCGCTTCAACATTTATAAGTTATATTACGATCCCTGACTTATCATCAAGAGGGAAGATCTCAAACTTAACTGTCTATAGGGGCTAATCAAGCTCTTGTCGGGAAGAATCATCCTGAGGGAAGATCTCAAACTTAACTGTCTATAATGGCTAATCAAGCTCTTGTCGGGAAGAATTATCGGGATTCCGTAAATCAGTCGTTAGACTGCTTCCCGTGAAAATCTAAATGCAGTCATCGGGATTTGAACCCATTTGGAGAAGAGTACAAACAATTAAATGTGTGTCACCGTCGCGATTTGACGGAAATATTGTTGAAAAGGGCTCAAAACCACAACCTACTATTTGAAATCAAACTATATGCATTCAATAGTCGTCTATGCGGAGGGAATACTAATTGTCATTTGCATGTAACGTTTCTCAAATCATGCGATTACTCCAATAAGTGAATTAAATTTCAAACTATCTCGCAAAGAGAAGTTTATAATGATAACAAGCTATATAAGATTCGGAGATTTGAAAAAGACATGAACTGAAACGACAGATAGCGGCGAGCTTAATGCATTATTTCGATATCGGAGTTTATAATGACCAACTTGACATATTTGTCTCTTTATCTAACAAGCGTAAAGTTTCATAAACATTGATGTTTGGTTTATACTGTTTGTCACTTAAACATGATGAATTAACTAAGAGTTTTGAAGAAACAGGGGAAGTAACCTATTACAACGTGTTGTTTGGTGTGTATGAGTTATCTCCCATTAAGACGTTACCAACACTGGTATTCAGGAACTATGCTAAACCTATTCCCAATTAACGAATTGTGTAACAGATCTAAAGTGAAGGCAAGAGCTGATGACACCTACCATATTTTTTTAAGATAACATCTCGTTTGTCATATGGGCAAGAAACCACTGTGTCAAAAGAAGGAATATCTCGTTACAACAATATTACGAAAAATCCACCACATTTCGGAAATACATTCGTTCCCGAAGAGTTGGTTTCCTCGCCTAAATCTTAAAGTTCTTATTCATATAAGGGAACAGTTGAAAGTGAAAATGAAACGTTGTTGAATCAATAAATATATTGTATTGTATGAAATACAATAAAAAAAATGGTTATTCCAGGCATTATGAATTCACGAAGCGTAATACATCATAGTATGTATGACGTCTTTGTACCGTACATCTCAAAACCATCGAAATGCTTTTTAGTATAAAAACATATAAATTCACCGTATACAGGCTCTAACGAGTGGCATTTGGCAAGTCACATCAGAGTTCTAGCTTAGTACTGGTGCATCAAGTAAAACCGTTTCAAAACTGAAAAATGTTGGTACGGCTCTGACGAGGATGACCTATATGGGTACTGTGTCAGTAATTTACTGTAACTATAACTAACTAAGCATACACGAGAATATCCCGAACAACAACAGAGAGCGGGAAACCCTTCCTTTATCACGCCTTTTTTGTTAGAAGTACTATTTTTGACCATTTCAATGTCATATCCAAGCGATAAATATGTCATATGGTAAGGGCAGTGGGACCGACGTAAGTTGACCGTAGTGTGTTTATGTTGGCTCTCAAGTCTCTTTAACCCATTACCAAACAATAACGCCATTTTACAAATGTGTTGCAGACGACTCGGGAAAACATTGTGGGAAAAGGATAAATTGCTCTCAACGAGCAATTTCTCCTTTTCCAACAATGTTTTCTGCCCTATCAAAAGATTGTTTTGCAATTTCATCATTTTTTGAAATGTCGTCTGCAAACTCTTTCAATTTGGTACAGTCGAACATTTGCCGTTTGGTAAAGGGTTAAAATACGCTCTTGTCTCACTTGACGATAACAGGATATGACGGCCTAGCATTGACAGTGCACCAGAATGACATTTCGGTTTACTTTAACGCCTTGTCAACGATTTTTCCGTTTTATTGTGGCTTTCCTCGGATTTGCTTGTATTAATGCTAGAGCCTTCGTTTCACGAAATATCGCATATTCTTCTTCATACTCAGTTATTGAGGATCCTAAAACAGTCCTCAATCTCCTGTTCATGAACAAGCAAAGTTTACAATTCTTCATTAAATATTTGAGGGAAGTGTGTACCTATCCTAAGTCGTTCCTCAGTTCTGTAAATAGTTATACAGTTCAACTTTTTTTAAACAACCATCCTGTCAAGCAGCTAACCTGCCTTTTGATAATCACTACAGAAAGTCCCACTGTTGGATTTATAGAGTTCATTAACTTGTCTTAAACAGCTAATTTTCTGAGTTCCATAGGTTGGCCTCTCACCACAAGATTGACTGTACGAGTAAAAACAGATGGAGGGGCAATGGAAACATAACGAATTTCTGACAGTTTACATGATAAGAACGACAATCGATCCCCATTGAACTGAAGTTTCAAATGTCCATCGTTCATAAGACGTTGTCAGACTACTGTTCTCTTGATAAACACAAAGGACATAGCTCGCGATTCGCCTTGCAATGCGTTGTGCTGACGAACATAGCTCACGATTCGCCTTGCAATGTGTTGTACTGACGAACAAAGGTCAGGATTTGCCTTGCAATGTGTTGTGCAAACGACCATAGCTCACGGTCCGCCTTGAAACGCGTTGTGCCAACGAACATAGCTCACGATTCGCCTTGCAATGCGTTGTGCTGACGAACATAGCTCACGATTCTCCTTGAAACGCGTTGTGCCAACGAACATAGCTCACGATTCGCCTTGCAATGCGTTGTGCTGACGAACATAGCTCACGATTCTCCTTGAAACGCGTTGTGCCAACGAACATAGCTCACGATTCGCCTTGCAATGCGTTGTACTGACGAACAAAGGTCAGGATTTGCCTTGCAATGTGTTGTGCCAACGAACATAGCTCATGATTCGCCTTGAAACGCGTTGTGCAAACGACCATAGCTCACGATTGGCCTTGCAATGCGTTGTGCTGACGAACATAGCTCACGATTAACCTTGAAACGCGTTGTGCTGACGAACAAAGCTCACGATTCGTCTTGCAATGCGTTGTGCTAACGAACATAGTTCACGATTCACCTTGCAATGGGTTGTACTGACGAACATAACTCACGATTCGCCTTGCAATGCGTTGTGCCAACGAACATAGCTCACGATTCGCCTTTCAATGCGTTGTGCTGACGAACAAAGCTTACGATTCGCCTTGCAATGTATTGTGCTGACGAACATAGCTCACAGTTTACATTGCAATGCCTTGTGCTGACGAACAAAGCTCACAATTAGCCCTGCAATGCGTTGTGTGAACAAACATAACTCGCGATTCGCCTTGCAATGGGTTGTACTGACGAACAAAGCTCGCGATTCGCCTTGCAATGGGTTATACTGACGAGCAAAGCTCACAATTCGCCCTGCAATGCGTTGTGTGAACAAACATAACTCGCGATTCGCCTTGCAAATGGTTGTACTGACGAACATAGTTCACGATTCGCCTTGCAATGCGTTGTGCAAACGAACAAAGCCTACGATTTGCCTTGCAATGAGCTGTGTCAACGAACAAAGCTTACGATTCGCCTTCAAATGCGTTGTGCTGACGAACACAGCTAACGATTCGCCTTCAAATGCGTTGTGCTGATAAAGATAGCTCACGATTTACTTTGCAATGAGCTGTGCCAACGAACATAGCTTACGATTCGCCTTGTAATGCGTTGTGCTGACAAACATATCTCACGATTTACATTGCAATAAGCTGTGCAAACGAACAAAGCTTACGATTTGCCTTCAATTGCGTTGTGCTGACGAACATAGCTTACGATTCGCATTCAAATGCGTTGTGCTGACGAAGATAGCTTACGATTTACTTTGCAATGAGCTGTGCCAACGAACATGGCTCACGATTCACATTGCAATGAACTGTGCCAACGAACATAGCTCACGATTCGCCTTGTAATGTGTTGTGCTGACGAAGATAGCTCACGATTCGCCTTGCAAAACGTGGTTCTGACGAACATAGCTTAATATTTACTTTGCAATGAGCTGTGCCAACGAACATAGTTTACGATTCGCCTTGTAATGAGCTGTGCCTACTAATATAGCTTACGATTCGCCTTGTAATGCGTTGTGCTGACGAACATAGCTCACGATTCGCATTGAAAAACGTTGTGCTGACGAACATAGCTCACGATTCGCCTTGCAAAACGTGGTTCTGACGAACATAGCTCAATATTTACTTTGGAATGAGCTGTGCCAACGAACATAGTTTACGATTCGCCTTGTAATGTGTTGTGCTGACGAACATAGCTCATGATTCGCATTGAAAAACGTTGTGCTGACGAACACAGCTCACGATTCGCCTTGCAAAACGTGGTTCTGACGAACATAGGTCACGATTTACATTGCAATGCCTTTTGATGACGCACAAATCTCACGATTCGCATTGCAATGTGTTGTGCCAACAAACATAGGTCACGATTCGTCTTGTAATGCGTTGTGCTGACGAACATGGCTCACGATTCGCATTGCAATGAGCTGTGCCAACGAACATAGCTCACAATTGGCCTTGCAATGTGTTGTGCTGACGAACATAGCTCATGATTCGCATTGAAAAACGTTGTGCTGACGAACACAGCTCACGATTCGCCTTGCAAAACGTGGTTCTGACGAACATAGGTCACGATTTACATTGCAATGCCTTTTGATGACGCACAAATCTCACGATTCGCATTGCAATGTGTTGTGCCAACAAACATAGGTCACGATTCGTCTTGTAATGCGTTGTGCTGACGAACATGGCTCACGATTCGCATTGCAATGAGCTGTGCCAACGAACATAGCTCACAATTGGCCTTGCAATGTGTTGTGCTGACGAACATAGCTCATGATTCGCATTGAAAAACGTTGTGCTGACGAACACAGCTCACGATTCGCCTTGCAAAACGTGGTTCTGACGAACAAAGGTTACGATTTACTTTGCAATGCCTTTTGCTGACAAAAAAAGCTCGCTATTCGCCTTGCAATGTGTTGTGCTGACGGACATAACTATTCGCCTTGCAATGTGATGTAAGGACGGGCATAGCTCACGATTCGCATTGCAATATCTTTTGCTGACGAACATAGCTCACGATTCGCCTTGCAATACCTTTTGCTGACGAACATAGCTCACGAATCGCCTTGAAATGCGTTGTGCTGACGAACATAGCTCACGATTCGCCTTGCAATACGTTGTGCTGACGAACATAGCTCACGATTCGCCTTACAGTGCCTTTATCTGACGAACATAGCTCACGAATCGCCTTGAAATGTGTTGTACTGACGAACATAGCTTACGGTTCACCTTGCAATGCATTGTGCTGACGAACAAAGCTTACGGTTCGCCTTGCAATGCGTTGTGCTGACGAACAAAGATTGAGGTTCGCCTTTCAATGCGTTGTGCTGACGAACATAGCTTACGGTTCGCCTTGCAATGCGTTGTGCTGACGAACAAAGCTTACGGTTCACCTTGCAATGCGTTGTTCTGACGAACATAGCTCACAATTCACCTTGCAATGCGTTGTGCCAGCGAACAAAGCTCACGATTCGCCATGCAAGGCGTTGTGCTGATGAACATAGCTCATGATTCGCCTTGCAATGCGTTGTGCCAGCGAACATAGCTCAAAAATCACATTGCAACGTGTTGTACTGACGAACATAGCTCACAATACACATTGCAATGTGTTGTACTCACGAATATAGCTCACAATACACATTGCAATGTGTTGTACTGACGAACATAGCTCACAATACACATTCCAATGTGTTGTACGACCATAGCTCATGATCCACCTTACAAACGAACAAACTCGTTGTTCGGACAAACATAGCACACGATTTAATTTTCAACTCGTTGTGTTGTCGACATAGCTTACAATTCACCTTGCAAACGACCCAACTCGATGTGCGGACGGACGTAGCACACAATTCATATTGCAAAAGATTCAATGCTTTATGCCAAACAGCTTGTAAAGACTTATTCGGAAACGAGAGAAGAACGCCTCTAAAAGAGTTAAATTGCAATGTTTATAGTCTATAAACTGAAAGTTTCAAATATGAACATGGAAAGCCATGTAATGAAATGTAGAAACGTAATTGAAAAAGAACCGAAACATTTTGAAAACGGTTTCTAACGATGTGTGACTTATTCGCGCTGTTGAATTGACTTACATACAAAAACAAATGTGTCACTTTAGTTTCTTTACTTTTACCTTTTAGACAAGTTACTTTTTCTTCCCTACCAATGTTATCAACTGTCACTTTTAACACAGGCTAATAAAGGAGACAGTGCGTTTCAAACCAGTAAAACAATTATGAATTATTTATGGTTGTTAAAAACATACGAAGAATGGATTTGCATATTTATGGTTTCGTCGAAATGTTAATTGCGTCAAATAATAAGATACTATATTATATAAACAAAAAACTCTTAATGAGTCGAAATAAAAACCTTAATCCACAAAACTTTGTTCTTAAACATTTTGCTGTAGGGGCCTATAGATAACACTGTGGCATGAACAATTCATGTTTTTGTCACAATTGTTTTTATCAAAATATCACGAAGGGGTTTTTGTCGTCTGCTTCAAAATTCAATTGAAACCAGTCACAAGTCTGCTTTTTGGGAGATGGTTTAAAGAATAAAAACAAAACACGCAATAAGAAGTTCCTATTTGAAGTGATTGATAGATATCAGACTAGAACCACGCTTCACAATACATGCACTTATCCCTTACAACGCTGGGTAATTTTCTAAGAATATATTTATATGTCGTCTGCTTTCATAAACCTTAAATATCTGCTAAAATCGAATGAGGAAAGATACTCAGAGCAGCAAACAGATTGGATCACAGGCCAGCGGCCAATTTACTTGGCGGCTGGCCTGGATCCAACCTGTCTGCAAGAGCATGAAGGTCTATAAGGGTTATCATGTGCAATTCTTCCCTTTTTGCCGCATTGTTTCGTAAGACGAAACGTGTTGTGTGTATAAGGTGACAATGTTGAGCCAGATGCCCTTTAGGAATTTACACGACTGTATTCGGCTTAGTGGTAACATCTAGGCAAAAGTACAAAGGTGAAAAAACATTCTATTAATAACTGGCCCCTGCCCTCATATCGTGTAAATTCCTTAGTTAACCTTTATAGTGCTGGAACGACTTCATGCTTATGCAAACAGGTTGGATCCAGGCCAGCCGCCAAGTAAATTGGCGGCTGGCCTGTGATCTAACCTGTTTGCTACTCTGAGTATCTTTCCTCGTCAACATTAAGCAGATATTTAAGGTTTTGGACAGCAGGCGACACAAAAACATTTTTGTTAGAAAATTACCCAGCATGCTCAGGGTTAAAGCGAAGTCCAACGACAATAGCAATGCATGCATAAGGATAAAGCATGATCAATTATAGTTTTGTTTTTTATCTAATTTTAAACCATAATTGATACGCAACATTGTGACAGAATAACAAATTACGCCTTATGGTCTTTACCAGCAACTTGTCACTCACTTTGGCACAATGGTGCAAACAAAGGGTTGCAGAAGCATTTCAGACGAATCGTTATGAATTAATAGGTTAAATGACTAATCCAAATGTAAAACATATTAAAGGCAACAGCTCTCTTCTCATTTACATCATCAAAAATGTCTCTATCCGCAACACTTTCATGAATGTTATTGGGCCTTCACGCCAACTAAACGTGTAGCCCAATTAAAGGAAAGTGTTTACATATCTATATATACAGCGAGTAATGAAATGCTTATGTTAAATCTGTCACTCGCACACTCACGCTAAACATTCTCATCCAAAATGGCCGGTTACATTCTTCTTGACGTGAAAACGAAGAAAACCATAGGGATCTGTTCCGCCATCGCTGCGGTGTTATTCATAATCGGAATTCTGATTGGATACTTCTCGGGAAAAGCAGCCGGACCAAATGGTTCCCATGACCACAGCCACGAGAGCGTGGCGGAGGCTTTAGCCGGGAGCTGCACGATGCCAATGTCAACCGGAAGTGAGGCCTTTTTACGACGCTACCTTGAGCGTCATAGTAAAACCTACGCGTGTGTAAATAGTCCCGAGGAGTGTCTGGATTTCGGGCTGCCACGGCACTATATCGCCTATCACCTAGGTAACAAACGGATCAAAATCGACGGACAGCTTGAAGATGAGGCCTGGAAAGAGGTGGGTGGCGAAACTCTTCTTATTTAATGCAACCCATCAACAACGTCATTGAGGATGAATGTCATTTCTTTTTAGAATGCAAAAGCTACGAACTGCTACGCAATATGTACGTAGAACAATCAAGAAATATCAGAAATACTAATCAGCAAACATTTTATTCAATTATGAAATATAATCATATGTTAACTGTATTTAAAGTGTCAACATACCTTGTAAAAGCCTTTGAACTAAGACGAAAGCTAATTGAAGAACGAATATAATGTATTTGTTTTTGTGTAGTTACTCGCCTGTATGTATATTTTATAACTGTATGCTGTACTATGGGCCTATGGCCTCTGTACTTGAATAGAATATGTCTATATCTACATCTTGGTGCATTCTACTAGAAGCCAAGTGCTGTATTTAATGGAACAGGCCATGAAAGAGCAACATATATGTCATAGGCGTAGGAGCGTTTTCAACATTGGGGGGCCAACTTCAGATGAGGACTGGTCTAAGAATAAATGTTCCTAAACTTCCTCATGACTTATCATGCGTCTACAAATTCAATATCATTAAATGAATTAAAAGAAAGGGTATGAAATGTGTATCTTAGTTAAGACAAAATAACAAAAAGAGAAAGTAAATAGGATTAGCCAGGTCTCGATCTCACGCGGAAAGCTTATTGTATTGATGTTAACTGGTAGTGACAACCATCATGCTGTCACAGCCACGAGTTCGTCTACATATCCGATAAAAAAAATGAGTCTATATTTAAATACGATATAGGGTCTGACTGCTTAGAGTACGTTTTGCATCACTGTTTTCGTTAGTCGAAACTACTTTTCGTGAGCTGAGATTTCATTGGATAAACCTGATGTATTCAGATTGCTATTTTCGATGATGACGTCAAAATGATTTGGTTATTGTTGGTAACAAAATGTGAATAATACACTTTTATATTAATTCTGCTGTTAAATTTCATTTCTTTCATTTTTTCTTTCCAAAAATCTTCATCTTCCATTGTGAATATTGGGGGGCCAAAGTATACTCTGCCCCCAGTCTGGATATTGGGGGGGGGGCCGGGCCCCCCTGCCCCCCGGCTCCTACGCCTATGTATGTATAAGATATTGGAGGCAGTTTTCAAAAAGATGATTGCTATTCATTATGTTATATAGATACGTTCTTAAAGGGTATCATGAACAGGACATCTAATACCGAAATCATTTGGTGTGGTTCTTTTTAGAGTGTGGAAACAAGTGCTTGAAATGCTGGGTAGTTTTCTAGATGCAGAATTTTGTGTCAGCTGCTTTCCAAAACCTTAGATATCTGCTTAATTTGAATGAGGAAAGATACCCAGAGTAACAAACAGTTAGATCACTAGTCAGTCGCCAATTTATTTGGCGGCTGGCCTGGATCTGTTTGCATAAGCTTGTATTCGGTTCCAGCAATGTATGGTATAATTAGACTTTTTTGAGACAAATACATAATCAGTTGGAAAAAAACTCGTATCACCTTAGTAACATATTACGCTATCCAGCCAAAGAGCTTTCGTTTCAGTCACCACCTTGGCTTCTTTATTCATCCCTTATCTAATATAATATGGTTTATTCTCAAATGGCAAAAATCAGACAGTCGTAAGGAGCAGTTACTTCTTTTTCCACAATGATTTCCAGAGTCGTCTGCATCATATGCGAGGGAAAAGAATAACGAAAAAGAAACGAGCTAAACAAACTTTCCATTCTTCCAGGTACCATGGAGCGAAGACTTCGTGGACATGCGCAGTGCCACATATCCGGCGCCCTACCTGAAAACGAAGTTCAAAATACGCTGGAACAACGACCGGATGTACGTCGCTGCCCACATCGAGGAGACGGACCTCTGGGCCACATACACGACCCAGGACGAGATGATTTGGCGGGATCACGGCTTCGAGATGCTGATGGATGTGGATGGTACTATGTTCAACTATAAGCAAATTCAGATCAACGTGCTGGGAACCATGATGGACCAGATGATGTATAAATCGCCATACGATGTGGACCGGAAGACGATAGTGAGGCGGAAAGACTGGCACCCCGAAGTGCAGCACAAGGTGCACGCCGAGGGCACGATCAACACCCCGGGCGACGCGGATAAATACTGGAACGTCGAGATGTCCTTCACCTTCAAGGCGCTCGCTTTTAAGTCCCAACGGGTTTTAGCGCAGCCTTACGACGACGATGTCTGGTTCGTGCAGTTTGGGAGATCGGAGCAGAGGCTTAACGTGACGAACGGCAAGTACTTCAAGATACCCAATGCAGGCACGGACTGGTGGTCATGGCAACCGTGTGACGCCATCAACCTTCAGCTGCAGGACAGATGGGGCCTGGTACAGTTCAAGAGGAACCTGGAGGATAAAACGTTCGCGTTTCAGAAATGGCACATCTACAAGAGCCTCTTCGATATGATGGACGCCATGAAGAAGTACAAGGCGCGGAACGGGAAGTACACCACTGATATACAGGAACTGGATGTGCCGCCATATTTGCTTTCTGGCACATGCGTAGAGATACCGGAAATCGAACTGTATAGACGCGATGGTGCCCAGGATTTCAATATAACAGTGAAGTCGAAGTTCCTGTCCCATAAACCGGCACACATCCGGTCAGACAGATATGTCACTTTTGAATAACGTTTAAGTCTTTTCATCAAATTATCTTTTTTTTTTCTTTCAGACGAAATAGGAATGACTCTTTACTAATAGAAAAACTATGATTTTCCCAGACTGATAGAGTTCTTTTAAAGACAATGAAAATGATGGCATTATTATGGGAATATCTACTGTTATACTGAAATCTTTTTGTTTTGAAATATGGTAAAATGGCCATAAATAAAGTTTCACATTTTCTAGCAAAAAAATCAGATTTTGATAGAAGAGGTACAAAATAACAATGTCGTTTCTTTATGCACGTACAATAACGGGGAATAACGGTACAAATCCTTAAGATGTCATTTACGAGCAAGATTGACGCACCAATGACTGGACAGGTATTACTGCTTTTTTCACATAGTTTTGCCAATAATAGTCACAATGTGTACGATATATGATGACCCTTGCTTTTAAATAACGTTAACACTCGGCAGGGAAATCGCAGTCGACAGGCGACAGTTCTAGGTTATTCTCGCCCGTCGTGCACTAAGGGCAGTAGCTTTCTCTCTTCATAATTGCTGGCTACTACCACTTACAAACACTATAAAGACATACTTTCGTCAGTTATTAACCTCATGCCTTGAACGAGCGAATTGTTTAATGATCAAGTGGTGCTTCAATTGGTTAACAATACTATTCTAATTACATCAGTACTTGATCTTTGGATGCGCACTGCCATCAGTTATTGACCTTATCCCCCTTTTCTGCAAGCTTGCGAATAACCAAGCCTTCGCACATCATATTGAAATCTTTTGTGACTGGTCTAAATATGAAGCAAAAACAGACGCTTATGTTTGGTAGAAACCATTTTGATGAATGGAGGGTTTTCATAATGTATTTTAAAGTCTACTGAAGCAAATGAAAGTGCTACTCACTTTAAGTTATATTACTGTTTAAATGCTGAAATACATTAAAAAAAAACGATCAACCCAATGTTTATATTCAAATATGCAAGATGCTTCTGACAGCTATTGAAAGGAATGATAACTCACTACAACAATTATTTTATTTGCAAACGATACTTCCTTCCTAATAAAATGGAAATATATATGAATTTCTTTTCAACATTAAACAGTTGTCTGCGAATTTCTGAAGATCGTTTATCATTTTTCAAAATCTTGTATTCTCATTTCAACCATGATTTAATGATAAAGATATACACATACAGTAGATTCGGTTCTTGTAATGGATTCATGTTTAAATACGAACATTAATGATTTACACAACACGGTAAATTACAACTGTTTGCATGTGTAAATATGGACAAATCAGCAAGTTTATACCACCAACACTCTTTTTCTTAATGTAATAGCCATACTTGTTATGGCTATTACATATTTGTTGGTATTTGTAGGAGTTGTAATATGTGAAATATTGAATTCCAAAAACATAGATGACGAGAAACATATCACACCATCTTCGCTATTTTTACCTTTTTGACGTTGGAATGGAATCAGCTGCTTAGAAAAAAAGGTTTTGTGCATTTCTGCTGAGAAAATACCAACTGCATAATTTGACGCGCTGACAGATTCCTTAACCCTTTCCCAAACAATAACGATATTTGACCACTTTGTTGAAGACGACTTTGGAAATTATTGTGGGTAAAGAAGAAATTGCTCGTGACGAGCAATTTCTCCTTTTCCCACAAAGTTTTCTACCCTACCTGAAGATTATTTTCCAATTTCATCACATTTTGAAATGTCGTCTACAAACTCTTTCTTTCAATTTGGGACAGACGACTATTTTGCGTTTGGTATTTGGTTAAATACTGCCAAGAATTCGAATTACAAATCAAGATGAAAAGAATGTCCAAAACTAGGTAAGAGTTACTTGTTATTGCACATTTCTAGCGCACCACTTACAATTGGGTCAACAGATAAGACTGTGTTTGACAATATCAAATGCAACTACTCAGTTGACGACAACTGAAATATAAGAAGGGGACATATCGCTATTTAGAAAGAAAGCATTGATTTAAAAAGAGATAATTGCTCATAAGAGAAAGATAAATATTTCAACAATGACTTTAAACGTTTTCAGCAACATTCAAAACAAAAAATGGTAAATTGTAATGCAATGTGTTTATATATTACTTAGACAGCATAACGTCACGAGCTCTCCTCTAAATTGGCGGCGGTTCGCATGCTTTTGCACTATAACAGCTGATACATGAATTCAAAGTTTGGTCTTCGTTTTTGAAAAGTCAGTGCACAAAACACTTAAAGATCATTTCGCCATGTGAACTCATCTAAAGTAAAAGAAGACATTAGAAGACACTGAAACAAAAAGATTATTATCTCCGTATAAGTAATTCATCCTTTCGTCATAACAGCTTCTAGCCAATCTAGAAAAATAATTCAGATTTTTAGGCCTTATAATTGTATGTAATAATTGATTCGCATTCGCTGTTGGTTTCAAGTTGACTAGTTATGAAACCCCATATCGGTGAAAGAGTTTAACCTTTTACCAAACGCAAAATTTCCGACTGTCCCAAATTGAAAGAGTTTGCAGACGACGTCTCAAAATGCGATGAAATTGAAACATAATCTTCTGATAGGGCAGAACACATTGTGGGAAAAGGAGAAATTGCTCGTTACGAGCAATTTTTCCTTTTCCCACAATGTTTTCCGGATTCGTCTGGAAGAGGCTGGTCGAGTGTCGTTATTGTTTGGTAATGGGTTAAAGCAACAGTTTTTGACCGGTTCCTATATATGAAATGTTTTGACCTCGAACCGCGATAATGAAGCTTTACAAAGATAAGGAACTTCACTTCGACATTGTAGACGTCTAGGACCATCCAGACATGGTAAGATGGCGACTGCGCCCTTTTTTTTTTTTTTTTCAAATACTAAACAATTCTCGGATTAGAGAATCTCAAAACACTTTGTATTCCAATAATTGATTGGAAAGCAATAATTGCCCTCAATTTGGATTCGGGATAATCCATTAATGAAAGAACAAACAAGTCAGGTGAATCACGTGACCAATGTTTACGATCTAATGTCCGAACAAGATGAACGCGCCTATGTATTTCTGCTTTTTCCACCTACTTGTGCCAATTATAGTCCGTTGTTTAATATGACCTTCATATCACAGTAGCAGAAGATACTAATTTTCATGCGGGATAGTCTACCTGCTGACCGGTGGTTCTACGCGGCTTGCCCAGCCCTTACGGACATTTCAGCTTTGGTCCTTGCAAAAATAACTAAAACAGTGTGCCGTAATAATAAAGGAAGAGGAAAAATGAAAATAATATCAACATCCTTTGTGTACATCATTGTGTTCGACAGGTTCGCGTTTGCACTAGCCTCGTTCTCGTATCTGATGACGTAGACCGTTGAACAGGATGTTGTATGGCTATTTTTCAGTGTGTATAACATAACATATAACTGTTGTGCAGTTTTAACCAACTAATTAAGTGTAGTTTTTAACTTCCAAACATCCACACATCTGTGAACATACGCAATTGTGGGAAATAGCATGTGTACATTGTAGTGAATACAAAACAACGCTTTTTATGTGACCTTGGATAGAAACAAACATGAGAAAAGGTGACAATGCATATCATAAGAAATGTCTCCTTTTCACAAATTGGTTGCAGAACAAATCAGTCAAATGTTTTGCTTTTTTAGTTGGCCCACTTAGTTGTCGCGTTTGTTGCGTTGGCCTGTTGCCATGGTGACCAGACGGTGACCATGAAGCTTCTCCAGCATTGGGACAACAACTGGGAAGGTCAGTTCGAGGTACCGCTGACCTCTAACGTTCTAGGTTGGGAGTTCAATATCCACTTCAGCACTCAGGTCTCCGGGATCCAGGTAAAATGCAAAAATCATAAATAAAACAGGAATCTGAATGTACGACCCACTTGGTAACTAAACTCTACGGAGTTCTTGGTTTGAAATTAAAGATCCATTTAAGCACTTTTGACATCCATATTTCGTCATTCAAGGCCACGAAACAACAGACAAAGAAAGAGGGATGTGTAGATTATGAACGTGTGTGAAGTACAGACATTGCACTTTTGTGTTGATACTTGTTTTGAGCACAGAGGGTATGATTATCCTAGATGGAACATTATTCCGTCTGTGTTTAGCCTTGGCTCACGATCTTGTAGATATTTGTATCATTAATGGGCGTATTGGCGTCTCGTAAGAAAGAGAAAGACAACAGGGTTATCCTATCGCATACACCATTTACAAAAAAAGATTTACTAAGATCTTTTTTCTTGCCTATAAAGACATGGCGGATTCAGATTGTATGTGTATCATGGAAACGCGTAGTGATATTTCAGACGAAACCGCACTGTTAGGCCTAGACCCGATACACCATCGTAGAATGTGACCAAAAGTACAATGAGAGTAACAGCTTCCTCGTCTGGTCCTCCTGTCGATACGAACCAAGCAAGACAGCGTTATGACAGATTATTGAACGATATTACATAACCAACAAACACTTCCAAGTTTTGCTACGAGTGTACCATTACCTTGTATATTTTAAAAACACAAATATGCAATTAAGCTATGTCTTAACTCTGTAAAATTTATAAAACTACAATTGTTGCAGCAATGGGACGGTGAATGGGTGTTAAAGGCTGGGGGACCAGACGGCCTTGACTACACGTTATTAAACAAGGTGGACAAGGGGTACCAGGCCGCCGGAACTACTCTAACAGTGAGGATGATGGGTAAATTCAGTGGTGGTTCCCCTCCTAGCGCTACAGCCACGTTCATCGATCTCACGAACGATAACCAGACGGCCCCGGCAGTCGTACATCCGCATTGTGAGTTATGGCAGTTTATTCAAGTTTTCTTCTTACACCATTTTTAAACGCAGTTTTTGTCGATTTACCATCAAAGAGTTCGACAAAAAAAGCATTGACTTCTTTTTGGGATAGTGGACACTACCATTTAAATGTCTTGTGTTTGGTCTTCTAAGAATGGTTGCAATTATTCAGTTACTATATCTGGACAATTTTAATTTTGTCTAATTCTGATAAACTGTATAGATGTATTTCCTGTCTGGGACACTTTAGTTAAATTGTATCGTGTTATTTACACATTAACTAAACTTGAATTTTTAATTAAAAAGGAAATAGTTTGTCCGTTCATATTTATTCCAATACGTTATTGCGAGCAAACAGTATGGATGATAAAATGTGTTTCGCAACCCTCTGATTGTATTAAACTGTTGTGATGAAAGTAACAATATCTGCCTTTTCCCATTTTATTTGTTTAATTTTTCAGAAAAAAATTATCTTTATTATGAATCTATAAGGATTTACACAAATCAGACGAATAAGCTTAACATTTTTCTATCTATAGATGCCCATCAGACGGACTATGACTACGAAAAGGCGGTTGTGTATTCGATACTATTTTACGAGGCGCAACGATCCGGTAAACTTCCGGCAAATAACCGCGTTCCTTGGAGATCTGACTCAGCGCTGGGCGACAAAGGCTCAAACAACGAAGATTTGACGGGCGGATGGTACGATGGTAAGAGTATTAGATTATTATCCGATCAATAAATCCTCTTCGCCTTCGGCTGGCACTATTTAGCAGTTTTGGTTTTATTTGGAAGTACCATGTTAATAACTTTTCTCGTTATTTTGATTTATTCGGTTCATTCATGATGAGGCGATACATTTGAATAGGACAAATAAACTTCCGCAATTTAGGCCGAGGAATTACTCTTAATAATTCGCACCTACAGTCCAGCCTACTACAGTCCAGCCCAGTATAGATCTCGTGTACAGTGGGGCCAAGTAATGTCAGATCAAATTGTTTATCAAAAAGGGGACGTATGTCCTTTGTGGGTTCTCTCTGCGGTGTAATGCGAAAATTTGACAAAGTACAAAGCTTATAAGTTGAAATAAAACTGAAGAGACGGTTTTCATGTCATTCTTTACCAAACAATGATGCCTTGCAGATACCTTATTTGTTAAACATCTATAGGTGAAATAAGACACTAAAACATGGAAAAACTAACGAAATTGGTATCATGACAATAATTGTTTGAATATTCCAGCTGGAGACCACGTCAAGTTTAATTTCCCTATGGCCTATTCGACGACTATTCTCGCCTGGGGTTATCTCGAATGGAAGGATGCATATGTACAGATTAACCAGAATACAGAGATGCTGAACCTCCTGAAATGGCCCCTCGATTACTTTATAAAGTGTCACACGGCCCCGCATGAGTTATATGTACAGGTACTATATACCCATCGATATATAACACGAAATGGCGCCTTGATTACTTCATAAAGTGTCACATGGCACCACACGAGTTATATGTACAGTTACTATATACACTTCGATATATTACACGAAATGGCGCCTTGATTACTTCATAAAGTGTCACATGGCACCACACGAGTTATATGTACAGTTACTATATACACTTCGATATATTACACGAAATGGCGCCTTGATTTCTTCATAAAGTGTCACATGGCACCACACGAGTTATATGTACAGTTACTATATACACTTCGATATATTACACGAAATGGCGCCTTGATTACTTCATAAAGTGCCACATGGCACCACACGAGTTATATGTACAGTTACTATATACACTTCGATATATTACACGAAATGGCGCCTTGATTACTTCATAAAGTGCCACACGGCACCACTCGAGTTAGATGTACAGGTACTAATTCTATATACGCTGCCTCTGATATATTACATGAAATGATGGTACTGTATTCATCTTGATATATTATATGAAATGGCCCCTCTTTTACTTCATAAAGCGTCACACAGCTCAAACGAGGTATAACATTTTTAAAATTTGTTAAGAAAGGGTACTGTGAACATATACACATTTAGAAACATACATACATCGGTCCTTCGATAACTCTTTAATATCTCCCAATGCCCCGCAAAAGTAAACTGTACAAGTATTGCATTCATTTCTATATATGTTAAATGAAATGGAAATCCTATCACTCCAGAGTGTGCCATTCAGCCAGCACGCGTTATATCTACAGATAAAGGCTGTATTTACACACATGGTAAGAAAGATGACCTTTTTTAACTTTCAGGTTGGTGATGGCGGGGCAGACCATGGGTTTTGGGGTCGACCTGAAGACATGACGATGCCACGACCAGCCTACAAAATCACGGAATCCAAACCCGGAAGTGACGTGGCTGGGGAAACAGCCGCAGCAATGGCGGCCGGGTATCTGGTCTTTAAGTCAGTCAGTAAGTTATTCTGAATAATTACGGCGCTTTGTGACATATGGTTAAACTTTGTGTTGCGTGTATGGTCTGGGATACCATTGGTCTAGTAGTAGGAGAACTGAACTTACTATAAGTAATTCCTTGTCTGCATTGATTCAATCCGCTATGACGGTAGGTTAGAAAATCCATGTTAGATTGTTTCAAGCATGTTAACGGAATACCGATAGCTTTCTCTATCTTGGCCAGCTCTTTTGCACAGTAACGTAAGGGGTCTTCCTCCACCAATGAAAAGCCAACCATCGCAGTGTTACTGAATAATTATTAACACTATGTAAAATACTGTACGTATAAAACAAACAACTTCTCCTGTTTGGCGAACGGAATGCCAAAGGTTAAGCCAAGCTTCGGAAAGTTATTGTTTCTTTGGATCTTAATACTCATAGTATGTGCTGGACAACGCAAAATAATTCAAAAATAACATAGATACTGTTGCAATCTAGTATAAACACATTAAAGCAAGATAAAGCAAAGCAAAACTCTCCTTTCTTCCAGACGCCACATATGCCAACGAGCTTTTAACCCACGCTAGGCAACTGTTCGAGTTTGCTACACAATTTCTCGGAAAGTACAGTGACAGTGTTAATGCTGCCGCAGGATATTACAGGTAATGTTATTTTATTACGTGTTACTAAATGTTACCTCGTTAGGCTGTAATAAGTCGTATGCTATTACATTGTAGACATCTAAGACAATCAGATCTACGTCATGTAGACATCCCAAAGTGTGGCTTTCTGAATGACCACCCTCTTGCATTTAGGAAGTAAACATTTTTATACCCTAACATAAAGTATAGAATGGTAGTTACGTGCGATAAATTTGAATTACATTATGCTCCCTCTATTACTTGTTGTGTGTGTGGGGCGGGACCATCGTTGCCAAGGGGTTTGAATACCGAAACCAAAAGGCCTCTCTCCGCGAGTATAAATGTTTATTCTAGAACGTTTATCGGTTTGAAAACCTTCATATGTCAAATGAAAACGGAACGTCAGTTGTCCTACAAAAGTCTTTTTTTATATAAAATTACCTAGCATTCTTAGGGTAAATCTGCCTCTATTTCCGTTAAATCTGCCTCTATTTCCGTTGCATGTTATTTTTCAGGTCTAATGATTACCACGACGAGCTGGCCTGGGCGGCCGTCTGGCTGTACCAGGCTACAGGAGAGCAGACGTTCCTGGATTACGCCGAGGCTAATCGTGTGTCCGGGGCGGGGTGGGGAGATTCCTGGGACGATAAGATCACCTATACAAACGTACGGTTCCACTTAGTCCGAATGATCCAGACTTAGATATTTCCTTGTACAATTCATTGTATTTCATTATATAACACACAGGTACAGCTTTCATCATCCGAGTTTGGGTTGACTTGGAATTCAGGGGATGAGCTCTGAAATATTTTGTAGAAAGTAATTCTATGCTTCATTTTAGTTTCATAAGGTATACAAACGTATGGTTTGACTTGCAGACTGCCCGATACTCTGAGAGCCCCAGTAGGACCGAACTGGACACTTCCTTCATTGTGTATGTAATCTGTCAGCCCAAAGAGGGTCACTGTCAGACAGTCAAGGGCCAAGGGCCTACGAAGTTTCGTGAAGTCTGGACTTGTTACTCTGGAGATGAGCTCAGTGTACCGTAAATTGTAGGAAGTTATTAAATACAATACTATGATGTCTTTAGTTATAGAAATGTGCGTTTTGACATTGGTTTTGGTGGTTAAATTGCGAAATATCTTGCACGTGTAGAACGTCATTTCATGATATGTTTTTATTTCTTAAGTCTTATAAATGTAGGATTTTGTACTTTATTAGGTTGATACACTCTATAATATTTGATATTTGTATAAAGCTATTACAATATTGTTCCTTATATATATATATACGTTTATCAATTAAACCCGTGTCACGAGAGAAAAAACGACTTTAGAAACATGCATTTAAAACTACATCTTGATTGTAAGTTTTTGACAAGTCTGTTCGTATGAATACTCATTGTTTTAGTATCGTTAAAAAAAATGCCATTTACTGATATCATCCTTAACATTATTTTTTTTATGAAGGTCGACAACAGCAATCCTTTTTGGTCAAATATTTTATTTCAACGTTTCGGCTTACGGGTAACGCCTTGATGATGATAAAATGTTGAAGTATAAACAGCAGGTTCCTAGACCGTCTGAAAGCAACAATTAGTTAACTTGAAATTAATAAATTGCTAACTTTGCCATGCAAATTGATATATCTATAGACCTTGCCCAGCCAATCCATTCTCGCAGAATGGTCCGTTTGAAAATTAAACCATTCATCAATCAATGGATACCAGTTCCGAGCATTGCTTGACAAATCCATCATACTTTAAAGCAACGTTTAACCAATTCAACCAATCTCCAGATACATTTTTTAAAGTTTCTATCGTTGTATAAAACCTAACTAATTTATTTCCAGACCTTGCTGTACAAGTTCACGAAGAAGGATATCTACAAACAGGATATCGAGGCGACTATGACGGCTTGGATGCCCGGAGGTTCTGTTCCCTACACGCCCGGGGGTCTGGCCTGGAGAGCCCAGTGGGGCGCTCTCAGATATGCAGGTATGTCAGATATGGTCATCCGTATTAAAACATAATGTTAAAGTACTTTAGAAATATGCAATGGCCGCATATGAATATCTTCATAAACATAATGGGGTGCTCTTAGAAATGCGGGTATGTCAGATATGGTCATCCGTATTCCAGCATAAAGTTAAAGTACTTTAGAATATGCATTGGCCTTATATGAACATCTTTATGAACATAATGGGGCGCTCTCAGATAAGCGGGTATGTCAGTTATCGTCATCTGTATACTGTTTTGTCGGCAGGTCATTGTGAAATGTTTGCAATAGATAAGTAAGGATTCATCATATGTTTGGTTAGAACTTTGAACAACCAAATACGGTTCGATGGTAGATAAGGACTTTGAGCCACCAAATAAGATTAGATGTTAGATTATAACTTTTATCAAAACTCAATAATATGTCTTTATATCTATATTGTATTATGGGCCAACGGCCTTTGTCTACAAATATTTTTTTTATCCTATTTTACTTCGTTTCACAATATCGAATAAAGATTTATTTATAATGAAGCGGTCTATGTGGCCAAGTGGTAAGAACTTAATTTATTATAATGACTACGCTGTACTCCTGTTTGTTCAAATCTTGATACCAAAATAATTGGATAGTTATGAGAGGCTCAACGTTTGGCTTATTTGTATTATACAGATAGTTCCGCCCACTTTGAAACCCTGCATTGCAATAGAAACGCCTTTCTTTAAAAACGTCGTTAATACCATATAAACGAAACTAAGTTCCAATCAAATTACATCTAAAGGTAGTATTCCATTTCATTATTTGTGAAGAAAATATAGGTCTCATGATATCTTCTAATTACAATATCATAAACATGTATTTATATTAATTCAGTAATCTGATATTTCCGCAGAAAACATGGCGCTCGTAGCATTAATGGCGGCCGACACGGGACTCCACCCTGACGAATACCGATGTTGGGCGATAAGTCAGATTAATTACGCCCTGGGGGACAACCCCGCCCAGAGAAGCTATGTGGTTGGATACGACCCGAATCCGCCCATGCGACCCCATCACAGATCGAGGTAGATGGCTGGGTTATCATTCCATTCGAGCATGTGCTCATAATAATTTGAATTTCTTTACAAGGTGTCACTATATAAGAATATGAATCATACGATAGATGCAAAGTCATTGTCCATGCCTGATCTGTGAATAACATTTGTATGCCAAGTGGCATGCTGGGAATCATACAACTGCTTCAACTTTCGATGTATACATCGAATATTTGGTACAATAGTATACTTGACGTAATCTATTCACAAATATGAAGGATGTATTAAGGGTGAAAGTACAAGAATTTTAAAAATCTGAAATATTTAGCTCTTTATCCTGAAAAGGTATATTTGCTATATCGTCATATAGGGACAAAAAGTCTCCAAATCCTGAACAATCCTGAACACTTTCACCCATGTTAAAGTATTACACTGAAACCACAATACACTGTTTATCCTACACTAATACATCCACTTTTTAGTGTAATGGTTTAGCAAGTCATTCACTTATTTGAAAGAACTGCTACATTACACGGAACACACGGTACTCTGTTTTATCCTTCATTTGCCTCCACAGTTCCTGTCCGAGCATGCCAGCACCGTGTGGTTGGGACGAGCAGAGGAACCCAGGTCCGAATCCCCACACACTATACGGAGCCCTGGTCGGCGGGCCGGGGAAAGATGACTCGTACAAGGATGACCGCATGGACTACGTGAAGAACGAAGTGGCGTGTGATTATAACGCCGCCTGGCAGTCGGATGTCGCAGGTATGAGTTTCTGGTGGGCCTCATTGGCCTAGTGGTTATAACTAGACTTTTTGAAGTCACGTGGCCCCTCTCTGTGTTGGTTCAAATTCGGGGGCCTCCGTGGAATTGTAGTTAAACTACAGAATAGTTGAGGTCACATGGCCCCTCTCTGCGTGGGTTCAAATTTGGGGCCTCCTTGGCCTAGTGGTTATAGTACAGACTTTTTGGAAGTCACTTGGCCCTTCTCTGCGTTGGTTCAAATTCGGGGGCCTCCGTGGCCTTGTGGTTAAAGCCTAAAATTTGAAAACACATGGTCCCTCTCGATTGTCCCAAATTGAAAGAGTTTGCAGCCGACATTTCAGAATGTGATGAAATTGGAAAATTATCTTCAGATAGGGTATAAAACATTATGGGAAAAAGCAATTTCTCCTTTTCCCACAATGTTTTCCAGAGTCGTCCGTATAAAAACAGTTCAAATGTCGTTATTGTTCGGTAATTGATTAAAGGTTTTTTGAGGATTCAACAATTGAAGGTCTTTTCAAAATAGGAGCTAATAAAACCACATGGACCCTTTCCGCGTGGGTTTAAATCCCGGTGATGGCGTTTGGATTTTTACGAGAGGTGGTCTCCCGCCTGACTTACAGAATACCGATAGTTCTACCCGACTTGACTGGCCCTTATAGCAGTTGAGTATGAGGGTCTTCCTCCTTCATTAAAAGCCGGGCATCGCAATATTACTGAAATAATGTTGACGCGATTTAAAACCCATATAAATAAACGAGGTATGAATTTCTGGTTCATCAGATGTCACAAAGAAATTAACCTATTAGTTAAGTGATGCATGTTTCAGACTAGATACAATGCCGTTAAGTGTTGTATCTGGTATTATGTCTAAGAGCAACTATTAGTTAAGTGATACATGTTTCAGACTTGATACAATGCCGTTAAGTGTTGTATCTGGTATTATGTCTAAGAGCAACTATTAGTTATGTGATACATGTTACAGACTAGATACAATGCCGTTAAGTGTTGTATCTGGTATTATGTCTAAGAGCAACTATTAGTTATGTGATACATGTTACAGACTAGATACAATGCCGTTAAGTGTTGTATCTGGTATTATGTCTAAGAGCAACGAAGACAAGGAACTGGTATTACCAGTATTACTTTAGTTTCCGACGTGTATTGAAGTAAAAAGGGGGACATGGTACGTCTGTTGCTATCATTTAACAAATGTTTAACATGGGAAAGGAGTGCATGTTTTCGAAAATCAATTTCCTAACAAGTGACCGAACCAATAAGCAATTTAAATGCGCCATTACATGATATAAAATATGGTTAAACCATAAAAGTGCTGGAACCAACTCCATGCTTATATAAACTGTTTAGATGCAAGCCAGCCGCCAACTAAATTTTGTTGGCGGCTGGTCTCTGATCTAACCTGTCAGCCACTCTAAGCATCTTTCCTCATCAAAATTAAGCAGATATTTAAGGTTTTTGAAAGCAGACAACACATATATCAATTTTGAGAAAACCACCCAGCATTCTAAGGATGAAACGATTGTAAAATAATCGACCACTTCAACGTTGTAGCCAACGTCATAGAGGATCTTACAAGTAGAATGAGTTGTGTTTTGGAATGTTTGAAAATCTTGATCTTTCCATTGTAGGTATGATACACATGGCTATGAAAGACCAGATGCCAACATGTCCCTGATACGTTGCCATCACCAAGAGGTTGTTTTCATTAATAAAGCATGCAGATTGACTTGGGGGTTGTTCTTGTTTCTATTTCGACAATTTTGGTGGTAGTGATATAAACCTCAAGGTTTAACCCTTTCCCAAAAAACAAATTTTCGACTGTCCCAAATTGAAAGAGTTTGCAGACGACATTTCAAAATGTGATGAAATTGAACCATTTTTTTTCAGAAAGAGTAGAAAACCGTGTGGGAAAAGGAAAAAATTGCTCGTTACGAGCAATTTCTCTTTTTCCCATGATGTTTTCTAAAGTCGTCTGCAACAAATTCGTCAAATGTCGTTATTGTTTGGCAAAGGGTTAAACTAAAATCTCCGAAAATCATACCATTGCAACACACAAAACAATGTTCTGTAGCCACGACCAGATTCTGAAACTGTGTGAATCTCCCATGCAAGATAGTTTACCACGTCTCATTTCACACACAACATTGATAAAAAGAGATACACCCCTTGATTGTCAATGACAATTGTTACTTTTAAGAAAACATTTAAGATTCCTTTGTGATAAAAGAATATATTGCTTCTAGGGTGAAATTCATCAATTGTTTACAATGGTTTCTACCCAATATCATACATATCTCTTTTAATGTGTTTAACTTTCGTCTGTCATTGCTTTCAATATGGCCATCTCACAAATCCCATCACTTTGCAATATGCTGGCATTGTGGAAGACAATCAAACACAAGAAAACATGGAAGCTCAATAACATACTGTGTCAATCTTTTTAATTACTTATCAAATAAATAGACAAGATAATTATTCGCTTATTAATATATATTGGATTTGAAAAAAAAATTAAAAAGATTTATACCATGATGACAGCGGTCCATATCAGACCTAGTGAATTAGTGATTATTTAGTTCTTGTGCATGTGTATGGATAAGAAACAATTAAACAATTAGTATCTTGGGATAATAACCCTGAACTTTTATTGCATTAAGGAAAAAAATCATAATGATTTCTACACCCATCATAACAATTAAAGTCTATATATGAGATACCGGCTACAGAAAGGCTTCCAAAAACATAAGACTAAATCAGAGAAAATAATCCTTAATTGTTTTTCATCCAATAAAAGTAA
Organism: Cerastoderma edule; assembly: GCA_947846245.1. NCBI lineage: Eukaryota > Metazoa > Mollusca > Bivalvia > Cardiida > Cardiidae > Cerastoderma > Cerastoderma edule. The sequence continues at coordinate 16,450,648 of OX401417.1, read as the reverse complement.
TTGTTTATTATCATTTTCAAAAGGCTTAGTGTTGATGATGATATAGTTTAGTTTTAACTCATCTATTTAATACTGCTTGTGACGGAAGCTTGAAACTAATTGAATTAACTCTCGATGACTGCTGCTTCATGGATAGTAAACCAGTACTTGCGCCAATTTGAGGGCCATCCCGACAATATTGACCTTGCCTAACGAGGATCAAACCCGGGACCCTCTGTACAAGAGGCGGACGCTCTACCTCTGCGCCATTGTCAATTTGTCACCCTAATGATATAGTTTGATGTTTGTTATAGAGCTAAATGATATTCTAATATGCATTTGCATTCTTCTTTTCTTTTCACAATGGTTTCTACTAAGCCTTTTTCACAAATTTGGTCTTTTCCATACTTGATAAACTGTCATCTGCAGTGCTTTCACTTTTGACGGGCAGCAGATCTATAACATTTCAATAATGATAAATTGTCATTTTTAGCAGTACTGATTGCTCATTTCAAACATGAGACACTTAATATCTTTCATTCACTTACATCATTTCATTCATAACTTGCATCTTACATACACGAAACATCATATTAAAAAGAATTTATACAACATATACAAGTAATAAACATTGTCCATCAACTAAGCAATGATCGATTGAATAGGACCCCTCAGACTTTTTCCTTAACCCTTTCCCAAACAATAACGACATTTGACCACTTTGTTGCAGACGACTTTAGAAAACATTGTGAAAAAAAGGAGAAATTGCTCGTAACGAGCAATTTCTCCTTTTCCCACAATGTTTTCTGGCCTATCAGAAGATTGTTTTTCAATTTCATCACATTTTCAAATGTCGTCTGTAAACTCTTTCAATTTGGGACAGTCGAAAATTTGTTGTTTGGGAAAGGGTTAAACATACATAGATTTAAATGTGCCAAAAGGGAGAAACTTAACAACATAACTTCGTACAAGTTGAATTGGGTTTCACTTGGATTTTAAATATGGTAAGACTCATAAAAATCTGTAATGAAATAAAGCACATTTTCCATATAAATGTCAACATTTCATGGTCCTCGAAAAAAAACCCACCACACTCTTGTTTAAGGTCATTGAATATTCACTGCATCAATATCAGTTAATCAAAAGATTCTTTTCCATTGTCTATACTAGTCTTGTTTCAGGGTATACCTGATTTGTTAGTTTTGTAAGAAAGTGGAAAGATACCACTTAATACCTTGTTTCAGGCAACATTTCATTTATAAAAAATCTTTAATTGATCTTTTCATTTAAGTATACATGTACTTGTTTCAATGCACCTGCAAGTGAGGATTTTAGGGACAAATGAGACAAAAGGAGATATTGCTTGTTACAATGAGACAAAAGGAGATATTGCTTGTTACAAGCAATTTCTCCTTTTGTCACAGGGGTTTCCACTCAATACTAAAATATAACTATCATTTTTCAATCTTCATAAATGTTGTCTTATGTTGCTTTTAATTTCCATCCATAAAGAAGTCCCAACAAGGCAATAGAGTTTAAAAATTATTAAGATACATCAATAATAGAAAGAAGTATCTTATATGCAAGTAAAAGAATATAATCATTTTTGCTTATCACTCTTTGCCAGGAATGGCAGAATCAATTATCGGTATTGCTCAGCTTATTCAAAAGCCTTAACAGACAAGTAATTGTTTCTTTCTGAAATTTACTAAACTTGTATAATATTGTTGTTGTACTGAATATTGCAGAAAAAGATTTAACATATACAGAGAAGTAACTCAAAATCAGAATTACTGTTGTACGGAAAATTGCAGAAAAAGATTTAACATATACAAAGAAATAACTCGAAAACGGATTTCACTGCCCCTGTGTGCTATTTGCCCCTGTGTGATATCTGCCCCTGTGTGCTATCAGTCTACAATATCTTATAAAGACAAAATCCTCAATAGCCATCCATAGTGTATGAAAGGTAGGTACCAGGTACGGTTTTACTTAACAACTTAGAGAAAATATTTGCGAAAGTCAAAACTGATTAACATGTATAGTATCTTATTAAAACGAAAACACAATATTGCAACGCGACATGTCATTGGAAGTGTCTCTGAGAGACGATTCCAGTGATGTGTTACTTTGCAATATTGCTTAGCCCAAGAAGAATTATTGTTTTAGACTTAAACAAATCTTAAGCAAAAACTGTTTAGTGAAATGTTACCAAGGATTGTATGGTATGACAAAAGGTACCAACATCATAGAATATGCACAAATGAATGAAAATTTAAGCAACACCAACAATTAAGGTAATTAAATGTGATAGCATATGGTTAACGTCTGAATCACAGATTAGTCTATTCCTACATAATCCCTTCTAGCTTCTATACATCGGGCCACTTTTACAACCTGTATTACTTAATGTCATGATTCACAAGTTCAGTCTACAAGAACGGCTCAACATTGATTTACAAGTTCAGTTTACAAGAACGGCTCAACATTTATTTCCAGAGCTGCGCACGGCATGTTGAGCTCAAACTTTCCCAGGACTTCTGGATGGATGACACCAAGTCGGCCGATTTTCTTTCCCAACATGACTATATCTGCACATCTACCAGGGAAATAGGTCGGATCTGAAATATAGAGAAAAGTCAGCAATAGGCTTCTATTTAACCCCACTAAAGCTTTAATTGAGGATTAAAAATAGGAGCTATTGATTCGTTTATATTGTGTTTAACGTTGTATCAACAATTTTTCAGTTATGCAGAGGCTTTCCTGGATCCACCAGTACTAGGCTGGGCTCTGAAGTGACTAGCAAAAGGTCACTCCCACAAAACCAGAGGTGTCGGTGGGGCTCGAACCCGGGACCCCTGAGGTCTAAGTCCGCCACTTTAAACACTGGGCCACACAGAACCCCAGGACCTATTGAAATCAAATTGTAGGCCCTTTTCCTTGAAAATGGAAGAGGCTTTGGTATGTTTGTTTTGGAAGTTATTTCACTTAAATTTCTAAATTGGGAAACCAAAACCCTTGGGCGACATTAAATCTTTGGGAAAATTGCATGATTTAAACAAATTTCCAATTGGAAAGGTGCTGTTTCTATACCCATGTTAAATATCGTCAGTAATACCATGTCAACAATTTACAGTTATAGTATGACTTTCCCTGGATACATCACAACTATTCTAGGGATCTGAAATGTCTTGTTAACAACACTTCCATTAATCAAGCAGTTGCTGTGGTGCTCAAACCATTGACCCCTGAAATATAACATCACCTTAATCACTGGACCACACAGGACTGAATGGGTTGGACAGTCAGTGCATTTGCCATAAAATCTACTTTTCAAAACCATGTAAGATCCAGAAATAAGGACCTACCATCTGACTTTTGGATGTGATATCCCATGTCGTCCTTTGTGGGTTTGATCTCCATGATTTGCATAATTCTGTCAAGGAGCCCGTGTATCACTTCAAACCCAGATTGTGTGCCGTAGTTCAGGGCGCACAACCATCTCTCATTCTTGGCGCCCACATCTGGAAATATAGAAGTTCCACTTGATATAGTATCAATTTGAAATAAAACCTTTAATATAAAGAGATACTAGTCTGCTGATGATTTCATGACAGACATCAACTAAAGACATCAAATGAGATGAGATTAAGAAAATTGGCGACTTATATATACAGGATTATGAAATCAACTTGATGAAATGCCAAAACTGGTTGGGAATCCAAGAATGGTTTTTAAATTTTTCGCAATATGGAAATCATTGTGCGAAATGGAGAAATTGCTCTTTTTGAGCAATTTCTCCTTTTCTCACTATAATCTCTAGAGTCGTCTGCAACAAACTGGTAAACGGACGTTATTGTTTTGTAATGGGTTAATATAAAGATTACATACAGAATTTATACATTTTTTTTTAACAATCTTAATAAAAGGGCCCCCAAAAGAACATTCCTGAAATTATTTCGAAATCCGACCAGTGGTTTTTTGACAAGAAGATTTGTTCAGGTTTTTACCAAATATGGGCATGGCAACCATTTTGGTCATATGACTATTTTTTTTTTGACCAATATTTTTTCCCTCCAACTCATGAACACCTTGTATTTTAATATATGTTATATTATGGGCCAGAGGACTTTATTTACAAAAAACAATCCTATTTATTGATTGATTGATAATACAATTTCTAATTCCCTTGTTGGCCATACAGACTTAAATGGTTGTTCACATAGCTTATCATCAGAACAATGCAATATTATCTACAGAAGGTAATAAATAGGTTACTTAAGTCTTGAAATTTAACCATTGTAATTCAAAATGGAAGTTAAGAGGTAATTAATTGGATAGTATTTTAAATGGCATGTTTCTTTTAAAATTGATTTTAAAAAAATATGTGAAAAAAAGTTTTTTAATCAGTCTATCTCATTTTGTTCTACTGGTTTGGACCATAATTTAAAATCTAAATGACATTTACCATACATCAAAAGTAGGATATACATATTTCTTAAGCTGAACAAGCCATAAAACCTTTAAGTCTATGATTTTCTTTAAAACGTTACATGACTCAATCACATCAAAGATATTCCAAAATTGTAAAGAAAAAAAAAAGAGCGGAAAGTTTCACCGTTCATAATCTTACCTCTTGTTCGGTCTTGTAACACAACATCGGAGATTTCAAACAGTTTAAGTGGGAGGGGCATTCCCTTGTTGTAGAAAATGGTTTTCAATATCCCTGGTAACAAAGTGGTCCTTGCAATCTGAAATGAAGAGCAACAACAAACATCTCAACACACCAGACGCCACATTTTTTTGCGTCTTGCAGCAGACGACTTTCAAAAAGCATTGTGGCAAAAGGAGAAATTGCTTGTCCCAAGCAATTTCTCCTTTTGCCACAATGCTTTTTCAATCTATTCACATATCACATCAGCAGAACTGAAAGTTTTTTTAACATGTTTACAAAGGTTTTCTAAAGTCGTCTGCTTCACATATAATAATGTTGTCTGCAGGTGGTAAAGAGTTAATGCATTCAAGAGCTACACCTTTGCAGCAAATGACATATGATAATTTCTTTATTTGCAACGGATATTGACATACCTTTTCTGCTTAAATAGAACTACATGTTTCCTTACACACTTGCATGCTTAAATAAAACATAAATGAACTATGAAGTTCAAAGTACTAAAAAGGTTAAAATTGTTACCTAATCAAATTTTTTCTTATCAAAATATTAAAAATACATCCCAAATAGACTATGACAAGATTACCTGAAATTCAAGTGTTTTGGGATTCGAAATATGAACTGCCTTCGAGTCTGCTATATTTTTTCTGATCTTGTCAGATACATCATCTCTTGAACACTGAAATCAGAAAAAAAGTATAAATTATAGAAACCTAAAAGGAAAAAAGAAAATGTAGAAAAGATATTTCATTAAAACAAAATTGATCTTTGATACAAAAACCTGATAGGCAACAGGCCTGTTATGGATTTCTGCACACAGTCATTATTTTTTTCTACGAAAAGCATATATTCCCCTTTCTCATAACCTGTTGTCTTTTTTTCAAAGATAATATCTGAATCTTGTTAAAAAACATATTCAATTGGAAAAAGAACAACAGAAATGAGTCTTTTGTTTGGAATAAAGATTATCAATCAAGGGTCATAATTTTGAATTTGCAGAAAAAAATAGTGGCAAGAGCTTTCACAAAATGAATTCATTTTTCATTGCTTTGTTTAATAGTTTATGAAACAAAGGACCTTACAACCATTCTGCCAAAAACTACTTTTGAAATGACATATTCTAATTCTTTTACAAAACAGTTTACAAATCATTCTAAATGAATTATTTAAATTCTAATTCAATTGTCTTCTGTTACCTTTTGAGTGATAGGGCACTGTTTCCTGAAATGTTTTCTAAATATCTCCTCCTTTAAATAGTTCAGCATTGCATCACACAGAACTACTTCTTAGGAAATATTTTCAATTCTCTATGTATGGTGTTTAACAGTTTTTCATTTATGAAATGGCGTTCCTGGATACTAGGCTAGGGCTCTGAAGTGACTTGCCAAAGGTGTCAGGTAGGGCTCCAACCTGGAACCCCCAAGGTCTAAGTCTGCCACCTTAACCACTGGGACCCCTCTCAATTCTCTAGTTTATCACATTTCTCTCTACATGAATTGCTTTATATTACCTTTCCCTGGATATTTTGTATACATTGTACATGTATAATCAATCTTGTTTTAAAGGACTAGTACACTCTGACAGAATTATGGTGTATAAGGTTATGACTTAATATGGCTCTACTTGTTCAGAAAGCTCCACTAGGTGCTTTCTGAATGACTTGTGAGCTGTATTAAGATAGCCTCAGACTTAATAGATTACCAAACATTAAGGAGTGGCCGCTTTACCTATTACCAAACAGAAGATGACTCTGGAAAATATTGTGGCAAAAGGATAAAAAATTATTGCTCTTAACGAGCAATTTCTCCTTTTCCCACATTATTTTCTCCTCTATCAGTAGATTGATTTTCAATCTCATCACATTTTGAAATGTCGTCTGCAAACTCTTTCAATTTGGGAGAGTTGAAAATTTGTTGTTTGGGAAAGGGTTAAGATAGCCTAAAACTTAATATGACACAATATTAAGGAGAAGTGGCTTAAAACAAGATTGACAGTACAAAAAGAAAACTAACTTACAAGAGCAAAAGTGAGAACTTCTGTAAATCCTGATGCACAGATTTCATGTCTTAACTGGTCTGTCAGTTTGTTCAGTGGAAACTAAAATAAAACAGAAAAAAATGATTATTGTTAGATACATGATATGTTCCCAATGAGGCAAGATTTAAAAATTGTCCACTTCAATTGTGTTACATATATGAGGGACCAAGTGAACTTAGATTTATACACATTATACAGGCAGTTTAAACTTTCCATCTCAGTTTAAAGTTTGATCAAAACTCACTCATTCAGTATGATCAAAATCAGACATAACTTTTCTTTTATAATACTACATAGGTCCATTTCACCATTGTCTATTCCCCTAAAACAAGTAATTCTTAAAATCTGTGTAACCTACACTTAAAGTTAATATGAAAAAAAGAATTTGCTAATCATTGAATGAATGAATGAATAATTGGTGGTTTAAGGCGCATTGACAGCTAAGATCATTTAGCGCACACTATGATGGTGTGGATAAATATATTGAATTATTTACAGGCTGAAAAGAATTTGGTTTAAGAAAAATAATGCTAATCATTGGCAATAGAGATGGTATTTAGGACTTATGAAGAAAATGCCCTTTCAGTTCACACTAACAGAGTATATCATACATTACCTGGTTGGCTATGGTATTTGTGTTAGGGACCGTCTTTTTCAAGTTGTTGAACCCATAGGCTATGGCTACATCTTCCACAATATCACAGGCATGCAGGATATTTAAACATGTGTTAAGGATATGATTGATTATTTATTTCTGGGGGTTTATTATGAATTTACTTTACCTGTTTTACATTGATTGTGAAGGAAGCTTATAGCTTGTTCATAGCCATTCTCTATGACTGCTTCCTGGACACAAAACCAGCACTTGCGCAAATTAGTGGGTTAGTCCAGGAAATGTTCACCTTTCCTAAGCGGGATTCAAACCCCAAGTCCTCTTTACAAGAGGCCCATGCTCTACCTCTGCACCACTGTCACCCACATTGAGCTACCACTATTTCATTTATGATGCGATGCCCAACTCGAAATGCTGGAAGAAGACCCATTACTCAACTGCCCATTGGGGCTGGTAAAGCCTGGTTCAACCATCGGCAATCTGTAAGTAGTCAGAAGACTACCTCTCATGAAAACCCAAATGACGGTACAGGGATTGGAACCCATGCAAAAGGGGCCATGTGAAGTCCTGGGTACCGTTTTACTAAACAGTTTACGCTTAAGATTTGCGTAAGTCTAAAATAACAAGCACTCTTATTTCAATATTGGGCTAAGCAATATCGCTAAGTAACACATCATTGGAAGCGTCTCTCCGAGACGCTTCCAATGACGTGTCACATTGCAATATTGTGCTTACGTTTAAGATATTATCCATGTTTATCGCTTTTGACTTGCGCAAATATTTTCCGTAAATCGTTTAGTAAAAACGGTAGCCTGTACTCTAAACACTAGGCCACTGAGGCCCTCTCCATATATAGTTAAAGGATATCTGATCTGGTGGGTGGTATGACCACCTTCAAGTTTTTACCGCCATCAATTGGTGTAGAGCTCAAGTACATCTTGGTCAGTAGCCGCGCCATTTCATTCGCACCAAGGCTGTAAAATGTGAAAAATAAATGGTAGTTACTTTTATATAGACTTTTGTTTAATAACACAAAGGCTGTAAAAATAAAAGCTAAAACATTATTCTCTGATAATTATTTCTAACAACTTTTGTCAAACATTAAATTCCAGTGCCACTGGTGAGCATTGGACCAAGGATCCCTGTGTCACAAGTCTTATACCTTAACCAAAGGCCAAGTTTTCGACTATACGAAATTCAAAGAGTTTGCAAACAACATTTCAAAGTGCGATGAAATTGAAAAAAAGAAAAATCTTGTGATAGAGCAGAAAAAGTTGTGTGAAAAGGATAAATTGCCCACAGTGCTTTCCAGAGCTGTCTGCAACTTGTCAAATGTGGTAATGGGTTAAGAGAAAGAAGCATGGTTATGTGGACATTGACTTACTTTACGCCAACCTTTTTATTGACCGTCTCCACACTAATGATCTCCTCTCTGTACGGGAGAGCCTGAAAAAATAATGCATGTTACTTCATTGTCTGCTTGCAATAGTCTTATCAAAGATGTTGTTCACATGTGAGACAATTTGCAAGTTAAAATGGAATTTGTTGGAAAAAATACAGTTCTCGTATTGCGCTTCAATATCTAAGGAAAAATAGCTCCAGAATGCAAAATTTATTCAAAATGTATCCAAGTATGAACCGATGGTAAGCGACCATTGATATCTTTCTTTCAATGGCTATTTTTCAGCATGTCTCCTACAAAAGCACAGCTGCCATTCTCCTACAAAAGCACAGCTGCCATTCTCCTACAAAAGCACAGCTGCCATTCTCCTACAAAAGCACAGCTGTCATTCTCCTACAAAAGCACAGCTGCCATTCTCCTACAAAAGCACAGCTGCCATTCTCCTACAAAAGCACAGCTGCCATAAAGTTTTGAAGAAATATTACTTTAATGAGCTTAATAATATCTATGTAAAAGCAGCTTTTGCTCCTTCAATATATTTGATGTCATCCAAGTTCGAGCCCATCCTGCATTATAGAAATTTTTTACTGGTCTAAATTCAAAGGAACAGCCAGCAGAAAACATTTGTTTTAATTGAAGTATAAAAAGTTTTATAAACATGTGAAAAACCTTTCTGTTCTAGCAAAAGAATGTGTGGCAAAAGTGGGAAATTGCTTGTGACATGTAATGTGAATAGATTCAAAAATCATTGTGGCAAAAGGAGAAATTGCTTGTGACAAGCAAAAAGAATAGATTCAAAAATCATTGTGGCAAAAGGGGAAATTGCTTGTAACATGAAATGTGAATAGATTCAAAAATCATTGTGGCAAAAGGGGAAATTGCTTGTGACATGTAATGTGCATAGATTCAAAAATCATTGTGGCAAAAGGGAAAATTGCTTGTGACAAGCAATGTGAATAGATTCAAAAATCATTGTGGCAAAAGGGGGAATTGCTTGTGACATGTTATGTGAATAGATTCAAAAATCATTGTGGCAAAAGGGGAAATTGCTTGTGACATGTAATGTGAATAGATTCAAAAATCATTGTGGCAAAAGGGGAAATTGCTTGTGACATGCAATGTGAATAGATTCAAAAATCATTGTGGCAAAAGGGGAAATTGCTTGTGACATGTAATGTGAATAGATTCAAAAATCATTGTGGCAAAAGGGGAATTGCTTGTGACATGTAATGTGAATAGATTCAAAAATCATTGTGGCAAAAGGGAAAATTGCTTGTGACAAGCAATGTGAATAGATTCAAAAATCATTGTGGCAAAAGGGGAAATTGCTTGTGACATGTAATGTGAATAGATTCAAAAATCATTGTGGCAAAAGGGGAAATTGCTTGTGACATATAATGTGAATAGATTCAAAAATCATTGTGGCAAAAGGGGAAATTGCTTGTGACATGTAATGTGAATAGATTCAAAAATCATTGTGGCAAAAGGGGAAATTGCTTGTGACAAGCAATGTGAATAGATTCAAAAATCATTGTGGCAAAAGGGGAAATTGCTTGTGACATGTAATGTGAATAGATTCAAAAATCATTGTGGCAAAAGGGTAATTGCTTGTGACATGTAATGTGAATAGATTCAAAAATCATTGTGGCAAAAGGGAAAATTGCTTGTGACAAGCAATGTGAATAGATTCAAAAATCATTGTGGCAAAAGGGGAAATTGCTTGTGACATGTAATGTGAATAGATTCAAAAATCATTGTGGCAAAAGGGGAAATTGCTTGTGACATGTAATGTGAATAGATCCAAAAATCATTGTGGCAAAAGGAGAAATTGCTTGTGACAAGCAATGTGAATAGATCCAAAAATCATTGTGGCAAAAGGAGAAATTGCTTGTGACAAGCAATTTCTCCTTTTGCCGCAATGATTTTTTAAAGTAGTCTACTACAAGATGTAAAAATGTGGCGTTAGGTGGTTATATAAAACACACTTACTGGGTAGATAACCACACTTCCATCTGTCTGTACAACCTCAGCTTGCTCAACACTGTAATATAAAGTCAAGGATTTCTTACTATGAAAATGATGCTTTATCTATCTACAGTGAAATGTTTCGTATGCAGCAAGCGAAGGGACGGATAAAAATTGGCTGTATACGACAGGTTGGCTGCATACAACAATTTAGTAGACATATAGGCATACATACAATTAGCCAATTTTCTAAACGTCCTCCTAACAAAACTATATTTTATGGATCTCTTTTTTATCTCTTATTAATATTTTAATCAGTTATTTGAATCAAATGACTTTTTTTGGGCATGTTTTACATAAAGGTTAGCGTAAATCAATTTTATTACGGTTATGTCACAATACCTGACTCGTAATGATGGAGAAGGACCCCAGTGTGACTGAAGCTTGAAGCTTATCAAATTCACCCTTGATAACTGCTTAAAGATGACCAGTTCTAGGGCAAACTTATGGATTGGTCCCGGAATTTCACCTCGCCACTAACATGGATCAAACCTGAAACCCTCCGTTCCAGAGGCTTACACCCTATCACCATTGATTTTCAGATTCTCTGTGAATCCAAAATCCCCCAATAAAAAGAAATAAAACAAAAACTCACACAAATGGTTCAGCGCAGTACTGTCCGAACATGGTGACAATAGTGTCGAGGACAATTTTCGCCTTGGTCAGGTCGGTAGCTGTACACTCGATAAACACATTCTTTGTGTCCAGGGTGATCTTTGAATGCTCACCTGAAATAATGACAAAAAATGAAGAAACAAACAAAGTATTAAAGGTTTAAAAGTGTTATGATGATTTAACATGAGGGCTGGCCAAACCGGGTAGAACAATCTCCATTCCATAAGTAAATGGGGAGACTACCTCTCATATAAATTAAGATGCAGTCAAAGGGATCAAAACCCATCCATGAGAAGATGGCGTTGTCATTTCCAGTTCTGTAACACAACAACTAGGCCACCAAGGCCACCTAAAGAGATAAGTATAAGTAAATTTCGAAAATTGTTGAGAAATTTAAAAAGAAAAAAAAATCTGCAGCAACAATGACTTTTGATTAGCTAATAGCATCCAAAGGGGATATGAATGAGTAATTGCAGGAAATTGGTGTCAGTTTGCTCCTTACCATTTATGATAGGTGGCATCGACAGGACGACGTTGTTACTGTCGTAAATAACGGGATACACTTCCTTGTCACGTATTATAGGCAGATAGGGTTTTAGATGGCTCTCCCCCTAATAAAAGAAATTATGTACAATAACCCTTTGAATGCTCGAAAATTTTCTAAAAATAGATCTTTGTGTTGTTTGCTTTCCAAAACCTTAAATATCTGCTTGATATTCATTAAAAAAGATACTCAGAGTAGCAAAAAGGTAAGATCCCAAGCTAGCCGCCAATTAATTTGGCGTCTGGCCTGGATCTAGCCTGTTTGCATAAGCATGAAGTCAGTTCCAGCACTTTAAGGGTTGAATGATGTCTTACTCTTTTACTTTTGATCCAATCTCAAACTGTTACCAAAATGCTTTAGGGTATTCCACCTTATGGAAAACCTGTATTTGGTTAAAGAATAAATTGTAATGTAAATCATGAGAGTATAAATAGCATTTCAGAAGCATTCACTAAGCCCCTTTATCGAATTTTTTGGATTTTTCAATTCATATTTACAAAATGCTCATCATGAGCAGTTTATTATTTTGTCACAGTGGATTCAAACATATTCTGGAGCAGCAATAGAATGCCATAATTGTCTGTAATATCCGGACGGATTTCTTTTTATCAAATCTCAATTTGCAATCGGTCAAGTTCAATTTAGATCAGTCCGTGACATTTTCCTGATGCCTGCAAGCAAGTGCAGTAAAGATGTGTATTATGACGTAATGGATTCATGAAAACGTATTAGCACAAAGATACCTACAGAGTAAAGTTCCATCAACTGCTCAGCTGTGTACTCCTGTGTCTGGCCCAGGGCAATAAACTTGATATCTTTTGGAGGCTTGGCATTGTAGGTGAATGGTCCTTTCAGAGTGTCAAGGTCATGGGTTCCTATGGCAACCAGAGACCTTTGCCTGAAATGACACAGAATTTATAAGAGAATATTTCACAGTGTCAAGGTCATGCATTATTGTGATAAGTGACCTTTGCCTGAAATGAAACAAAATTTATAGAATATTTCTGTATCAAGGTCAAGCGTTCTTGTGACGACCAGTGACCTTTGCCGGAAATGAAACAGAATTTATAGGAAAATATTTCACAGTGTCAAGGTCATGCATTCTTGTGACGACCAGTGACCTTTGCCTGAAATGACACAGAATTTATAGGAGAATATTTCACAGTGTCAAGGTCATGCATTCTTGTGACGACCGATGACCTTTGCCTGAAATGAAACAGAATTTATTGAATATGTCACAGTGTCAAGGTCATGCGTTCTTGTGACGACCAGTGACCTTTGCCTGAAATGACACAGAATTTATAGGAGAATATTTCACAGTGTCAAGGTCATGTATTCTTGTGACGACCAGTGACCTTTGCCTGAAATGAAACAGAATTTATTTGAAAATATTTCATAGTGTCATGCATTCTTGTGACGACCGGTGACCTTTGCCTTAAATGTGTGCTTGTAAATGACATGATGTCTCACAAGAGCAAGTAATTTTTTTTAAATTAAATTATTCCTGAAAATTGCCAAGTTTAGTGTAAAGGCCGCAGTTTTTCCCAATTTGTCTGGTACCATACTCATTCCCAAAACTGAGAAAAGCAATTGCTGTTCTGGTATCTCCTAAGCAAAACATCATAATATCCTTCTTTGACTAGTGCTGACTAGTAATCATGCATCAGTGGAATATCAAAGAGCTTGGTGAGCAATCACATACTTAGGACATACTATAAAACCAAATAAAATAAACTATACTTAGGACATACTATAAAACCAAATAAAATAAACTATACTTAGGACATACTATAAAACCAAATAAAATAAACTAGCGATAAAGTAACAGCATGAAACACCAAAGCTATATGGAAGCAATAATGATCATGTTATGCTGGCACACCACATTCTCAGGGCCGAGTCATATCATCAAAATTTTGGCAACTCTCAAATTTCATTTAGTTTCTCTTTCAGTGGGTTTATTTCTTTCTACTTTCCCTTTAAATCTCACTGCACAGCAATACGTATATAGACCTTTGTTCTTGGCATAACATTTTTATTTTAACCCTTTCCCCAATAATCAAAATACTTGGAACGTCCTTACAGAAAGCTATATGAAACAGTATAGGTAAAAGAAAAACGCGTAAAGAATACAAAGGTTCTCCTTTTGTTATAAAGATATAAATTTTCACTTTTATTCAAAAATGATAATTCAATAAATCTTTAGCTTTTCGTATAAATACCTTTACTGCAAATTATTGGAAATAGGGAAGTGGTTAAAGAAAATATAAAAGAAACATTATCCATGTATATATGTTACAGGGAATATGTATAATCAGGGAATATGTATAATCCCTTTAAATTTCAGGGATTATGTATAATCCCTGATTCACTCAGGGAATATACATAATCCCTGAAAAAAGCAGGGATTATACATATTCCCTGATTTGATGTCCAGATTTTTTAGACATATTCCCTGAAATTAATTCTGTCTTTATTTTCTGGATTAACAAATCTTTTACAAGTAATTTCTGCAGTAAAACAAACACACCTTATCATTTGAAACAGTTTATTTCTGAAAGGACATCACATGTACATGTAACATATAAGGTAGCTTCAGATTAAAACAAAGTTATCTTATTTCACACATGCATTTCAGATAGTTGTAGTTAATTCTTTAACCCTTTCCTCAACAGGCTTAATGTTTGGAGTAAAGGGTTAATCAATATGTTCTTTTCAGGCTCATTCATATTTTAAGCATCTAGAATTTGCACGGACGATGTTCTATTTTCAGACACATTCACAATGAAAACATCTGGTATATGCGTTTAATTTGTTCACATATCACCTGATCATTTAAAGTCAACTATTGTATTTTGCGCATGCAGTTTCAGTTAAATGTAGTTAACCCTTTATTCTATGTCTTCGGTGTCATTCGAAAAAGACTTAAGGGCCCTTTTGGAAAAAAGGAAACTAACATCTTTTTTTGGAACGACACGGACGAAAGGCTATTTTCATTCACAATGAAAGCATCTGGCATTTAATTTGTTCACATGTTACATACAGTCAGTTATCTTAATGCCCTTTTGGAAAATGGAGTATTTGCTCATTATCATCTCCGACAATGTTTTCACAGGTCATCTGTAAGTTCATTTGTTTTTACATGGCAGGCTAGAGTTGTCTAGCCTCGAGTTGCACTGTAATTTAGTTTTGAAACATCTGCACAGATTTGTCTGACATTTCTTTGTACCTAAACAGTTACATCGAGTAAAACCTTGTCCTCCACATTTTGATTCAATTTGTACAGCCGAACGGAGTGGAATGTGTTTGTCAGTAGCGACGTCCTGAGCTGAATAGAGTGCAGTAGCACACACGTAGAACTGGTTTCGAGAATACTTTCCAATTAACACACCACCTTTTACAGCAATAGTATACAACTCATTGTCATTACATTCAATCACAACACCAATGAGATTCCTTGGATCAGCACGACCGCGGTCCTTTCAGAAATAATCTGTTTTATATGAGAAATTGTGTTTGGTTTACTGCAGAAATTACTTTATGCACCCTCTTTAATTAACTGCAGATATTTCTTTAAAATGAATCGTAAATCCAGAAAATAAAGACAGAATTAATTTCAGGGAATATGTCTAAAAATCTGGACATCAAATCAGGGAATATGTATAATCCCTGCTTTTTTCAGGGATTATGTATATTCCCTGAGTGAATCAGGGATTATACATAATCCCTGAAATTTTCAGGGATTATACATATTCCCTGATTATACATATTCCCTGTAACATATACACGTTTCGTTTTGACAAACTATATTTAACACCTTTGCTAAAGGCAATTTTTGTAAACAATGTAATAAAAATGATTATTGCTCATATTGAGCAAGTTTTCTTTTGAGAATAATGGAATGTATTTATTTCAAGTGATTTATACTTTTCTTAAATTAGCATCTTAACCCTTTCCCAAACAACAAATTTTCGACTGTCCCAAATTGAAAGAGTTTGCAGACGACATTTCTAAATGTGATGAAATTGAAATTTATTCTTTAGATAGATCAGAAAACCTTGAGGGAAAAAGAAAAATTGCTTGTTACGAGCAATTTCTCCTTTCCCCACAATGTTTTCTAAAGTTGTCTGCATCAAAGTCGTCAAAAAAAAAAAAAAAATTTGATGTCGTTATTGTTTGGGAAAGGGTTAAATCTTGTGTCAGGATGTGTTTAATTGAGTATCCATGAAGGAAGGGATTTAGTTTCTCATCTGGTAAAGGATATGTAATCAAATATGTTGTAGGCTTAAAATCAACTGTTTTGCGGGGGTATTTCTTGTATTGGGTAAAACATGCAAAATATGCATTTAACCCTTAACTAAAGCTTTATAAAATTAACCATTTTAACATTTTAATCATTCCAAATGAGCTTATCAATAATTTGTGTGTATGTTTATATAATGGATTTAAACACTGTGCCAACAATTTTTCAGTTATTTTACAGCTTTTTTGAATCATGGAATTTGCCAAAGGCCAATCACTTGAGACCAGAGGTACTGATGGGGCTCGAACCAGGGGGCCCAAAAGTTCTAAGACCACCATTTTAACCACTGGGCAAGGCAGTGCCCTATCAATAATATCTAATTTGTCATCAGCTGATGCTTTTCATTACAATCAGTCAAAGCTATTAAAATCAACTTGTTCACATAGGAATTAACATCGTGGCAACATTATTTCAGTTTTGTTGCGATGCCCAACTCTTAATGATGGTTAACTTATTTAACTGCACATAAAGGCTGGTTAAGGCAGTAAGAACTATTGGCAATCCATAAGTCATTTGAGAGACTACTTCTCATGAAAGTCCAAATGCCGTCACCAGGATTTGAAGCCACACGGAGAGAGGCAACAGTATTCCAAGTACTGTATTCTACAAGTAAATTGAAGAACTGATGCAAGAAAATACTGTAGCAAGTCTTACACTGTTGTGTAGGAGTTACTATAGTCTTGTGTCCATCCATGTGTCTATTTTTGTTCATACATTTATGTTATGTTGAATATCATCTTGAAAGAAATACATGCATCCACAAGCTAGCATATGACCTTGTAAACATTTCTGCTTATCAAACTTGATCTTCAAAAGATATATGATCAAATGAAACAAATTCCAAGATTTACAATGTTTGCACAACCCTTGCCTGACGCAATCTCATGTGCATGTACCCTTTGTGAAACCGAAAGAAGAATTTATGGGATTTTTATCTGTCTGATGAAATATCCAGTCTATGTGAAGGAATGAATCACCCGCAGATGACATTTTTGCTACTTGAAGCAGACAACTTTAGAAAAGCTTTGTAAACATGTGAAAAACCTTTCAGTTTTGCTGGTGCGATATGCAAATAGATTGAAAAAGCATTGTGGCAAAAGGAGAAATTGCTTGTCACAAGCAATTTCTCCTTTTGCCACAATGTTTTTGAATTTAGTCTCCTGTAAAATGTAAAAAGATGGCGCTAGGTGGTAGGTAATGTGTTAAGACATGAATTACCAAGTACATGTTTGAATACACAATTGTGGGAATTTGTGACTGGGCAACTTTGAATGCAACAGCAGATGTTTTAAAAAGGGCAAGGAAAAAAACAAATTTTCTTTATGAAATACCATAGAAACCATTACTATCACATGATAAAATGCAAATTAGGAGCAATATATCATTTTGTCACCGTGATTTCTAAAAGGTGCTTGTTCACAGATGAACCAAAATAAGGTATTATGGAGTAAAGTTTTTATAACCATGTCAATGAGCTTTTCAATCATCTACCTGTTCAAGGTGCTTGTTCCGAGATTTAAGCCATACTTGCAATAAAATCAAAACTTAACAGGATATCAAAGACTTCTAATCTTTATCCATGAACATGGTGTTTATTCAGTCAATTCCCAATTTTGAACAATAATTCACTTTTAATGCTAGGAATGTTTGAATTGCGCAATGTTTCCCTTTGTGTGTGTGGGGTTCAGGGGGGGTAACTGACGGTTCTAGATCACACTGTGTCAAATGGATTAATTGCTCAAACTGGAGTAAATTGTACATTTGTTACAAAGGTGTCTAACCAGTATCACAGAGAATACAGAACATATATCTTTTGATGACACTTTTTGGCATCTGATAATGCTTTCAATTTAGAATGTCCACTTTATTTTCTCATGGGGGAATTGGTTAAAGCAGTTTGTTTGTGAATGGATTAGTAAAGGGTACAAAACCCATTTCGTCAGAAAAAAAAAACGAAAACCGAAACTAAAACTAACATTTTTTGGCAACCAATGACACAACACAGAAAAGAATACAATACCTTGCACATTTTCACACTTGCCTCAATAAACAAAAGGAATTTTGTCAAAAGTTCAAGTTGAAAATATCAGGCAATGGTAATTTATAAGCAACCAAACATTTTAGTTGAAATATTGAAAGGAAACAACCGTCACATACAAAATAATTGCTCATCACTGGCCATTTTTACTGTTTGTCACTAAGGTTTGTTGAATCGCTTGCAACAGATACTACAAAATGGATTTGTGTGAAGAGTAGGAATAATGCGCTCAAAGTCTTATGCATTTCTTCATGAATACACTTTTTTGTTTTGTTTTTGTTTGTTAAGAATTTAAATGAAGCAAACTCTTTCTAACCCTTTCCTAAACAATAACGACATTTGACTACTTTGTTGCAGACAAGTTTAGAAAACCTTGTGGGAAAAGGACGGGCATTTTTTTCTTTTCCCACAAGGTTTTCTACTTTATCAGAAGATTTCTTCCCAATTTCATCACATTTTGAAATGTTGTCTGCAAACTCTTTCAATTTGGGACAGTTGAAAATATGTTGTTTGGGAAAGGGCTAAACAAATAATGGGATAAACCTTCTCCATACCATTCTAAGTCCACTTGACAAAGATTAGGTGAGAAAAAGTACAGAAAAAAATGAATACAAAAAAGAGATGACATCATCATTATTTTCGAAACAGAAACAAGATAAAAATTGTAAGTAACAAGGCTATCATTTGGCATATGTTCAATTTATGAGTCATCTAACAATACTTGGAAAGGACTGCACCCACGATAATGGTTTTCCGTAATTAAGCCACTTAACCCTTTACCAAAGAGAATTTTTCGACCGTTCCAAATTGAAAGAAATTGCAGACAATATTTCCAAATGTGATGAAATTGAAAAATAATCTTCTGATAGGGCAGCAAACATTGTCAGAAAAGGAAAAATTGCTTGTTACAAGCAATTTCTCCTTTCCTTACAATGTTTTCCAGAGTCATCTGCAACAAAGTGATTAAATGCCATTATTGTTTGGTAATGGGTTAATGCATATAATATTAATGACTTCTTTGTTATCTGTTGTATAGACATTTACAAAGATATCTATTGCAGAAAATGTATGAAAACAATAATTCTATTGTTACCACTATTGTCTATCTAATGATAAATATAACAGGGGTGGCGAAATATGATTATAATCAACTTGTCTGTAAATGCCAAATTTGTTTGTGCATTTGATTGTAAAATGGTTATATAGTGAATTTCAGTAAAAATTCACATGTCCTTAGGGGATTTTAGACAAGCTGGGAAATATGGACAGTTGATTTTGCCACCCTTGTATAATTAAGGGCGTTCAGCATTACAGCAGAAATAAAGTGCAGGACTTATTTTAGTCTTAAATTGAACCATCATTACACTCTCTTCAAAGGAATCAAACTAAATGTTTCACTTGTCTTTCTTTCAAACCTAAGTTATCGGCAACTCCATGTTCTCAACAAAAACAGGCCAAAATGAACGCTTCAAATTATGTTTTTGTCGGTTCAAATTCACAAAGATGTTAAGAACCCCCATGGACAACAACCCCACCCTCCTTGCCTGTTTAGATTTTGTTTTGGCTTGTTCAACCAATTCTTATTGAGAAAACGGGTAGGTAACTAATGTAATCATATCTGCGCCAATGGTTATACAACACTGATACAAACTTTGTATTTCTGTCTTCTGAATGGTCAATATTTATCCGGGATGAAAATTGTCAAAACTCCTGGGCAATCTGTCTCTAGGTCAAAAACTAGCTAATCATAATCAATAGTAACAGAGTTACAAATAAGCACAGCCTGCTCAAATTCATTAACTCTTTACCAAACGCCAAGTTTTTGACTGTCTGAAATTGAAAGAGTTTGCAGACGACATTTCAAAATGAGATGAAATTAAAAAATAATCTTCTTATAGGACAGAAATCATTGTTTAGAGCAATTTCTCCTTATCCCACAATGATTTCTGGAGTGGTCTGCAACAAACTGGTCAAATGTCGTTATTGTTTGGTAATGGGTTAATCCCTGTGGTCATGATCATCTCAGGGTGGTAAAGTGCAAAAGGGAAAAGAACCTTGTTGATTCTTAGGGATGAGACTGTGGTTTTTAACCCATTACCAAACAATAATGAGTTTTAACCACTTTGTTGCAAATGACTTCGGAAAACATTGTGGGAAAAGGAGAAATTGTTCGTAACAAGCATTTTTTCCTATTCCCACAATGTTTTCTGCCCTATCAGAAGGTTATTTTCCAATTTCATCAAATTTTAAAATGTCATCTGCAAACTCTTTCAATTTGGGACTGTCGAAATTTTGGTGTTTGGTTAAAGGTTAAGCAAGATGTTTACTTGGATAAAATCCAGATGTACTAACCTGCAAATGTTCTGATGCAATTTGTCCTGTAGGTCAATGAAACTTTTATATCTGTCCTGAAAAGGTGGTAAAAATAAACTTTTAATCCGAGCTAATTTCTTTTTTTATCATCTTCATTTCATTTGAAGTATTTCTTCCCAATCAATCTGTGACAATGATTATTCACATATGAAAAGGATATATTTCTTTTGTGACCTTACTAAATATGTAGATGTTGTGTCAAAAGGAAGGATTTTTCGTAATCTTCTTTTGACTATTAGATTCCTTCTGCAGCAGGTAGTACTGTAACAGTATCAGTCTAATAGGGTCACGGTTAAAAGAAATATCCGTGTAGAAAGATTCGCTACCTTTCTAAACAATACCAATCATCTCAAATGGTATTATGATAAATGGATTTACAGTACTGTCACAAAAATAACCAGTGTGATATAGAATAAGTACTTACCTCGGTGAATGTAATGTTTCGTAGCACAGCTGCAACAGCATGGGGCCTAACCTTTTTGGTCTGAAAATAATAAAAACCAAAAACAATTATTACAAACTCCAACCATGTTATAAAAAGTTCAACTAAATGTCTGAAAATTATTAGAGGGCAGTCTTCTTTTTGTTTGTGGTTAATCACTGTATTAACACTTAGAATACTGGGTAATTTTCTAAAAATAGATTATTATGTCATCTGCTTTCCAAACTATAAATATCTGCTTAATGTTAATGATGAAATATTCTCAGAGTAGCAAACAACTTAGCTCACATGCCAGCCGTCAACTTACTTGGGGGCTGGCCTGGAACCCGTTTGCATAAGCACAAAGTCGGTTCCAGCACTATAAGGGCTAATCAATATATCTTGTAGCATTATGTATTTATGCTTGGTTAAAGAAAAATCATAACTGTGACTTGTTGATATGGCTCAAAACAGTTCACTACAACACCTTTTGATCAGTGCAAGTATTGTTAGTATGAAGTAACATTCTAACACATCATTTAACAGAGTACCTCAAAGACAAAATTGTGACAAAAGATCAAAACGAGCATTTTTTCCTTTAGTTACAAGGCTTTCTTATCAACGGCGCTATGGTGGAAGCTGTATTCCCTTATATCTTTGCAACACCTTCCCTTTATAAGCCTTAAACTATTCCCTCTAGTAATATAAGTTACAGAGACGAAAGATGCATCCTGTTATTCTTCTGTCATATATCCCAGCAAGGAGTTTGAAGCTCTCTGTCATAATATCTCCCATCATACTACGATATCTCAATGGTGGTAAATTTCACTGAACCCACACCAGGGGCCCGTTTTACTAAACAACTTACGCTTAAGATTTGCGTAAGTCTAAAACAACAAGTCCTTTTATTTCAATATTTGGCAAAGCAATATTGCAAAGTAACACATCATTGGAACGTCTCTCCGAGACGCTTCCAATGACGTGTCACATTGCAATATTGTACTTTCATTGAAGATATTATCCATGTTAATCAATTATGACTTACGCAAATATTTTTCGTAAGTTGTTTAGTAAAACGGTACCCAGCTTCTTTTAATTGAATTGGAAAGAGGCCTAGGCCTGGTAATTTTGGAAAATTGTACCGATGAAATTTGCTGGAATTGAGAAACCAAAAAGCTGTTGTGACTTGAACTTTTGGAAAACTGCATTATTTTAAAGATATTTCTGATTGGGAAGTTGCATTTAATGGATCCAAGTTTAATGACCTTATCGCAAGGATGAATGATGAACTACAAACTTACATCAGGTAAAATGGTAAGCCTCTGCATTGCTCCTTTAGGGGGGACGGCTTTGTATCTTGGGGCCTCCCATCTGTAAGAAACACCATCGCAATTATTGTTTGTTGGTCATCTTGTTGAAGTTTTATTATTTTTAACAGTATTTCAAGCATACAGCAATGGCCAGAGCAATTACTGGGGTGGCAAAATCCATGGTTTCTATTGCTAGGCATGTCCTTTCTGTACAAGTGAATTTTTCCCGAAATTTACTTAATAACAATTATATGGACGAGTGAAGAAAAGGATTTGGCATTTACAGACAAGTACATGTAAATCATAATCAGATTTCACAACCAATGGCTTATCCATGCTCCTTTTGTGACATTGGTGGCTTGCAGATCTAAGTAAGATGGTAACATGAAAAGTTTTATGATTATTCCAACAGTATTTCAGTCATAATACAGTGGCCAGTGTAACCATATATGCTCCAAATATTTCTTCACATGCACTGCCTAATAGTCTTTCAAAGCCACCACCACATCCTTCAAAACCTCCTGGATTTTTCTATATGGGGTATAATTTATGTCAGCAGTATTTCAACTATTTCACAGCTTTCCTTGATTTCATCACTAGGCTTTCCTGGATTTCATCAGTTATAGGCAGGGCCATGCAGTGTCTTGCCTAAGGACACTCCCACTCAAATTCCACACACGGCTGGTGAGAATTGAACCCAGCATCCCTGTGTCACAACTTTACAAGTTAACCCATGCAGGACCCTCCCAAATTTAAGGCAGACTCTATGACTACGCCTATTTCAAGGTCTCTGTACGAGGAAATTAGCCATGTAGTTTTACTTACTTTTCCAAGAACACACCAAGACCTCTACTGATTCCTTCAATACAGAGTAGGTCGTATCTGAAACAGAATGATAGCCTTCATAAACATCTCATTAATTATCAGCATTTGGGGGGAATATGAATGCATTTAACTATAGGCTTAATTGATACCAGCATTTAGGGAATATGAAATATGAATGCATTTAATCAAAGATTTCTAAAAAATATATCAATACATGTAAAGCCTTGAAGGGAGAGTGAACATAACCCTTATGGTGCTGGAACCGACTTCGTGCATATGCAAACAGGTTAAATCCATGCCAGCCGCCAAGTAACTTGGCGACTGGCCTGTGATGTGACCTGTTTACTTCTCTGAGTATCTTTCCTCATCAAAATTAAGCAGATATTTAAGGTTTTGGGAAGCAGATGACACAAAAATCTATTTCAAGAAATTCACCCAGCATTCTAAGGGTTAAGCCATATTGAAGATGACTTCAATTGCTAATCGACCCTTTACACCAGATAAGCTTCATAAAACCTTTTTTTGCTACATAAATTCTAGAGAGCATTAAAACTAAAGGATAAATTGTTCAAATACTTTTGTCAAAAAATAATTTTCTTTAAATCACAAACACTCCATGTTTCTATTTTAGGTGTATGTTGTTGCTTTTAACTTTGACAAAGTCTAAAATTCCCATAAGGGGGAATGGGTTACCCACTTGATCCAGTCATAAATGCTGAAGGGCCCCCCCCCCTTTGCCGGAAAGCTGAATCGAACACTGAAAGCATGCAGTTTTCCCAAAAATTCAAAGTCATATCAGCTTTTTGGCTTCCCAATTCAGCAATTTCATCGACACAATTTCTCCCAAATCAAAAGGCCTAGGCTTCTTCCTAATTTAAGGGGGAAAAAAGCCCTGAATTCTTGAGGAGTGAAACAAATAAACCCACATTACCTGTTGGCTGGTACTTCTATCTTGTATTTCACCTCTTCCTGGTCACCTTGACCATTCTGAAATATGGAAAATCAATGAAAATTGAACATCTTGATAAATTACAAGGAAATCAAAGATTACAATAAAGTTAAAAGGTGGCGAAATCTGATTTTTGATTTACTTGACCGTAATCGCAAAATCATTTTTTTTAATTTGTCCATATAATAGTTATATAGTAAGTTTTAGTAAAAATTTGCTTGTGACCCAATTGTAAAGCCTGGCCCATTTACTCACATATGGCCCATTTTGAGAAGACAAAATTGAAAGCAAGAGCACAAGACAATAAATATAAGTAAGAGGCTAGATAGTGAAATTTAAACGATATAGAAACCCCAAGGAAGGAGCGATAGCGACTGACGGGGTTTCTATATCGTTTAAATTTCACTATCTAGCCTCTAAATAATTTAGTTTAATAATGTTTAGTGTTTAACCTACATTTCCACCAGAGTAATAGTCTCATAGAGCCCAGATAGAACACTTGAATAGTAGTTTATGGAAAATAAACCAACAAAAAATTTCAAATTGACGCATTCTCATTGGATGAAAATGTAGGTTAAACACTAAAAAAGTATTGACAAAAATTGCAAATTCATTTTGAGTTATAATTTATGCTTGTGAATATAGTGATAAAAGGAAAACAACATCCATAGCAATTTCTTCATGATTTCTTGAGTCCTTTTCTAAGCCAGTAAATGCTGGTATGTATAAAGGAGATGTTTAAATTGCAAAAAACAATTACTTTAACATTGGTTATTACCTGTGTTAAAAAAAATAGAAAGATTTTTTTTATATTGATTTTGAAATGATGTATGGAGATGACTCCGATATGCCAATTAGCACGTACAGTGGACCCGCGATAATCCGAACGTCGTTTATCCAGAATATTCACCATCCGAACAGAATTTTGAGGGAACGGATCTTACCTTCATCAATTTAACTGTTTAATGCGGAAAATCCGCGTTCCGGAACCGGACAAAAATATTCGGGAACCAACAGTCACTTTTCATAGTATATGCGTATGGCTAGTCCGGAAACCAGTAAAATCGTTTATTTTGCGGTTACAGTTGCGAATGAAGGGATCGGTCTTCTGTTGTAAACGGCATTCACACGTTTTGCAAACTGTCACGTATGCTTGACCATAACATGTCACCTAGTGTAGTGTACTGGAAGGTGTTGATTGTTTGTAAATCGGTCATTCTGTCAGTTGATTGGTCTTACATTATTGTAATTACGGTCGCATGTTGATAGTTGAGTTTGTAAAAGGTGTTGATTGGCTGATTGGCTGCTTAGACAGCGATCGGGAGACAATGTCTGGCAATCATTTTCAATTATTACTCAATCGATATGCTTAACTGCCCTTTTAAGGGCCTTTTACCAAAAAGCCTTCTTTTGTCACATTGTCACTCTCGTCAGAGAACCCATCCCCCAAGCTGCTATCAGCTAATCAAAGAGTTCTTTTCAGAGCTATCTTAAGGAAATTTAACTTCTCGAAAGACATTGCTTCAAATTGTCATTTTTTAAAAAAATCCGTTTTGACCAAATAAACACTTCCTTAACACACTTTATATTTCCCTTCAAAAAAAATAATTGTGTATTTCTTACTTCATAGTAATGATCATGATACACCGACACCGTGTAAAGGTAAACATTTCGCTGTAACTCGCATATTCTTTATTCCGGAAAATTCGTTAATACGAACATTTCTCCTGGGAACGAAAGTGTTCGGATAAACGAGGGTCCACTGTATATAAGTTAAACTATCACATACTCAGGGTTGTCATTAATTTTTGGAGCAAGAGCCCAACTTTCGATTTGAGGAGAACAATGAAGTAAACACCCAACAAAAATTGGGTGTAACTTAAGACAACCTATCATATTTTTTGTTATTTGAGCTGACCAAAAAGTCGTTTCAAGCAGTCAAATTGGCCGGCAGCCAGCTCTTAATGACAACCCTGCATGCTAAATAAATATACACGAATTCACCCCTTATCTAGATTTGTTTGTTTGTGCTTTATATCCCATTGACAATATTTTCGTTTTGTAACATGTGGTACCCAGCTCATAATTGATAGAGGAAGACCCAAAGGTTAACTGACCATTAGAGCTGATTAAGCCAGGAAGAATCATCGACATTATTCAAGTTAGCAAGGAGATCATCTCTCATGAAAAACCATACATACTGTTACCATAATTCAAACCTTAGCAGAGAACCCTCACCTTAAAGTTTCGATGTTGATTAACTATTTACGCCAGGATGATGATTAATCATGAATGATAAAAATCAATTGAAATAATGACAATTTACCTGGGCTTCATCCTCTCCCTCATCTATCTCAGCTTCCAGACCAAACTCGAAACAGACTTCATCAAACTCTTCAAAGGCTGTAACAGTTAAATGAAGGTGATTTGCAGAAAACAAAAAAAACAATACTGTATATAATTGCATAGATGCAAGTCAAAACTACTTTTTTTTTTTTTTTTTGAATGGTGTTTAACATTTTTTCAACATTTTTTTCAATTATGTAACCACTTTCCAGGTCCCACCTGCACTATGCTAGGGCTCTGAAGTGACTTGCCATACTAACTTTGTAAGAACGGCTTAATTTGCACTAGGTAATGATTTTTTGCTCACAACAAAATTTCTCTTGGAATGAGGAAAACCTTTGAAGCGTATCTTTAATTGTTTAATGGCAATTGATGGCATAAGTTGGTGGTAAATAAGTTTGTTTTACATATCTTTGTCTTATCAAATGACTTTGAATGGCTATTTATGTGCTTTAAATCCGAAAATCAGAATTGGAAAAGTCCAATACTATTTTGGTCCTTCGAAATTTCAACTTTAGATCGCCCCATCAGAAAATAAAAAGTAATCTGCACGTCGAATTATTTTGATTAACATTAAGGTGCCAAAATTTTTGTCAAAAAAATAAAATAAAAAATGTTTAAGATATCAGTGCCAAAATTTTTGTCAAAAAATAAAATAAAAAATGTATACTATATCAGTAACTTATTATTTCTCAGCATCTGTCAAATCATAAGACATAATGTATTGGTTGGGTAAAAGATGTGAAAAATTGTCTTCAAGTATATCACTTTATCACAGAAAATTGTTAAAAGTAAATATTATGTTTTAAGTTTTAACATGTGTCAAACCCAACTAACTCTTAGTACGAAAGTTATTGATTACGAAATAGCCGGCACTAGTATTTACTTACAGTATTTCACTCCAAGAATTTCGAATAATTCGTCTCTTTTGACAGTGATCGTAGGCATTTTCCTCACAATATCGCGACAACTACGTCTTAATCCAACAGTGATTGCTCACAGACTGAAACTAAAAGCTGGATGACGAAACTCATGAACTAGATTACTTCCGGTTAAAGGCCTAGTTTAATCCAATCGGAACTACTCGGGTATTCCCGTGAGTAGCCTGGAGTCCTGGCCCGTGCTAACCCGCATTGACTTCGTCAACTACAGGTTCTTATGTTAAATCAGACTTTCAAAGAACACTAGATAAGCTTATAGCGATAATGATTGATACTAATTATAATTGATTTTGTAGGCTTCATGTGATTTTGTCAAAACGAAAAATAAAGGTGTTTAATTTGTCGAGAAGCTTGGCTTTTGATTATTATTGGAAAAGAAAAATCACGTTCTTTTTTCCATGTTTGTTATAAGGGAATAATATGGGAAAGATAGAAGAAAATCCCAATTTTTTCACATTTTTGAGGTCTTTCTTTCTTCAAAGTCGCCTATTAACACTTCACAAGCCTCAAATTTAAGCATCGAAGGAAATAAGATAATATGTAATATTGATTGGTGGAGATATATGTTTCCAATTTGTTTCCATTAAATTTGTTTTGTGTGTGATTTTAAACTCATTTGAATATATAAACAACATTTTTGGTAGCATTCATTCAGAGACAACTACTAAAGTAAAAAGTTTGATTCTTTTACAAAAGATATTAATTTAATCTAATATTTTGAATCCCAATATTTAAATACAACAATAGATTAAAAGAAAAAATGAAATGAAATGAACAAAATCCATTTAGGTGCAATTAATTTATAAAAATGGGGTATTGTATGAAAATTGTAAAAGGTAAAGGCTACCCTGAATAAGGGATGGAAAATGGTAAAAATGATAAGGGTAAAAAGGGTAAATGCACAATTCAAACGCCATCTTTTCATAATAGACGAGTGGCAATCCGTTAGCCAATCAGAAGCGACAATTCATTCTCTGACACCTGGCCCTAATGCGGGTTAGCATGGGCCAGGACTCCAGGCTACTCGGACTTTCAAACAACACTAAATAAGCCTATTGCGATAATGTTTAATACTAATTATAATTGATTTTGTAGGCTTCATATGATTTTGTCAAAACGAAAAAATAAAGGTGTTTAATTTGTCTAGAAGCTTGGCTTTTGATTATAATTTGGAAAAGAAAAATGACGTTCTTTTTTCCTTGTTTGTTATCTAACTTATGGCTGCATAAAAGGAATAAATACAGATGCCGTTGATATACTAAAACTCTTGTCGGTGGGATTCTTATCTTTATTGCCTGTTAATTGAATTCGTGATTGTTTAACCAGAGATAAGTGAAACCCTTTATCATTTCCTTTTATGTGTCGTTGAATTTGATTAAAAAGAAGGTGTTATGGGAAAGATAGAAGAAAATCCCTTTTTTTTTCACATGTTTATGTGGTCTTTTTTTCTTCAAAATCTCCTATTAACATTTCACAAGCCTCAAATTTAAGCGTATAAGGGTTTAAGATGATATGTAATATTGATTGGAGGAGATATATGTTTCCAATTTGTTCCATTTAATATGTTGTGTGTGTGATTTAAAACTCATTTGAATATATAAACAATATTTTTGATATAATTCATTCAGAGAGAACTACTAAAGTAAAAAGTTTGATTCTTTTACAAAAGATATTAATTCAATCTGATATTTTGAATCCCAGTAATTAAATCCAACAATAAATTAATAGAAAAATGAAATTAAATGAACAAAATCCATTTAAGTGCAATTAATTTATAAAAATTGGGTATTGTATGAAAATTGTAAAAGGTAAAGGCTACCCTGAATAAGGGATGGAAAAGGGTAAAAGAATAAAAAATAATAAGGGTAAAAAAGGGTAAATGCACAATTCAAACGCCATCTTTTCATAATAGGCGAGTGGCAATCCGTTAGCCAATCAGAAGCGACAATTCATTCTCTGACACCTGGCCCTAATGCGGGTTAGCATGGGCCAGGACCCCAGGCTACCTACGAGGACATACGCATGAACTAAGAATAAACTGATTTGGACACATTTAGATCTCAAGAATTTGATATCAGAATTAATACTATTCTAACATATATTGCATATCAAACGATTTTCCAGATATATTCTTGTCTCGTCATCTAAAACCACGTTTAACTCTAACTTTGGAAGATTGGCACGCCTTCCTTAATTCTGTAACTATCTTGTCAATATTAAGTACTTTTCTATAACAAATTTAAGCACACGACACCATCTATTACAGACATTCCACCATAAAGTTTACTTTTATCTACTCCGGATGTGTTATATGGTAAAACACGACGCAAAGAGCTTGACTTTTCAATACTTGTGTCACAAACACAACCCTGTTTGGGTGATTTGCGCGGTGTACTGCACTTGTGTTCCATTACAAAACACAACGCTATTAAATACAATAAAAACCGGAGTCACGATTTCGTCTCAAAAGGATCCAACGCTAAGTAGGGTGTTTAAAGAAAAGTAGGAAGAAGATTATGACATGACAGGGTAGTATGGAGTATGTGATACAACAGGGTAGTATTATGTATCTGACATGTCAAGGTTGTATGGAGTATGAGACATGTCAGGGTAGTAAAGAAAACATGACATGTCAGGGTAGTATGGAGTATGTGTCACGACAGGGAAGTATGGAGTATGAGACATGTCAGCATAGTATGGAGTATGTGACACGACAGGGTAGTATGGAGTATGTGACACAACAGGGTAGTATGGAGTTTGTGTCACGACAGGGAAGTATGGAGTATAAGACGTCAGCATAGTATGGAGTATGAGACATGTCAGTGTAGTATGGACTATGAGACATGTCAGGGAAGTATTGACTATGAGACATGTCAGGATAATATTGACTATGAGACATAACTGAGTTGTCAGGAGTATGTGACATGTCAGGGTAGTTTCGAGTATGAGGCATGTCAGGGTAGTAAGAAGTATGTAACATGTCAGGGTAGTTTCGAGTATGAGGCATGTCAGCGTAGTAAGAAGTATGTAACATGTCAGGGTAGTAAGGAGAACATGACATGACAGGGTTGTATGGGGTATGTGACACGACAGGTGATTTGGAGTATCTGACATGTCAGGATAGTATGGAGTATGTGACATGTCAGGGTAGTAAGGAAAACATGACATGTCAGGGAAGTATGGAGTATGTGACATGTCACCAAAGTATGGAGTATGAGACATGCCAGAGTAGTATGAATTATGTGATACAACAGGGTAGTATGAAGTATGAGACATGTCGGGGTAGTATGTAGTATGTGATGAGTCACCAAAGCATGGAGTATGAGACATGACAGGGAAGTATGGAGTATGAAACATGACAGGGTAGTATGGAGTATGTGACATGACAGGGTAGTATGAGACATGACAGGGTAGTATGGAGTATGTCACATGTCGCCAAAGTATGGAGTATGAGACATGCCAGAGTAGTATGGATTATGAGACATGACTGGGTAGAATGCATTATGAGACATGACAGGATAGTATGGAGTATGAGACATGACAGGATAGTATGGAGTATGAGACTTGTCAAGGAAGTAAGGAGAACATGACATGGTAGTATGGAGTTTGGAACATGTCAGGGTAGTATGGAGTTTGGGACATGTCAGGGTAGTATGAAGTATGAGGCATGTCAGGGTAGTACAGTGTATGAGACATGTCAGTTTAGTATGGAGTTTGGGACATGTCAGGGTAGTATGGAGTATGAGACATGACAGGGTAGCATGGAGTATGTGAGATGTTCGGGTAGGATGAAGTTGTAGACATGACAGGGTAGTATGGAGTATGTGGCATCACACGGTAGTATGGAGTATGAGACATGTCAAGACATGGCATTGTATCAGTGAGTATGTGATATTACATTGCAGTAGTGTGTTTTTGACTTGACGTTGTAAAAGTGAGTATGTGACATAACATTGTAGTAGGGAGTATATGACTTGACAATATAATAGTATGTTTTTTGCAATGGTAGGAAATATGATTGTCAACTATATTTGATGCCACTACATTTCATCGAGCAATGATCTGAAATGCACATCTGAAATGACATTCCCTCCTCCCATACATCATCTCATACTGTCTGATCTCAGACTGGACTTTCTGCTTTTTAAGGATTCTCTTTTAGCAGCTGGTGTGGGATGTGTCGGTCTAGATTAGCTTGTGTACTTGTCGCCTTAGATCTTTCGACAAGAGCTAAGGCTTTTAAATAATACTTTTCCTTAACCGAAACAGCATTTTACAGTCTTAAACGTATGTGTTACAATAATTGTAAAAAGACAAAAAGAGCTGTTCAAAGGTATTTCAAGTGAAACAGGTTAAGGTGGCTGGTAAAGTGCAAAAGAAACAATCACACAATCCTATAAAAAATTATGTCAAACTTTTTAATTCAATTTGATGGACAATTTGCTCATTCCCAAAATCTTCATAAGTATATATCATGTTCCTCATATCATAACCATCATCATTTCAACATCAGTTATGGTTATTATTATCATTTGTATTACTTATTATTGTTATCTTACCATATATCCATTGCATGTTAGTTGGTGAGTTTTATTCATAGGTTATGCTAGTTTTAAGAAAACTGTTGAAAACAAGTAAATGAAAACATTGGTGGAAAAGAGAAAACCATAGTTAAAAATCAATGATTTCTTTCCCAATGCTATTTTTCCAATGAAAATTTTTGGACATGTCTGTAGATGAAGCCTGAATATCAAACATTCTTCTCAATAGCTGTGTTTTAGAAAGTATTTTAGATATGGATTTTCTGCCATTGAAAAAATATACACTTTTATATCAATCATTTAAATATGGATTGCATGTTTGGGTCTGCTTTTCCAAAGATACCCTTTGATAAAGGAGTCACCTGTTTCAAAAGCCCTTATACATGTATGCATGAAAATCAGTCATTTGCTTTGTAACATGAACATGTTCAGTGTTAAGATGAGGACCAATTTGACTAATTTTCCCATAATGTTCTAAAAAAAAATAATTTCCTTTACATACTAAAGAGAATTTTTAGTCAATCATTTAATTGTCCAGTTATTTTTAGCTAAAGAAATCACATTTCTCACACCATAAATAACACATCATGAGTACAAAGCTATGTTGCACACATTTTCCCATACTTATTTAAAAAGCCCATATATATATATATGGGCTTTTTAAATAAGTATGGGAAAATGTGTGCAACATAGCTGTGTACTAGGGAAGGGAACGAATATTCGAATATATATATCCACCTTAGATTACCCCCAAAACCCTTAAATTTCTGTCTCAAACAACATAATTAAACCATTTCCTGCTAGATGTCATTAAACAATGAAGAAGCAAGCCTTCGTTTTAATGAAAATAGCCTTTATTTTACCAAATAGACTACTTTCTTGGAATGTCCTAAGTTCAAACCTCACACAACCTTTATCAAAGTATGGAACCATCTTTAAGGAACAGAAAAGCATATGGTCTTGTATGCAAAATAAGTCAATTAGGGTAGGTGTGTGGATTCACCAGGCAAAAGGGCTTAAATACAGCTCACAGCAGCTGCTGTGTTCCCAAGAGGTGCACATATAATATTCAACTGTCTGAGGAGACCTCTAGTTGGTGGGTGAGTTCTCTATGTACCACATGTTCGATGCACACATGTGTCTCAGGGCTTGGCCAGTTCAAAACATGAGGATACAGTTCTTAGATTCTCTCGCGCTATCATGTAGAAGGAAAGGATGTCTGTAGTGCTTGTCAGTGTGTTTCCATTCTTCAGAAACGTCTAGTTCTTAAAGTGATGCAGGGTCGTGGGTGGTATTTGTTCACTTGTAGAGGTTGAAGAATGTCAACTAGAAGCTGCTGAGGGCGTCCATGACTGATGTTAGTTAGCCTCGTCCTTCATCACATTGATAGCTTTAGTTGTCTTAATCTTGTTGAAGTCAGCCTCATGGTTATGCTCCTTCTATGATAGAACTGCTCGAACCTTAAAGTAGAAGAAAAAATGATATTGGCATATTTTACATGTACATGTCAATCATTTTCATTATTAAACATACATGAAATGTACAACATGACATTGTAGTGGGGGTGAGTGGTGTGACAGGGTCATGAAGTATAGTGCATGTGACATGACAGATAATTTGTTATACCAATGTAGAATGAAGTATGTGCGATAACAGGGAAGTGAGGAGTATGTGACATGTCATAAAAGTATCCAGTATGTGCTATGACAGGGCTGTGAGAAGTATGTGACATGTCATAGAAGTATCAAGTATTTAACTTACCAATGTTGAATAAAGTATGTGCCATGACAGGGTAGTGAGGAGTATGTGATATGTCAAAGAAATATCCAATATGTGTCATACCAATGTAGAATAATGCAAGAGCTATGACAGGGTTGTGAGAAGTATGTGACATTTCATTGAGGTATCAAGTATTTGATTAACCAATGTTGAATGAAGTATGTGCCATGACAGGGAAGTGAGGAGTATGTGAAATGTCAGAAGAATCTAGTATCTGACATACCAATGTAGAATGAAGTATGTGACATGGTAGGGTAGTGAGAAGTATATGACATGTCATAGAAGTATCCAGTATGTGACATACAAATGTAGAATGAAGTATGTGCCATGGCAGGGTAGTGAGGAGTATATGACATGTCAAAGAAGTATCAAATATGTGTCATACCAATGTAGAATAAAGTATGTGACATGACAGGATGATGAGGAGTACATGACATGTCATAGGAGTATCAAGTATTTGACAGACCAATGTAGAATGAAGTATGTGACATGACAGGATAGTGAAGAGTATGTGACATGTCGTAGAAGTATTTAGTATGTGACATACCAATGTAGAATGAAGTATGTGACATGACAGGATAGTGAGGAGTGTATGACATGTCATAGAAGTATCTAGTATTTGACATACCAATGTAGAATGAAGTATGTGACATGACAGGGTAGTAAAGAGTATATGACATGTCATAGAAGTATCCAGTATGTGACATACAAATGTAGAATGAAGTATGTGACATGGCAGGGTAGAAAGGAGTATGTGACATGTCATAGAAGTATCCAGTATGTGACATTCCAATGTAGAATGAAGTATGTGACATGACAGGATAGTGAGGAGTGTATGACATGTCATAGAAGTATCTTGTATTTGACATACCAATGTAGAATTAAGTATGTGACATGGCAGGGTAGTGATGAGTATATGACATGCCAAAGAAGTATCCAGTATGTGACATACAAATGTAGAATGAAGTATGTGACATGTCAGGGTAGAAAGGAGTATGTGACATGTGATAGAAATATCCAGTATGTGACATACAAATGTAGAATGAAGTGTTACATGACAGGATAGTGAGGAGTGTATGACATGTCATAGAAGTATCTAGTATTTGACATACCAATGTAGAATGAAGTATGTGACATGGCAGGGTAGTATTGAGTACATGACATGTCAAAGAAGTATCCAGTATGTGACATACAAATGTAGAATGAAGTACGTGACATGACAGGATAGTGAGGAGTGTATGACATGTCATAGAAGTATCTTGTATTTGACATACCAATGTAGAATTAAGAATGTGACATGGCAGGGTAGTGATGAGTATATGACATGTCAAAGAAGTATCCAGTATGTGTCATACCAATGTAGAATGAAGTATGTGACATGGCAGGGTAGAAAGAAGTATGTGACATGTCATAGAAGTATCTTGTATTTGACATACCAATGAAGAATGAAGTATGTGACATGGCAGGGTAGTAAGGAGTATATGACATGTCAAAGAAGTATCCAGTATGTGACATGCAAATGTAGAATGAAGTACTGTATGTGCCATGGCAGGGTAGTGAGGAGTGTATGACATGTCAGTGAAGTATCTAGTATTTGACATACCAATGAAGAATGAAGAATGTGTCATGGCAGGGTAGTAAGAAGTATATGACATGTCAAAGAAGTATCCATTATGTGACATACAAATGTAGAATGAAGTATGTGCCATGGCAGGGTAGTGAGGAGTATATGACATGTCATAGAAGTATCTAGTATGTGACATACAAATGTAGAATGAAGTATGTGACATGACAGGGTAGTAAAGAGTATATGACATGTTATAGAAGTATCCAGTATGTGACATACAAATGTAGAATGAAGTATGTTACATGACAGGATAGTGAGGAGTGTATGACATGTCATAGAAGTATCTAGTATTTGACATACCAATGTAGAATGAAGTATGTGACATGGCAGGGTAGTATTGAGTATATGACATGTCAAAGAAGTATCCAGTATGTGACATACACATGTAGAATGAAGTATGTGCCATGGCAGGGTAGTGATGAGCATATGACATGTCATAGAATTATCCAGAATTTGACATACCAATGTAGAATGCAGTATGTGAAATGGCATGATAGAAAGGAGTATATGACATGTCATAGAAGTATCCAGTATTAGATATAACAATGTAGAATGAAGTATGTGCCATGGCAGGGTAGTGAGGAGTATATGACATATCATAGAAGTATCCAGTATGTGGCATACCAATGTAGAATGAAGTATGTGACATGGCAGGGATGTGAGAATTATGTTACATCTCAAAGAAGTATCCAGTATTTGACCAACCAATGTAGAATGAAGAATGTGCCATGACAGGGAAGTGAGGAGTATGTGACATGACAGATAATTTGGTGTATGTGACATAACAATGTAGAATCAAGTATGTGCCATGACAGGGTAGTGAGGAGTATGTGACATGACATATAATTTGGTGTATGTGACATGACAATGTAGTTTGAAGCATGTGCCATGACAGGGTAGGGAGGAGTATGTGACAAAACAGATAAGTTGGTGTATGTGACATGACAATGTAGTTTGAAGCATGTGCCATGAGGGGGAATTGAGGAGTATATGACATGGCATTCAAGTATCCAGGATGTGACATAACAATGTAAAATGAAGTGTTTAACAGTATG
Source organism: Cerastoderma edule (assembly GCA_947846245.1). Lineage (NCBI taxonomy): Eukaryota > Metazoa > Mollusca > Bivalvia > Cardiida > Cardiidae > Cerastoderma > Cerastoderma edule. The sequence continues at coordinate 16,414,253 of OX401417.1, read as the reverse complement.
GTGTTTGTGATATGACAGGGCAGAATCTAGTATGTGACATGAATGTGCTGTATGGTGTATGTGACATGACAGGGTAGTATGGAGTATATGGCATGACAATGGAGTATGGTGTATGTGACATGATTATGAAGCAATTAAGTATGGAGTAGTTGACATGTAAGGGTAGAATTGATTATGTGAACTGACAATATAGAAATGAGTATATGACATGACATAGTGAAGAATGAATTAATAGTGTAAAATAAATAAGAATTTGCAATGAATGAATGACAGTAGATTGAAATTTTGTATAAAAAAAACCAACGATAGTAGATATATAATTTGTAATGAATGTGTGATATGAAATAATCAATTTGTAATGACTTAATGGTTATCATATATATGTATATATAAAATGAGTAAGGAATCATAATTAATTGTAAATTCCAATCTCTTTAATATTGACTTGACTTTGTAGTAGGGTGTGTGTGGCATGACATTGTAGTAGGGTGTATGTGACTTGTCATTGTAGAAGGGTGTGAGCACCATGACATTGTAGTAGGGTGTGAGTGCCATGACATTGTAGTAGGGTGTGCATGACATGACATTGTACTAGGGGCAATGTAACATGACATTGTAGTGGGGTGTGCGTGACATGACATTGAAGTGGGGTGTGAGTGCCATGACATTGTAGTGGGGTGTGAGTGCCATGGCATTGTAGTGGGGTGTGAGTGCCATGACATTGTAGTAGGGTGTGCGTGACATGACATTGTACTAGGGGCCATTTGACATGACATTGTAGTAGGGTGTGTGTGACATGACATTGTACTAGGGGCCATGTGACATGACATTGTAGTAGGGTGTGTGTGCCATGACATTATGGTGGGGTGTGAGTGCCATGACATTGAAGTAGGGTATGCGTGACATGACATTGTAGTTGTACAAGGGGTCATGTGACATGACATGTAGTAGGGTGTGCTTGACATGACATTGTACAAGGGGTTATGTGACATGAATTTGTAGTAGGGTGTATGTGCCATGACATTATGGTGGGGTCATGTGACATGACATTGTAGTAGGGTTTGTGTGACATGACATTGTACTAGGGGCCATGTGACATGACATTGTAGTAGGTGTGCTTGACATGACATTGTACTAGGGGCCATATGACATGACATTGTAGTAGGGTGTGTGTGCCATGACATTGTAGTAGGGGTCATGTGACATGACATTGTAGTAGGTGTGCATGTGACCATGTACTAGGGGCATGTGACATGAGTAGGGTTGTGTGCCATGACATTGTACTAGGGGTCATGTGACATGACATTGTAGTAGGGTGTGTGTGACATGATATTGTACTAGGGTCCATGTGACATGACATTGTAGTAGGGTGTGTGTGACTTGAAATTGTAGTAGGGGTCATGTGACATGACATTGTAGTGGGGTGTGAGTGCCATGACATTGTAGTGGGGTGTGAATGCCATGACATTGTAGTATGGTGTGTGTGACATGACATTGTACTAGGGGCCATGTGACATGACATTGTAGTAGGGTGTACATGACATGACATTGTAGTAGGGTGTATGTGACATGACATTGTAGTAGGGTGTATGTGACATGACATTGTAGTAGGGTGTACGTGACATGACATTGTAGTAGGGTGTACATGACATGACATTGTAGTAGTGTGTGTGTGACATGACATTGTAGTAGGGGTCATGTGACATGACATTGTAGTAGGGTGTGTGTGATGTGACATTGTAGTAGGGGTCATGTGACATGACCTTGTAGTAGGGTGTGTGTGTGACATGACATTGTAGTAGGGGCCATGTGATATGACATTATAGTAGGGTGTGAGTGCCATGATATTGTGCTAGTGGCCATGTGACATGACATTGTAGAAGAGATCATACAACATGGCAATCTAGCATAAAGTTAGTGACTGGACAGTGTTGTACTTAATTAGGCATGATAAAGTTATGACAATTTGGAATTGAGTATGTTACAAGACATTGTAGAAGAGTTTATCTGACTTGACAGTGTAATGGGGAGTATGTGACATGACAGTATAGTATGTAGTCTGTGAAAATCATTAGAATGAAAGGTTATGTTTCATACATCATAATCAATGTCTGTTGTTGCTCTCAAATCGGACCTTTCTAAATTCTTAATATAGGGGAGGGAATTGATGAGAATAGACTATAAAAAGACTGCAATAAAAAGGCGTACATATTTAAATTTTCCTCTGGCGAGATCAGGACTATTAGCATCTGGAGCCTTATCTTTTTAGGCTTATAGAAACAAGAAGATAATAACCTTATGTCTTATTTCTCTTGACTCATTAGTGTTTTTATAGAAATATTGTTATACGATTAAACAAAACTGGTTTTTGTATTTTAGTCACATAAAATACAATTAACATTGACATGACACTCATTAAAGTACTCTTATTGCTGCTGACCAAATTGTTTCTATTCTTAGATCAACAAGCCGCTAAAGCAATGTACGGGGAAAACACACATAGGAAAAAGAAGGATCGTTTACGTTCGGGAATAAAACTTTTTATCCAACAATAAATGTCCTTCACGTGCATTTTTATTTTACTCGTAGGTGTGGAAATGGCGAATATTCGAGCAATATGCCCCCGGGAGGTCTCGGAACGGTGAACTGTTTTGTGGATCCTTGCAGTAACGCTCTTAGAGAAGGTTGCCATGGATACCCGAATGCCAAATGCGTGTATGTCATCCTTTTCTGGCAGTTTTCTTCATGCAATTAGTCGATGGGTTGCCTAAAGACAATTTGAATAAAATGGTTAAGAAAAGTAAATGTATAAAGCTATAATCTATGATATGTAAACCAAAGTCAAGGTCAGACATAAATTGGACTTCTGACAATTGTCTCACAATTGATATATGCTGTGTATTGGGGCATCTTTGGTCACGTGGTTAGAGTACTAAACAACTCTGAGCTTGAAGATAAAAATCAGAAGTTAACCTAGGTAGTTGCTGAAAAACCCTTTTAACAACATTTGTATATATAAATGATGCGATTTTTAGAAACAAAAAATAACACCGACACGCATATCATCTCTGTAAAATGGTAATTTCCTCACCATGATTGAATGGTAAACGATGGTTTTCACTGGGACAACTTGTTGCAACGTATATGATGAGTATGTTGTAACTAACGCAGTTCTTTATCACATATTTATGTGTAGTGTTTGATACATATGGTACTTTCAGTTCAAACTATTGCGGCGGTTGTAACTACAACTGGTATGATGTAAACGGTAATGACGTTTTCTGCCACAGCAGGCCCACCACCGCCCTAGTAAGAATATGGTCTTCTTGACACTTCGACAAATTGCTTCCTCCAACGTCCAAGACGTTTATAGCTCGACTAAAGGAATGATTAATCAGTAGTAAGGGGAATGATTAATCATGCTAGCTCGTGTATACGCATCTGCTGAAAAATGTCTTTCTAAACCAACATGACATAGCGATAAATAGAGAATAGATGGTTGGTGTCGTGAATTGGAAATGTTATCGGGCAAGGCATAGGAATATTATCCGGTGAGCCGAAGGCGAAACGGATAATAATCCGAGCCCGAGCCCGATTAATTTTCCTATTCAAAGACAAAATTATCTATTCTATTTATCATGTTGCCTCCATGGATTATTATTAACAAACACAATGAAAACAAAATACAAAATAAAGGAAACAAAAGACAGAAAACAAGTAGAGAATGATGCACACATGACGTCATATGCCATGACGTATATATGACGTCATTATTTCGCACGTGAATGTGTGATATATGATTAGTGCCGGATATCACAAATGTTATACGGCACCCTGTTATCGGTCCGTTTATTGCACTAGTGACAGGATAAATTCTATTAAATTTCATGGTTTTAATATTAAGGATTTTGGTGCCGCTCATTGTGCTTTCATCAGTCACAAATGTTGTTATTGGTGATTGGGTAAAGTACTCGATCTTAAAAGACATAGATATGTTCTCATCTGACGGAGAATAGTCCCCCACACCATTTATTACAGGCGTTCTACCCTTCTCTTGGAAATGACTTACTAATTATATAAATAAACACTTGTAAATGTAATTGCTCTTTGAAGTTAAAACACATTCTTAATCGGCGTTTATGTATTTAATGATGTATTACTTATTCTATTACAGCCAACGAAAGGTTAAAACTGGTCATACAGAGAGATTCGCCAGCCGTGTTGTTATATGCTTTAGATTCGTGACAAATAAAACATTACATCAAATGATTAAATGCTCCTCTTTTCAATTTGTCCTGTTCAATATAAGGCAAAGGACGATAGTTGTTAAACTATCCTCACTAGAACAAGGGTTTTCCCGTATTTAACATTGTTGCACAACACCGGATAATCGTCAGTATTGGTCATTATATAGACACCTTAGCTTAATTATCTCCGTACGTTATCAAACATCCTTGTTAAATGCTTCCTAAGAAGGAAAAGAGCTGAAATATTTACAAGCTAACCTTTTCTTGACTGGAGTGTATTTACCAACGAAAAGTACTCTTATCACAATTTTAAAAGGGACTATCTATATTTTTGAGTGTGTTTACTTTCAGAAAGGACAATGCGTGTAATATTATTTTAAGTTTTGTTTAATTTTTAAAGGAGTAGTATATTCAGGGAGGGTGCGATTTAAAAAAAAAAGTAGATGCAGTGAGTAAAATTTTAAAAGAGTCGTCTTGTGTAATGTTTTGAAGGGGAATGATAAGACAGGGCACAACATACAAAACATAAAAAAAGACAAAGAATACAAATGGAGAATAGAAAGGAAAGGAGAAAAAAAATGCAATGTAAACAACTATAAATTTACGCTACATACTATATACAATACAATATATTACAATATATACAATAAACCTATACATAACGTTACAAATTGAAAATAAAAAAAAAAAACAGCTAACTTATCTACGGAGGGCTCTCCACGGCAAAACTATTTACAGGACTACTACTTATCTCTCGTGGGATTCAAATCACGCTCCAAGTCACGTTGCTGAAAAAAAAATAAAGAACCCTGCTGCAGACGACTCTGGAAAATACTGTAGGAAAAGGAGAAATGAGCAATTTCACCTTTCCCCACAATGTTTTCTATTATATAAGTATATAGTTGAAAATTTGGCGTTTGAAAATGGGTTAAACAAGATCAAAGTCCTACAATTTCATATCAAACCATCGGTCATCCGTAGATGCACTGGGTTGCAATTGTTCATGAAGCGTTGAAATCTCTGCACAGAAGGGTTCTCTGAAATAAATAGATATTGGGTAGATAATACTGCTAAAAATGGCGAAAATATATTCAAAATGGCTGAAATGTTGAAATCTCTACACAGGAAGGCATCCTCTGAAATATATTCAAAATGGCTTTTGTTGAATTGTGGTCAGGTGGCTGCTGAAAGGAGAAAGCAAATTTATTGGAGTAAAACATCTATGAACATATAACTCTAAGCTTACCAACAAATAGTACTCTTATCACAATTTTAGAACGGGTGGTGTACTATTTTATGGTAAGCGTTTTAAAAAGGGACTATCTATATCTATAAGTGTGTGAACTTTTAAAAGGGACAATGCGTGTAATATTATCTTAAATTTTGTTTAATTTTTAAAGGGGTAGCATATTCAGGGTGGGTGCGATTTGAAAAAAAAAAGAAATATGCAGTGAGAAATTTTTTAAAAGGGTCGTTTTGTGTAATGTTTTGGAAAGGACGGGTAAGACAGGGCACAACATGCAAGACATAAAAAAAATACAAATGGAGTGTAGAAAGGAAAGGAAAAGAGAAAAAAATACAATGTAAACAACTAAAAATTCACGCTCCATACTATATATAATACAATATATTAAAATATATACAATAAACCCATACATAACGTTACAATTCGAAAAAAAAAAAACAAAAAAAACACTTAACTTATCTCCACGGAAAAAATATTTACAGGACTACTACTTATCTCTGGTGGGCTTCAAATCACGCTCCAAGTCATGGGACAGGCATCGCTGCTGAAAAATGAAAATAAAGAAATGCGAACGTCATATCTTATGTTTGGTTTGGTGGTAAATAGAAGCTACTAATTCATGTGGAAGTATGAAAATAATTGAAAAATTCCATCGGTCGTTCGTCTTTGTATGCAATTGGATGCCATCGCCCATCTAGTTCTGACCTACTTCGACCATACGAGCGATCCGAAACAGCAATACTCCTGACTCGAACCAATTAAGGTTAAACAAAGTATACACCACTAACAGAATGACATTTGGGGGAAATTAAAACCAGATATAGAATAACGAATAACCTTTTCGTTTTAGAAATCCAAATTATGAAACGGCTTTGCAAATGTACGTCCTTTCCTGGTTGTGGCTAAAGTCGTTTGGCACACAAAAGTCTTAATTTTGGCTAACAGAAATATCGTAAGTTCATGTAACCACGCCATTCAGCACGGGTAATCCGCTAATTATATGGCGAGCGTGTTGCAACACTTATCCTTGAACGACACTCATGCGCTTTGTGGCCTTCCAGATTAGATTACTTCATGATTGAATCGTTTCGTATTAACCTCTTGCCTCATACGGTAATCCCAAATTCTAATTAAAATAAATGCGATTAAAAGTAAAGTCAATCAAAGCTTGCAACTGAATGTTGTTCTTTTCTTCAATACAGCAGCTGAAGCAATGCGACCCGTGCAAACATGCTGGACAGCTCTCTACTCTGACTACAGAACCAACAGCCAAACGATCGATGTCAGCAAGCTATACTTCTGCGATACCATTGAACTGAAGACCGGAGAATTCCGATTATTAGAGAACGATTCCGTTCTTTTTAACGAGATACAACAGAGATATTTGTTTGTCAAGGAATCCATGGTTAATGAAGCCGATAACACGAAGGAAACAGCGAGGATATGTACTGGTGATTCTGGTTTCGTAGCTAGGCCATGTAAACCCCTAATTGTTATACGAAGTAGGGTTTGTTATCTTGAGCAATTATTAACAAATTGCCTATGACAACAGGGCTTTGAAATAATATTACTTTAATATAGGTCGCTCCTACCTGAGCTTTCTGAATGACTGGCGCCCGTTTGAAGACGTTAATTGTTTTATATACCATGATTCTGTCTACTTTTAGTATGGTCGCTTTAAACAAGATTTACTATATTAACATAGGCGAAATGACTCGAATGATGCCGAAAGGCAATTTGCTAAAAATAGTGAGAAACGTCTCCAAGGCATCTTTCAAATCATTAAAGCTTTCTTGTAACATATGAATAATCGACTTGTGTGTTTTTACATAGACATTTGAGTTTTCTAATCACTTGAAGTGTCTATAGTAATTTTTGTGAGCTGGTCCAATACCGTCTGCCAAAATTGCATGTTAGTAGGTGGGCGTCGTGTTGCGTCATAGTAAATGCTAAGATACTGTTTGATAACACTTTACCACATTCAGAAGCAGGTTTTTAATTGAAGCAGACGACTTTAGAAAAGTTTTGTAGACATGTGTAAAAGCTTTCTGTTCTGCTGTTGTGGTATGTGAATTGATTGAAATAGTAGTGAGGTAAAAGGAGAAGTCGCTTGTGACAACCGATTTCTCCTTTTGCCACACTGCTTTTAGAAAGTCGTCTGCTGCAACACGCAAAAATGTGTCGTTATGTGTTATATATATATATGTTACATATATATATATGTTACATACAAATAAATTGCTTATTTGTAACAATTCGCCCCTTTGTCATGGTGGGTTCTTGGTCGTTCGAAGCAGAAGCGTAAAAGTGTGTGTTCATCGAGTAAGGGTTTAACCCTTTCCCACTTTTCGACTGTTTGCAGACGACATTTAAAAATGTTATGAAATTGGAAAATTATCTTCTGATAGGGCAGAAAACATTGTGGGAAAAGGAGAAATTGCTCATTACGAGCAATTTCTCCTTTTCCCACAATGTTTTCTAAAGTCGTCTGGAACAAAGTGGTCAACTGTCGAAAAAGACTTTGGTCCTCAGATTGTGGCTCCTGAATATCAGGATCAGAATACGATTCAAGTGTGGATTAATAAACAAACAAACTCAGAGAACGTAATAATTAATGTATTTAATTGTTTTGGACAATCATTTGACAAGCAACAAATCGCAAAAACATAATATTATGGATGTGTTTACGACAGTTTAATTGGACAAAACATATCTTGAAATAAGGAGGAAACACATTTACAATTTATGGTGCATTTACTAAAAGATACATTACAAAAGATTAAAAAAACGGAGATGGTGTAACAAGTAATGATAGATTTCATGATAAGGTGACGATTGTACAGATTTATTCATTCGATCATTTAACAGCATAGTGAAAGCCTCCAGTCTGCATGATACCTTATCTTGTCATGATCATAGCTCGAATTAAATGAATAAAATCAATATTAGTACCTGTCTTTGGAAAAGCATAAATGAATTGATAGTATAAGAATATTCCTTCGAAAATGAACGCTTCTTTTAAAGTATTATTTAAAGCCAAAAAAAAAGAAGTAAAAATGAATATAAAGCATTTTTAATAGGAAAAGAGTCTGCATTTTCCCTAATCTGAATAATTAACAGAAGAACACAATTTATATGTATAGAGGACCTTAACATATGAGAAATAACCAATACATTGAAACATGAAAATTGATAATATAACACATAAACAAAGCACAATCCGCTCTTGTGGATGTTATAAAAATGTCTATGGTAGATTTATGTATTGGTTTTGAACTCATTTACAACTGATCGTGGATAATCTAAAGATAGTATCTTACAATTGCCGAGGTTTGAATAAGAATAAAAAAGAATTGACTTGTTCACATTGTTAAAAGAACAAATGCAGACATTGTATGCTTACAAGAAACACATTATCGAGAGTATGGAAAAAACAATTTACTCTGGATGGGATGGCAAATGTTACTTTAGCCATGGTCAAGCTAACGCAAAGGTGGTCTTGATATTTAAGTAAATAGTATTGTCAATGACACAAATGGGAGATTTATCATTTTAGATATGTTCTGCGATACTAGTTTTCTTCTGGTTAATTTATATGCACCTAACGGGTGATAATCCAAACATTTTCATTGAGATGTTTAATACCATAGACACTTTGTCTAATGGACGTTTTATCATATGCGGAGATTTCAATCTAGTACTTAATCCTGTAGAAGATTATAACAATTACAAAAGCTTCAGCCATGATATGGCGTACAAACTACACAATATTTCTGTAACTTTGAGAAACAAACGCCATAAATAAATCAATGCCTTTCATAGAGAAGGACAATGGAATATATATTTATAACCAAACCGATATTTTAAATGAAACTAAAAACTACTATGAAAATCTAAATGATGAAAAACATAAAAATACAACTTTCAATTTAGATGAAGAATTTTCTAACATTGAAGTAAATAAATTAACAGACGAACATAATTCATATGTAGAGAGGACCTAAACTTAATCCTTAAATTCGAAAGTGAAGACAAGGGTAAAATATTATAACCAGTTAAGTGATGATTTTACATGTAGGTTAGGAGTAAGACAAGGGGAATGTTTATCACCCTTCCTTTTTTCTATGTTCATTAATGATATCGAACAACCATTTATTAATAAAGGTGTAAGAGGTATCGATATAGGTCTTTTAAATGTTTTCATGATAATGTATGCTGACGATATTGTTTTTTTAGCTGAGTCACCTGAGAAATTGCAGAATCATCTTGATCTTTTGCGTGACTATTGTTATACGTGGAAATTAAAGGTTAATACGTTAAAGACTAAAGTGATGGTTTTCAAAAAGGGAGGTAATTTGCCGAATGATTTACGGTTTAACTATGACGATAACGTTTTGGAAATAGTGAATCGATTTGTGTATTTAGGTATTGTATTTTCCTCAGGCGGATCATTTAATAATGCCGAGCATACATTATCCGGCCAAGCATTAAAAGCCATTTTTGTAATGAACAAATATTTATATAAGTTTACACGATTATCAATAGAACATAGGCTTTATCTGTTTGATAAACTGATTACACCAATTTTAAATTACTCCAGCCAAGTTTGGGGCTTTGCCAAAGCTGATTCTATTGAAAGAGTCCAAGAAATTATTAAATGTTAAGAAAACAACACAGAATGATTTTATATACGGGGAATTGGGCAGAAACTCATTACAAATTAATAGATATTATAATATTCTTAAATATTGGGTAAAGCTTTTACAAATGCCGACATCCAAATACCCTAAATGCTGTTATATTCAATCAGTAGAGGATTTTCAAACTTCTCAAAGTAAGATTAACTGGGCATCGCTAGTAAGCAATCTTTTATGTTCACTTGGGCTTTATGAACCATGGATCTCTCAAACTATTGGAGATAACAGAGTATTTTTATCTATCGTTAGACAAAGATTGGACGATCAATGTATTCAGAATTGGAATGGCCGTATTAATAACTCTTCAAGAGCTCTATTTTATTCTAAGATATGTTCTTTTCAATTTCAGGAATATCTTAGTATTTTTAATTGTGCAAAGCACTGTACTGCTATGACCAGATTACGAGTGTCTTCTCATAGGTTACAGATTGAGGCTGGTCGTTGGCACAAACCAAATAAAATTCCTCGTGAAAATAGAACAGGTGTTACATGCAATATTTTAGAGGACGAGTATCATTTCATTTTAGAATGTGCTACATATGCTGAATTAAGAAAAAGATATATCAATAAGTTTTGTTTCAATCGTCCTAATATGCACAAGTTTATTACATTAATAACTTCAAAAAGTGCTAAAGTCATCAACAATTTGGGTTTATTTATTTTCCATGCTTTTGAAAAGAGAAATAGAATCATGTATGGTTGATATTTCAATGTTTTTTGGTTTTTATTATTGTATTTTCTTATCGAAATTATAGGCTTTTGTTTATTTATCAAGACGCAGGTATTAATATATACAACATATCAAACCTTGCTCCGACCATATCTACTATTTGTACATTTTCATATAAATGTGTTTGTATGGACATCTAAAGACGTTTGTTTGTTCATGTTTGTATTTGTGGAATTTTCTCCACTGTCTACATTTCATACAAATGTGTTTGTAGGAACATCTATAGACGTTTGTTTGTATATGTTGTATCTGTTGAATATTCTTGTAATATTTACATTCTTATTTTTCTCATTGTAGATCGTCATGTTGACAATATTTAAATTCATGTATTTCATTCTCGTATTTATGTTCATTGAATTATGTTAACAATATACCTAATGGGCTTATAAGCCTTATGGAATTATGTAAATAAAACCTAAAAACCTAAAACCTATGAAGAAATAACCTATATATTGAAACACATGAAAATTGATAAAAGTCCAGGATGTGAAAGGATTCGTCGAATTTTTATAAAGTTTTCTGGTCCAAGAAAGGACTTTTTGTTGTTAGAGCTAAACATAATATTATGGATGTGTTTACGACAGCTTAATAAACTATTACTAAAAATGTTTGGAAAAATGTTGAGTTCTAAACAGATAACATACTACTATTGTGGTACTAAAAAAGTTTATTACGTCTTTGTAAAGCTAAGGAAACATAGTTACCCAAATTATGCATATCCTTCGAGTTTTTAGTATTCAAATTGAGATCTCTTTTTGTGACAATTTATTGTGTGCTTAGAACAGCGTTACTTGATACATCAGAATACCATTTTTAATAAAAATTTATCGAGTTCCCTTTGTTTGAATTCCAATTAAAACATTTATTCTGTCGACAACATTACTGTATCAAAAACGTAGGAGAAGCCATACTCATTTAACAGTTGTTTTACATTATAAATCCAACCTTCATTACCCTTTAAATATATCTCATGTGCATTCCTAAATACGGTATGCAATATAATATTATCCGTTTGTGATAACATAAGCCAATATTTGCTAATTTGAACATATCTATTTATATATAATGGATATCGCCAAAGTTCGCCATATACTGTTGCAATGCAAGCATTGCTTTTTACCCCTAAGATTCATTTACAGAACTTAAGGTGAACTTGCTCAAGATTTTAAGCTTAATAGAAACCCCATATAGGGCTCGCATAGTTCAATATAGACACCACAAATGAATCAAACAATTGTAAAGAAGTGTCCGGTAATACTTGGTGTAGTTTAATATTGTTGTACAGAACATAAATCGCACTTAAAGCTTTACCTTTTAAATATTGATTGTTCAGTACAAATGAACCAGTATAATTGAGTGCTATTCCTAAATAATCAAAGTTGTCGGTTATTTCTATTTTATTATTGTTGTAATACCATTTCTCATTTTTAAATGTACAACCCCTTTTTCTAAGTACCACTGTCTCAGTTGTTTTCTGTATTCACTTCCAGCCCCCGGTTTGTGCAGTATTGGCATAATTTATCAAGACTTAAGTTTTGGACAATCCGCTCTTGTGGATGTTATAAAAATGTCTATGGTAGATATATGTATTGGTTTTGAACTCATTTATAATTGATCGTGGATAATCTAAAGATAGTATCTTACAATCGCCGAGGTTTGAATAAGAATAAAAAAGAATTTACTTGTTCACATTGTTAAGAGAACAAATGCAGACATTGTATGCTTACAAGAAACACATTATCGAGAATATGGAAAAAAACAATTTACTCTGAATGGGTTGGCGAATGCTAGTTTAGCCATGGTCAAGCTAACGCAAAGGGGGTCTTGATATTTAAGAAAATAGTATTGTCAATGACACAAATGGGAGATATATCATTTTAGATATGTTCTGCGATACTAGTTTTCTTCTGGTTAATTTATATGCACCTAACGGGTGATAATCCAAACATTTTCATTGAGATGTTTAACACCATAGACACTTTGTCTAATGAAAGTTTTATCATATGCGAAGATTTCAATCTAGTACTTAATCCTGTAGAAGATTATAACAATTACAAAAGCTTAAACCATAATATGGCGAAAAAACTACACAATATTTCTGTAACTTAGAGAAACAAAAGGCAATAAATAAATCAATACCTTTCATAGAGAAGGACAATGGAACATATCTTTATAACCAAATCGACATCTTAAATGAAACTAAAAACTACTATAAAAATTTATATGATGAGAAACATAAAAATACAACTTTCAATTTAGAAGAAGAATTTTCTAACATTGAAGTAAATAAATTAACAGATGAACACAATTTATATGTAGAGAGGACCTCAACATATGAAGATATAACCAATACATTGAAACACATGAAAATTGATAAAAGTCCAGGATGTGACGGGCTTTCGTCGAATTTTTATAAAGTTTTCTGGTCCAAGAAAGGACATTTTGTTGTTAGAGCTAAACATATTATTATGGATGTTTACGACGGCTTAATAAACTATTACTTAAAATGTTTCCAAAAATGTTAAGTACTAAACAGATAACATACTACTATTGTGCTACTAAATAAGTTTAGTATGTCTTTGTAATGCTAAGGATACATATTTACCCAAATTATGCATATTCTTCGAGTTTTTAGTATATAAATTGAGATATCTTTTTGTGAAAATATATAGTGTGCTTAGAACAGCGTTACTTGATACATCAGAATACCATTCTTTATAGAAATTATCGAGTTCCCTTTGTTTGAATTCCAATAAAAACATTTATTCTGTCGACAACATTACTGTATCAAAAACGTAGGAGAAGCCATACTCATTGAACAGTTGTTTTACATTAAAAATCTAACCTTTATTACCCTTTAAATATATCTCATGTGCATTCCTAAATACGGTATGCAATATAATATTATCCGTTTGTGATAACATAAGCCAATATTTGATAATTTGAACATATCTATTTATATATAATGGATATCGCCAAAGTTCGCCATATACTGCTGCAATGCAAGCATTGCTTTTTACCCCTAAGATTCATTTACAGAACTTAAGGTGAACTTGCTCAAGATTTTTAGCTTTATATAAATCCCATATAGGGCTTGCATAGTTCAATAGACACGACAAATGAATCAAACAATTGTAAAGAAGTGTCCGGTAATACTTAGTGTAGTTTAATATCGTTGTACAGAACATAAATCGCTCTTAAAGATTTACCTTTTAAATATTGATTGTTCAGTACAAATGAACCAGTATAATTGAGTGTTATTCCTAAATAATCAAAATTGTCGGTTATTTTTATTTCATCATTGTTGTCATACCATTTCATATCTTCAAATGTACAGCCCCTTTTTCTAAGTACCACTATCTCAGTTTTTCTGTATTTACTCCCAGCCCCCAGTTTGTGCAGAATTGGCATACTTTATCAAGACTTAAGTTTTGGACAGTCCGCTCTTGTGGATGTTATAAAAATGTCTATGGTAGATATATGTATTGGTTTTGAACACATTTATAACTGATCGTGGAAAATCTAAAGAATCTAACTGAATAAGATTTAAAAATGGAATTGTTCAAAACAATATTTTATAACGTGTACACAACACATTCGTTATAACTGGAAAATAACTGAATAAGACTGAAAAAAATGCAATTGTTCAAAACAATATTTTATAACGTGTACACAACAAATTCGTTATAACTGTAAATTAACTGAATAAGACTTAAAAATGGAATTTTTCAAAACAATATTTTATAACGTGTACACAACAAATTCGTTATAACTGTAAATTAACTGAATAAGACTTAAAAATGGAATTGTTCAAAACAATATTTCATAACGTGTACACAACAAATTCGCTATAACTGTAAAAGTAACTGAATAAGATTTAAAAATGGAATTGTTCAAAACATTATTCCATAACGTGTAAACAAAAAAATTTGTTATAACTGTAAAGTAACTGAAAAAGACTTAAAAATGGAATTGTTCAAAACAATATTTTATAACGTGTACACAACAAATTCGTTATAACTGTAACGTAACTGAATAAGACTTAAACATGGAATTGTTCAAAACAATATTTTATAACGCGTACTCAAAAAATTCGTTATAACTGTTAAAGTAACTGAACAAGACTTAAAAAATGGAATTGTTCAAAACAATGTTTAAATAAAGGTTTAACGTATAAAAAGAATGATTTTTATCATGACGGACACCTTATACAAAGCCCATTATTTATACCATTTAAAGTGAATAATCATTAAGATCGACCGTCTAAATGCGGAGCACACTGATTGAGTATTAACATTTACAACCCTTTTAATACTACAACAATTGAAGACTGTTAAAAACCTTAGCAATTACTATATCAAAAATATTCAGCATCTTTAATAATTGACTAAGTAACATGATATTTGTTGAAAACGTATGCGAACTGTCTCGCCGAGAAAAAACCCAGAGTCTGGGAAACCTCTGTCCGTTTGTCAGTGTCAGATCGCGTGATATGTCGGACCTCATTACGTTTGATGAACAACAAATAAACATGTTGGAAACGCATTTAGTTTTCGAACGAACTACTAATCTGTATTTTAAAGTTAACTTCTATTCCATCAATTCAATCTTGTTACATTCTATTCCATCGATTCAATCTAAAGTAAAATCAGGTATGACTAACTTGTAAAGCAAAAGCTCACCTAACACAAACACACACACACACACACAGTGGTGTTTATTAAATGTTTGATGGCTAATATCACGGAGAAGGTACTTCGATCAAAGTTATTATATCGTGGTTTGCAGTCTAACACAACCGCTGGATTTGAGTCGAACGCAGCATGTCTGTTCATTAGTATGGTTTCCGAGGTGTAGCTTGATCTTTTGCCAAGGCGATTCATTTTTCTGGAAATAAACAAAACGGATAATAAATATCCAATTTAACATTTATTTGGCGAAAAAAGGCATTTCTGTTAGTCCCTGTAAAAGTGGTGTGACATTTAAAGTATTACACAGACCACTTAAAGTATATTGGTAAAAGATAACAGGTCTGGCAAAACAATGATTTCACGAAAAGTCAAGTTATACTCACCATAGAGCAATGGTATGTTTAGCTTATCAGTCCGTGCGTTGCTGGTACCACCGTTTCGACTTCACCATTCAGTCTTCGCCATTCAGTCTTCGCCATTCAGTCTTCGCCATTCAGTCTTCGCCATTGCCATTCAGTCTTCGCCATTGCCATTCAGTCTTCGCCATTCAGTCTTCGCCATTGCCATTCAGTCTTCGCCATTCAGTCGTATTCAGTCTTCGCCATTCAGTCGTATTCAGTTTTCGCCATTCAGTCTTATTCAGTCTTCGCCATTCAGTCTTATTCAGTCTTCGCCAGTCTTATTCAGTCTTCACCATTCAGTCTTATTCAGTCTTCGCCATTCAGTCTTATTCAGTCTTCGCCAGCCAGTCTTATTCAGTCTTCGCCAGTCAGTCTTATTCAGTCTTCACCATTCAGTCTTATTCAGTCTTCGCCAGTCAGTCTTATTCAGTCTTCGCCATTCAGTCTTATTCACTCTTCGCCAGTCAGTCTTATTCAGTCTTCGCCATTGCCATTCATGATATACGGCCACGAGAGCATGCTATACGGAGACGATATACGGACACGAATGAATGAATGAATGAATGAATGAATGAATGAATGAATGAATGGTGCTTTAAGGCGCATCGACAGCTAAGGTCATTTAGCGCGCATGTGGATAAATGCATATTAAAAATATTGACAGGTTAAAATGTATAAGATGAATAAAAGTAGATAGAAAAGGTGTAAAAACATTGATAGTGATAGATGTAATGAATGTGTGAAATTAAATAATGTTTTTAATTTTAAAAAGGACAGTGTGTGTGTTCAATTTTAAAAAGGACAGGGTGTGTGGTCAATTTTAAAAAGGACATGGTGTGTGTTCAATTTTAAAAAGGACAGGGTGTGTGTTCAATTTTAATAAGGACAGGGTGTGTGTTCAATTTCAAAAAGGATAGGGTGTGTATGTTCTATTTTAAAAAGGACAGGGTGTTTGATTAAAAAAAAACCCGGTATAATACATAAAACGGCTACCTTTAACTCTAAGCTTACCAACAAATAGTACTCTTATCACAATTTTAAAAGGGGCGGTGAACTATTTTATGGTAAGCGTTTTTAGAAGGGACTATCTATATCTATAAGTGTGTAAACTTTTAAAAGGGACAATGCGTGTAATATCTTAAATTTTGTTTAAATTTTAATAGGATAGTATATACAGGGTGGGTGCGTTTTAAAAAGATGCAGTGAGGAAAATTTTAAAGGGTCGTTTTGTTTAAGTATTGGAAATGATGGGCAAGACAGAGCACACAATGCAAAACATAAAAAAACAAAGAATACAAATGGAGTGTAGAAAGGGAAAGAGAAGATAAAGAAATGCAATGTAAACAACTATAAATTCACGCTACATACTATATACAATACAATATATTACAACATATACAATTAAACCTTACATAACGTTACAAATCGAAAATGACAAAAACTGCTAAAGATGGCGAAAATATATTCAAAATGGCTGAAGTGTTGAAATCTCTTCACAGGAAGGGAACCTCTGAAATAAATCCAAAGTGGCTAAAGTTAAATCATGATCGTGTGGCTGCTGAAACATCTATGAACATATACCTTAAACTCTAAGCTTACCAACAAATAGTACTCTTATCACAAATTTAAAAGGGGCGGTGTACTATTCGGTTGTAAGCGTTTTAAAAGGGACTACCTATATATCAGACAAATCTTATCACAAGTTTAACAAGGGACGGAGTGTGTGTGTCTGTACTTTTAAAAATGACAATGCGTTTAATGTTATTTTAAGTTTTGTTCATTTTTAAAGGGGTAGTATATATAGGGAGGGTGCGATTTAAAGAAAAAAGATGCAGTGTGTTTCGAAGGGCCGTTTAGTATATTTAAAAATGACTTTGTGTACTATTAGACAGGGCACAACATACAAAAGTTAAAAAACAAGACATGTTAAATGTACAAAGAATACAAGTGGAGAGTAGAAAAGAAAGGAGAAGATAAAGAAATACAATGTAAACAACTATACAATCACGCTACAAACTATATACAATACAATACATTATAATATATACAATAAACCTATACATAACGTTGCAAATCGACAATGAAGAAATACTTAACTTATCTACGGTGGGCTCCAGGTCACGGCACATGTAGACCTATCGCTGCTGAACTATAAAGATAAAGAAATGCGAATGTCATATACGTTGTTTGATTTGCTGGTAAATAAGCTACTAATATATATGGACAGAAATGTGAATATAGAAATATGGAAAGAATTGAAACATACCTTGCGTCGGTCGTCATTATATGCAATTGGATGCCATCATTCATCTAGCGCCGACCTACTTCGACCATACGAGCGATCTGTAATAAACAGCAATGCTGAAGACTCGAACCAAATAACGTTAAACAAAGTATACGCAACTTACAGAATGTATTGGTAAATACAGCTGAGGATTACGAAAGTATCTTGAAATAAGAAATTAACCCATTACAAAACAATAACAACACATTTACCGCTTTGTTGCAGACGACGCTGGAAGAAACACTGTGGGAAAAGGAGAAATTGCTCACAACGAGCAATTTCACCTTTTCCCACGTTTTCTACTACATCAGTAGACAGTAGAAAATTGGCGTTTGGTAAAAGTATATTCAACTTACGGAATGACATTGGGGGGAAATTAAAACCAGACAGAATAACGAATTACCTTTTCGTTTTAGAAATCCAAATTAAGAGACGTATTTTCAAACATACGTCCTTTCCTGGCTGTGACTAAAGTCGTTTGGCGTATTTCTCCAAAACACCCGGCTTTTATAAGTCGAACAGTTTCGTATTAACCATTACCCCATATGGTAAGCGGGTAAAATTGTTGAATTACTCTCAGTACACTGACATTTTGCCCTAATGAGCAATACAATACTGAGTTACCCTTTAGTTCCACAATCACAACAGAAGGGTTTTAATGTGCAAACAAACATCATTTGTTACATTGTTTTTATATAGAAAAAAAGTCACAATACGTTCAATTTGAATAATCCAAGGAAGAATCATGAATGACCAATGTATTTTGTATGATTATTGCAAAGTACCTTCAGTTTTTAACGATATATGCCTTTTCCAGCAAACGAACCAACATCGGTAGAATTTGGTAGAATTGATCATCAACACCTGTTTATGGCGACGTGTAATGCAGTCATGAAAGTAATTTTGAATTTTGGAATAAATGGTTGTGTTACGATATATATGAATATAATGAAATCTTACCTTGGATCATCATTGCAGACTTTGATTAACCATAAAGATGACCTGAAATTTACATTCAATCTTAAAAACAACTATATAGTGAGTGTTAACAGATTTGAGGAACATTGGAAGATGATTTCTAGAAATCAATAAGCAGAACATGGCTTGTAGATACTTAATTGACGCTTCCTGAATTAAATACGATACCAATAGGTGTATATCAAACAATAATACAACAACTCTATAATTTCAATGACATTTTGTTTTACTTTCAAATTTTGTGATCAAGCACCTTTAAGCAATTACCATTTCAATGTAATATTAATTAATCGGTGAGCATATCATGAGCAGTCGTTTGCTGCTGGCGTGGAACCATGTTAAATGTCTACAAGGTGAAAAGCACTAATCAATCAAACAAAGCTATGTCCACCTACCATTTGCCATCTTAAGGTTCACTGGGGTTACGATTGTTCGTGAAGCGTTGGCATATGTGCATGGAAAGGACTGTCTGAAATAAAAAGAGCTGATTAAAAGAATCCATGTATTGGTAGATTTTACTGTTTATTACGAAAGTATCTTGAAATATATTAACCCATTACTAAACAATAACAACAGTGTACCACTTTGTTGCAGACGACTTTGGAAAACACTGTTGGAAGAGGAGAAATTGTGCTTATAACGAACAATTTCACATTTCACCACAATGTTTTCTACTATATCATTAGACAGTAGACAATTTGGCGTTAGGTAATGAGTCAACAAGTTCTATGTTCACATACCATCGGTCATCCGTAGATGCCCTTGGTTGCAATTGTTCATGAAGCGTTGAAATCTCTGTACAGACAGGATTATCTGAAACAAAAAAGATGCTTAGAATAATCCATGTATTGATAGATGTTTTGATTACGAAAGTATATTGAAATGATATATTAACAAATTACAAAACAATAACAATATTTTACCACTTTGTTACAGACCGACTCTGGAAAACACTGTTGAAAAATGAGTAATTGCTCATAACGAGTAATTTCACCTTTTCCCACAATGTTTTCTAATATATAAGTAGAGGGTAGAAAAGGTGGCATTGGGTACTTGGTTAAATAGCATCAACGTCATACGATTTCGTATCAAATCTATGTTCACATACCATCGGTCATCCGTAGATGCACTGGGCTGCAATTGTTCATGAACCGTTGAAATCTCTGCAAAGAAAGGGTGCTCTGAAACAAAAAAATATCTGGTAGATCATACTGCTAAAGATGTCGAAAATATATTCAAAATGGCTGAAGTGTTGACATCTCTGCACAGGAAATGTTACTCTGAAATATATTCAAAATGGCTGTAGTTAAATCATGATCGTGTGGCTGCTGAAAGGAGAAAGGAAATTGATATGAGTAAAACATCTATGAACAGATACCATAAACTCTAGGCTTACCAACAAATAGTACTCTTATCACAATTTTAAAAGGGGCGGTGTACTATTTTATGGTAAGCGTTTTTCAAAGGGACTATCTATATCCACAAGTGTGTGAACTTTTAAAAGGGACAATGCGTGTAATATTATCTTAAATTTTGTTTAAATTTTAATGGGATAGTATATACAGGGTGGGTGCGTTTTAAAAAGATGCAGTGAGAAAAAATTTAAAAGGGTCGTTTTGTGATATGTTTTGAAAATGATGGGTAAGACAGGGCACACAATGCAAAACATAAAATAACAAAGAATACAAATGGAGTGTAGAAAGGAAAAGAGAAAATAAAGAAATGCAATGTAAACAACTATAAATTCACGCTACATACT